>OY744475.1:169100722-169680722 GCA_963556175.1 Tipula confusa | reverse complement strand
TGTTCTTTTTGAACATCATGTTAAACATTATTCGTTAGGGGTTCTGGAGTTACGGAGTCACGATTCTGTTGCGTTTGCCCGTACAGCGACCGATGACATCATTTTGCCAACAAACAAAACAATGGAACACAACAATGGAAAAAACCCAATTTTATAAATACTCTCACTGAATTATGTTTTATACAGGAAACGAACACATTTCTCAAACCCTAAATAATAAACACATAAACAATAAACAAAATAATAAAATAATCATAAACTAAATAATAAAATAAACTAAAATAAACATTTATAACACATATTTTATTATCATAAAATCCTTTTTCTCAGAAGGTTCACTCAGCACCAATAAAACTAAAATATTACAATATATAAACTAGAACAACATAAGAACCGGCAGCATTTTGTATTCAGAAATTAAGAGAAATAAACATTACATTTTTGTACTTTAAAAAATTTTAAAAATAAAGAAACACGTATGAATCACAGATTCATACGTTTATAAAAATAAATTATCGATTACTTAATTGGCGCAGTTGATAGGATCAGGTAAAAGAATTATTTCAATAATTCACCTACTGCAAATACCTGTCCTAAGTGTAAAAAAGTTAAAGTGATTAATAAATAAAAATCGACTGTTAATCGAGTATACAACTTATTAACATTATTAATCTAGTGCACACAAAAGTGAATATAGTTCACTAATCTTTATTTTTAATATATACAAAGTGCAAATAGTGTAGTATCTTTCGACCGTTTATCGAATAGGTAACTCACATTAATCAATAGTAATATTACGCATCAATTTGGTGAAAGTTTTCTAATAAAAGTACGACTGTTTATCGTACATAATAAAATTTAAACTAATACGACTGTTTATCGTATAAGAGTGCCAAGCTAGACGAGTTAATAAAAGACGACTGTTTATCGTCTAAATAAAAAACGACTCTAGTCAAACGTGTAATAAATAAAAAAAATAAAAATAAAAAAAAAAATTTATAAATAAAATAACAAATTTTTTTTTTATAATAAAACCACCTGGGGTACATACCAGAACAGTGAAAAATAATAAAATAAAAACCATCGAGAAGTAAAATTTCAACTTACAACCCAATCATCAGGAACGTTAATGCAGTACTTTGTTTTAATCATCATATTGGCTTGGTAAGTGAATCATATAAATTATATACTGAATGCAAACTCCTTCTCAACATTATCCTTATTAGTATCATATCATAATTATTAACATTAAATTCATAACAAATTTAAAATGGACGCGGTAAATAAAATTAACGAAAAAGTAAATAAAACATCTGTGATCACACGAATGATAAAAGATGTCCCTGTTTACAGTGGAAACCCTTCAGGTTTGCACAATTTCATATCCCAAATGCAAGATTTTATAGAAATGGCTAAACCAGAAGAATCGGTTTATCCAGACACAATAGTTAGGGCCATAAGAAACAGAATCATAGATAAAGCTTCCGACGCTCTAGATTTGTATGGTACTCCCAATACATGGGAAGGAATACAAAGAGATTTAACTGCGCATTTTGCTGATAGACGCGACGAGAGCACACTGATACAGGAATTACACAACATCTCTCAGGGCAATGATAGAATCGAAGATTACTTTGCCAAACTTTCCTCAATATTAGGCGCACTTAAAAACTGGGCAAAATTAAACGATAGTTTAGCTTTCCTACAGAAAAGTGCTTGGTATGACAAAATGGCGCTAAACATTTTTGTTAACAAATTACGTGAGCCAATGGGATCTCATGTACGGTCCATGCAACCTAACTCTCTGATAGACGCTAGGGTAATATGCATGAGAGAGCAATCTTTGTCCAATTTGAGATACTCTAATAGACCAAATATTCAAACAAAGCCACCACACATACCATTGAGAACTAATTTTAGTTCAATACCTCAAAGGTTCCACGCCTATCAGTCCCAACCTTATAAACCACAAAATGGTTTTCTCCAAAGACAACCATTCGTAAATAACGGAGGGCCGAATATTTATTATAATCATAGACCATTTGCTCCGCAAAATAAACAAATTATGGGTAAGCCAGAGCCCATGGATACAAGTTCCAACTTTAATAAATCCAAACGACCTACTTTTGGTCAACAAAGAGATAGACCACAATTGCAACATAGGTTCCAACAAACTCGACCTCCACGGTATCAGGTAGAAGAATTGCACTACAATGAATATAATGAGGAATTATATGAGCAGTATCCAAATGAAATGTATCAACAAGAATTCGGTATGGAACCCTTAAATGAAGAAAATAACCAAGAAGAACCTCCTATTATAGAAATAGAAGAGGACTTGGATTTTCAGTTAGGCATACCAGAAACGCCGGATACTTAGGTCTGCATAATAGCAATTCCAATTTGAAAGGTATTCAATTACCATTTATCACCATTACCATCAAAAACCAACAGGCAAAAATGTTAATTGATACAGGAGCCAATAGATCTTTTATTAAACCAGAACTAATAAGCTCTAACCAAACCAAAGAAATAACACCAATTAAAATTTCTACATTGTTTAACAGCACTGAGTTGAATAAAGAGATAACGATCGATATAAAGGAATTTGAACAACCATTAACATTTTTAGTGTTCCAATTTCACACTTATTTCGATGGGTTAATTGGTATCGATTTATTGACTCATCTTAATGCAGACGTAAGTCTAACGAAATCTTTATTGATTACTCCAAATACTCAAATACCAATTGAGTACAAATTTAACTTTGTCTCACGACAACATACTTGTCCTCCACGGAGCAAAACCCAAATAGACATACCTGTAACTATAAAAAATGGTAGTATATACCTACAACCAACACAACTACCTAACGGTCTATTAATTCCCGAAGGAATTTATAAAAGCATAGATCACTACATAAAAGCCGAAGTTATAAACTATTCGCCTAGAATCAAACAATTCCTAATCGAGTCACCACTTCATTGTAAAGTACTCGAAAAGCACATGGAAACAAGAGAAATAAATTTTTGTCATTCCACACATTCTGAAGTAGATATAATCAATCTAATCAGAACAGAACACCTGAACGGTGAAGAGAAACATGCCATACACACATTATGTTCACGATATGAACACATTTTCCAAAAGAGCGATGCTAACTTAAGTTTTACTAATCAAATAAAACATAATATTGAACTCAAGAATGAAGCCCCAATATTCACAAAAACCTACCGATATCCATATATCCACAAAAAGGAAGTTGAAGAACAAGTGACCAAAATGCTCACCCAAGGAGTAATTAGGCCATCCTTCTCACCCTGGAGTTCACCTGTTTGGATCGTTCCTAAAAAGGCAGATGCCTCAGGGAAAACCAAATGGCGCATGGTAATAGATTATAGGAAGCTTAACGAACAAACGATCGACGACAAATATCCAATCCCAAACATATCGGACATTTTAGACAAACTGGGCCGGTGCCAATATTTCACAACGTTAGACTTAGCATCTGGGTTCCACCAAATAGAAGTAAACCCTAAAGATCAAAGTAAAACAGCGTTTAACGTGGAATTTGGTCATTACGAATTCGTTCGTATGCCATTCGGGTTAAAGAACGCACCTAGTACATTCCAAAGAGTAATGGATAATGTATTAGGCAATTTGCAAGGAACTACGTGCTTGTGCTACATGGATGACATTATAATATTCTCTGTCAGCCTCCAAGAACATATAGAAAGCCTGTCCAAAGTTTTTAATAGACTAGGAAAAGCCAATTTAAAAATACAACTTGACAAATCAGAGTTCCTTCATAAAGAAGTCGCCTTCTTAGGGCATGTCATTACATCCGATGGAGTCAAACCAAACCCCGAAAAAATCAAAGCGGTAAAAAATTTCCCCATACCCAAAACAGAGAAACAGATTAAAAGTTTTCTCGGGCTTTTGGGATACTATCGTAAATTTATTCCACAATTCGCAAAACTAACAAAACCAATGACTAAATATTTGAGGAAAACAGATAAATTAGACATAAACGATCCAAGTTATATCAAAAGTTTCGAAGAAGCCAAGCAAGTATTATGTCAACAACCAATCTTACAATACCCCGACTTCTCACAACAGTTCACATTAACCACGGACGCAAGTAATTTTGCTTTGGGCGCCGTATTATCTCAAGGACCTAATAAATCGGACCTTCCTGTTTGCTATGCAAGCAGAACACTTTCTACAACAGAGCAGAACTACTCTACTATCGAGAAAGAGTTACTCGCTATCGTTTGGGCCGTAAAATATTTTAGGCCATATTTATTCGGACGACGATTTAAGATTGTCACCGACCACAAACCACTTACATGGTTATTTTCCCTCAAAGAACCTAACTCTAAGTTAGTTCGATGGAGGCTAAAGCTTGAGGAATATGATTACGAAATCTTATACAAAAAAGGAATCCTCAACGCAAACGCAGATGCGTTATCGAGGGTACAAATAAATAACTCAAATACGTCATCAACTTCAGACGACACCATTAAAATGCTATCCACAATGGAAACACCTATACCGATAACCAAGAATAGCATAAATACTTTTAGCAAACAACTAATAATCAAATTTATGAATACGGACAAAACTATAATACGAAAAGATACACTATTTGAAACAAAGAAACGGACAACAATATGGTTACCTAAAATCAATCAAGGCATAGAAACAGAAATCAAAAAAGCTATCCGAGACATGACAAGCAAACAACAAAAAATCGTAACATGCATATATGCAGAAGACGAAATGTTTGAGATTATAAAAAGAGTATACATAAAAATGATTACTTCAAAACCAAGAAGCACTAACCCCAGAGTACGATTAGTTAGATCAAAAACATTTTTAACAGATATAGAAGATCTTGGAGAACAACAAAATAAAATCAAAAATACTCACGAACAAAATGAACATCGTGGAGTTAATGAAAACTATGAACAAATCAAAGCTACACACTACTTTCCCCATTTAAAAGGAAAGGTACAAATGTATATAAATAAATGTGAAATTTGCTTAAAAACTAAATACGATAGGCAACCACCTGCCGCAAAACTATCCTTAACGGAAACTCCTAAAAGACCCCTAGAAATAATACATGCTGACATATTCCTTGTAAATGGAAATTCTTTTCTAACAGTAATAGACAAATTTTCAAAATTTGGTTCAGCATACCATATGTTAAATAAAGACGGTTTAACCATCCAAAGAGGTATTAAACAGTTTATAGCCTCTCATGGCATACCAAAAAAATTAATTACCGATAGTGAATTATATGTACCGCGAGATGTACAAAATCTCATTCAAAAACATAACATCGAACATCATGTAACAACACCATACAATTCCACTGGGAATTCACCCGTAGAGAGATTTCATTCTACTCTAAAGGAATTATGTACTATAATCCAACTAAATAACCCAGATAATTTAATGTTAGATACTATGCAAACCGCTATCATAGCATATAATAATTCTGTTCACAGTGTCACTAAAATGACACCATTCTCTCTCCTAAACGGTCACTACCACCCAAATACTCCAGAATTCGGAACCGAATTGGACTATGCAGTTCAACACAAAGAAATGTCCGACAAAATATATACCAATATACATGAGAAAGTCCTCAACCAAAAAACAGATATGATTAACAAAATTAACAAAAAGCGTAAGCCCATAGGTAGTATACCTATAAATACCACTGTTTTTTGCAAGACAAACAAAAGGGGAAAAACAACTCCCAAATTCAGGAAAGAAATTATCAAAAGAAAACTTAAAGGCCCTATATTCCTAACAGACAAAGGAAAAATACACTTTAATAAAATCAAAAATCCTTTTCAGGCCACAAAGCAGCCTAGAGCAATCACTCCAAATGACTCAGCTTCGGGACAACAATGGGATAATACCTATACCCCTGGGACAAGTCTTCATACGAGAATCTCATAAGAAATTAATCCATATAATCCCACTTCAACAATATCAGGATACCATCACCTTAACCAAAACATTGTTAAGTCAAATCTTCGATCACTTAGAAAATGATAATACAAATTTACTGGACAATAAACGCATAATAATTTCTTCAAAAATTGATACGGCACAAAACAAACTAAATACTGTAATTCCTAAACGACGTAAACGCGGATTAATTAATGGATTAGGATCACTAATTAAAGATATTACAGGAAACCTGGACGATGACGATTTAAAAGATATACACTACGCATTAGAACAGATGCAATCTGGACAGAATGGTTTGATACAGAATAGTAACAGACAAATAAAAATTAACGACCAATTAGCTACTCGTATAGAAACCCAAAACCAAAATTTTCAGACTAATATTAGAACTATCAATGAAACATTGAACAAAATATTACAGAAAGTAAACGGATATTCCGCCTTTATTATTTATGACTCTCAATTATATAGATTGGAATATACGATTACCGAATTAAACACACAATTGGAAAACTTACTGGATATTATAGCCTTTTCTAAAAATAAACTTATTTCGCGACACTTGTTAAACGAAGATGAACTAAAATATGTAATCCAAACTATGGACCAAAATCATGTAATAGTTCCACATGAAATAGCCGTGCTAAATTTGTTAGAAATCAAAGGTCTCATTACCAAAAATAACCAACTCATCTACATCATTAACATTCCTATATTTAACCAAATAACCTTTCAATTATTCCAAATAATACCAATAATTATGAAAACCAGAACCATATATCCAAAGCCCCCTAACTACATAATCCTAAATGAAAAACAGTATATGATGTATGATCCAAGTCTATGCCAAACCATATACGGCATCTACTATTGCGAACAAAACAATTTACAATCCAGCCATGATACATGTATACCGGCAATCATCACCCAACAAAAGGCCATCTGTAACCACACTACATCTATTTCTATTGATCAAGTCATAGAAATAGACGAAAAAACTTTATTCGTGTCACCAGCTGTTAACAACATAATAGAGTTCAACTCTAACTGCTCTCGAGACACAAACAAAATAAGAGCAGAAACCATCATTCAATATTCTAATTGCTACATTCAAATCAAAGAAAGGATATATATAAACTCAGGTAACACAACCTTCAAGTACCAGCGCAATCAACTCCCATGGAACGAAGTAGCAATACAAAGTATAATTCCCGATATAAACATCCACGATATCAATAATTGGACTCTGGATAACTTGAAAGAACTCCAAGAAAAACATCAAATCCAATACTACCACCATATTACCCAATATTCTCTGATTACTATTATATTTACTATAATCATTGTGGGATACGTCATTTATAAAATTAAACCAATGTTGACCCGCATCTTCCAAAGAAATATACGCGTCAATCTTAAACGGGAGGAGTTACGGAGTCACGATTCTGTTGCGTTTGCCCGTACAGCGACCGATGACATCATTTTGCCAACAAACAAAACAATGGAACACAACAATGGAAAAAACCCAATTTTATAAATACTCTCACTGAATTATGTTTTATACAGGAAACGAACACATTTCTCAAACCCTAAATAATAAACACATAAACAATAAACAAAATAATAAAATAATCATAAACTAAATAATAAAATAAACTAAAATAAACATTTATAACACATATTTTATTATCATAAAATCCTTTTTCTCAGAAGGTTCACTCAGCACCAATAAAACTAAAATATTACAATATATAAACTAGAACAACATAAGAACCGGCAGCATTTTGTATTCAGAAATTAAGAGAAATAAACATTACATTTTTGTACTTTAAAAAATTTTAAAAATAAAGAAACACGTATGAATCACAGATTCATACGTTTATAAAAATAAATTATCGATTACTTAATTCTGGAAGATATAGACACACTTTATCAAATTTAAAAAAAAATTAAATGGGCTAACCATCATGATAATTTTGTAATTTGGCCAGAAGTATTTAATCCAGATTTAGATGATTGAAAGAGACTTAGATGAAGCCAATGTTTGTTAGCTGAACCTGAAATAGTCACTTCTTTGCCATTGTCATTATGAACTTATGTTTCAGAATACAGAATAATATGTTACCTTCAAACATAAAATTAAATCTCCACAGTGAAAATATAAAAATTGATTTTTGTAAATATTTAGCCAATTCAATTTGGTGATGTACATATTTTAGTATACAAGTGTGTGTATATAGATACATACCTGTATAATACGGCAGTAAATTCTCTTGGGTAATTGAATCTGTTTAATAAATGATTTGATGATTTCCATATTTCTGTAGTCTAAATTTCATCCGAGCACAACACATTTTGTAATCTATAATATTGTTTGTAACATGTAATAAAAGTCCCAATTGAGTTTTATGATACCTGTAATTACACATAAGCAATCGAATCAATTCTAAAATACAAGGTAAAAGAGATTTGAAGAAAATGTAAAAATACACTATCAAATTGATCCAGAAGTTCCGGAAAATATCGTTTATACTACGGATGAGGATGAATAAGCAAAAGAAACTGAGTGGGTTCGAGTTAAGGGCCAAACATAAAAAACGAAGTTAAACAACACGCCTAGTCCATCTAAACTAAAGGAACCTAAAGAGATAAAATCAGTTAAAGAACAAAAACTAACGAAAGTGTCTCCACCACCACAATGATGTTAATCGATGAAATGAAAAATTATGACTCTCTGTATGAGAAAATCAAAACAATTTACATCGTACTTGTAAATCAGAAAAAATAATTGATGATCTAGGAGCAAACGGTTTTAAAACAACTGAAGTATCAGTTAAAATGAAATTCCGTAATAAAGAACCGCTAAATATGTTAATGTTAATTTTCAGTTCAGAATATTGGAAAAAAATACTAAATAAAAAACATTTTAGGCTGCAAAGTTAATATACAGCCACTGAGAAAATCAAAACACATTCCTCAATGTAAAAAGTGTCAATCGTATGGGCATACCCAAGTTTACTGCTTCAAAGAACCGCGCTGCGAAAAATGTCTTGGAAAATACACCATCTTGTAATTTTTCAGCAAGAGGATGGATATGCAGTTGCAAAGATGAAAAACATATATTTCTTATATTAATATTTATTATATTACAATTTTATCAAGCAATGCTTGATAAAATTGTAGTGGAAGTCAGAGGGCATCATCCCATCGTTGTTGCTGGAGACTTAAATGCATAGGCTGAGGAGTGGGGAAGCAAATATACCAACATCAGAGGCAAAACACTTTTAGAGTGTTTTTCCCAGCTGGACGTCATTATAGCTAACAGAGGAAACACCAGCATCACTGATTGGTGACCGTAAGATTGGTCACCAATCAGAGATTGATATCACATTTATAAGCAGTCAGCTAACGAAGCAAATCCAGTGGCACATCAGTGAGTGATATACTCATAGTGATCACTAATATGCATTTTATGAAATAAGAACTCTGAGCAAGGCAAAAAAGAATCCAGTAATTTGGGAAGGAAAAGGCTGGGTGCCCAGCGATCTTGATGAAGAACTTTTTCTGGGACTACTTCGTGATATTAATATACCAGGAGGCACAAAATCAGCCACCTCAGCAGTGCCTGCGACGCGTCTATGCCAAAACGAACAACAAACAATAGAAGGAAACCAGCCTACTGGTGGAACGACGAGATCAAGAAACTAAGATTTAAATTTCACAGGGCCAGAAGAAGAAGTCAAAAAACTGTAAGACTCTTAGAATACGAGAAACAAAATCGAGAATACTTAAGGCTGAGGAAGTTCCTCCGAGGTGAAAAAAGGAGAAACAAAAGGGAGAGTTTCAAACAGCTTTGTGATGAGGCAGACAGAAGTCTCTGGGGTAGTGCCTTTAGAGTGGTCATGGCTAGAATAAAAGGCCAAAAAACCCCTCAAGAAAGATGTTCAGAGATGCTACAAAAGATCGTCATTGAAGTTTTCCCGCAGCATCCTACAAAACCAGCTCAACGAAATGCTGATTATATAGAGGAATATATGGAAAACATACCCAAAGTAACGATTGAAGTTATTTTGGACGTTTGTGTAAAAGTGGGTGTAAATAAGGCATCCGACCCAGACATGGTCCCCAACAAAGCGATCAAACTAGCTATACGAAGTAATCCAATACTCTTCGTTAATATTTTAAACTCTTGCCTAGAAGAAGGAGTGTTTCCTAAAATATGGAAGAGGCCGAGATTAGTCCTCTTGCCTAAAGTGGGGAAACCTCCAGGTGTGCCTTTCATATCGTCCACTTTGTCTCCTTGACACGGAGGGGAAGTTACTGGAGCGTATTATACAGAATAGGTTGGTCTTCATTACAGAAGGCGATAGTTGTCTCTCACCCCAACAATTCGGCTTCCGTAAAGCATGTTCTACGTTGGATGCTATTAATACAGTTATATTTAAGGCTAAAAAAGCCATACAGGGGAAAAGATGGAAAGGGGGAACGAAACAGTACTGAGTTACTGTCACATTTGACGTAAGAAACGCTTTTAACCCGGCTAACTGGGGCCATATTATGAATGCACTACGGAAGATGAAGGTCCCTACATATCTTTTGAAAATTCTAAATAGCTCCTTCGAGGATAGAATATTGGAGTACGACAATGAGGATGGTCCCAAGGAGTACATCATAACTGTTGATGTACTATCTGGACCCGGAGTTCCGCAAGGTTCAGTCCTGGGTCCAATCTTATGGAATGTTATGTATAACAATATCCCCAAGCTACGAATCATGGATGGAGCAGAAGTTATAGGATTTGCCGATGACATCGCAATAGTGGTGGGTGCAAAGCATATGGATGAAATTGAGATGGTCGTAAATGTGACGATTGCAATAGTAAAAGGCTGGTTGGAATCCGTTGGCCTGAAACTAGCAGAACACAATACAGAGGCAGTGCTGATGAGTCATCAGTGTATATAGAACCACCTCAGATGAAGCAGCATGCGTTTTAGCTGGAATGATACCGATTAATATCCTTGCGGATGAGGCGAGAAAAATATATGAAGCAAAGAGACGAAGATCTCTGGATAGACAGAATATCCAAACTATAGAAAGAGCCAAAACAATGTAAAGTTGGCAGAAACGTTGGGATACTACAACGAAAGGACGTTGGACACACAGGTTGATTTCGGCTATTGAACCGTGGCTGAAGCGTAAACAGGGAGATATGAACTACCATTTAAATCAATTCCTAACGGGACACGGTGGTTACCTTAGCTATCTGTATCGTTTTGGGAATGATAACACATATCTATGTCCATTTTACAATAAATTAAATTTAATTCTGGACAACACAGTGGATGAAATGCTCAAATCTCAGTAGACATGGGACGCTTGCTGCGCTACCATAACTAAGATTCAGAAGGAGGTAAGGCAAATAGAAACGACTAGAAATTTAAGGTAAACACGTGCAAGTAGAAATACTAAGACCGCCCCCTAAAAATCCTACAGGGCGGTGAAGTTGCTTACCGTGTCTTCCTGAAGATTTCCCCTCCTCGATATTTGATCCCACCGCTTTATAATTTTTAAAATATTTTGTGGAGTAACTTCAATATCTGAAAGATCAAATAATCAGTTGTTTATGAAACGATTAAACAGATTCCAATAAGATGTAAACTAACTGTATCAGAAAACAAGTAAAAAAAATTTAAACACTTACCTAATACTTTTGAAATGTTCTCCTACAACCGTATTCTAACTACCCGATTTCGGTACAGCTCATCGGACAAGTTCCAATTTGATGGCCGGGAATGAATAGCCGCAATTAAAGCTTCTGTAAAAAAAATTGATCAATTAAGTTTTAATTATAAGTTATAAACAATTGATAGTTACCATTGGAAATATAACTACTTCTAATGGCTATTAAATAACTATTAGAAATATAACTATTTTACTCTCACTCTCAGCTCTCCATAACAATAATCTATAATATAAAACCTTTCATTTAATTTGATATACAAAACATACAAAAATGTTAGTTCTTACCGGCATATATTGATGTTTCCATTTTTAAGGTTATCTTTTTTTTACGAATGTCATAAAGTGCTATAACTGAAATAATTTTTAACGTCCGTAATTATTACATAATATTGTACTTGCGTAATTTCATCTTTTTATAGTAAAAAGACAAATATCGTCATCTTGTGCCATAAAAGATATCTTTTTTTAGGTTTGTTTCTCGGGTTTCATCTGACGATTTTTTACAAGATGAAGTTTTGTCTCTGTTTAGGTTCTATCATTTATAAATGTAGTATCTCAATTTTGTCACGATCAAAAATTAGTTGAATGTCTATAATAGGCTATAATATTATGCAATACATACGGTTTTTAATAAAGAAGGTTTTGATATGAACATAAGAAGGTATTGTAAGTAAAAAACGTGTCGAATATAGTGCAAAAAAATAAACATTCGCATTCTATAGAAACAGAAAATATGAGAAACGCAATTATGACTTCAAGCAATTTTTCATATCGGCTTTGTTTGTCTGTGTCAACGAAAGTTAGGATACGGCTTGTAATAGAGAGGGTTTTGATATACATTCTTACGGGTTTTCTTTAAATTAATTCTTTGGATATGTTAATATAATTTGATATTTATTGCAATTCCTTCTTAAAATCGAGTTTTCGTCAATCGTGCCTTTTTTTTTAAGAAACTATTTTTTTAAATTTTATGTTTTCCTGCATTAATTATGGTTCGGTTTTCTCATCTCGAACAAATACTGAAAATAATGTAATCATCTGTTTTCAACCGTGCGGTTGATTTTTCAGTATTTTTTCGAGATTTTTCAGGATTATTGTTTTCAGTATTTTATTTTCGAGATTTTCTTTTTCAGAATTAAAATTTTCTGGATTTAAAATTTTCGATTTTTTATTATTCAGTATTTTTTTATTATTCAGGATTTTTTTTCGGAATTTAGATTTTCGGTATATCCATACCAACCCGAAGCCAACTATACACTTTGCAAGAAATTACAATATATTTCACAAAGAAAACAAAAAAAAAAAATTATGCGATAATACAAAAAATTTAGTTTTCTTCAGTAAGAATAGATACGATAACAAAACAAAAAAAAAAATAATAAAATCAGGTAGTAAGTTTTTATATATGTATATAACGGGAAAAATGTTACTTTGATTTTGTGAAATGTCAAACGCGGACGTCGATTTCAATAATCATATCCATATTAGAATAATATGGCTCGCGCGATTTTATATAAATGCACGGGAAATTCTTATATGCAAGATTATGTAATGCAACATATTGTAAAGCAAGATTTTGTGATACTAGGATTTATAATGCAAATTTTTCTATTGGAAGATTATGTATTGTAAGATTAAGGGGCTAAAAACAATCGAACCAACAAGTTTAATATCGTTGCACCGATAAAGTCGTCCATTTTAGTCATCTCAGTCGGTTCTTTGTTTTATTCAATTGTTATTTGTTTTTATTTAGAGATTTTGATAAAGGTATCAGTAATTAATCACAATAAAACCACTGTTGCGAGTTTTAATCAATATTTTTTCCTATAGTCATAAATTTTTAGGCTATGTAGCCTTAGAAAATGCTTCTTGGATTATCAATATGTACAAGTAGTAAACTATTAGTTTAATTTCGGAGTGAACCAACACAGTGGACGCTGATATGAATTAAATACAAATGTTGATTAATGTATAAGCAAAATATGCCTTCTTACAGTGCTATTTTCTTTCCTGGATAACTTATTCCATATTTGAAAAAAGATCGTTGTGCGGCTATACTATGGTTAAGCATTAGCAGTTTTCATTTTTGGTTTATTATTTTATCAAATTAAATATTATATAAAATTTGTTTGCATCTCGACAGTCATATAATGAAAACAACTGTAAATATCAAAAAAGAATTTAATCCTGATTACACATAAAAAAATAAATGTTGCAGCCAGTTCGACAGAAAAAACATTTGAAATCCTAGTTTCAGTATTATTTTAGGAATTACGGATTATCTGATAAGCTATTGTGATGTTCACTTTATGTAAATTGTGTGTTTTGTACTGGAACACACTATACACAAAAATAAGGAGATGCTATCATGGAGATGTAAATTCAGGTGCAAAATTATACAATGAAAATATACAATTTATATTTAGTGAAATAAAAAATTGTAACTGAACAAAAAAAAAAATTGGAAATCCATTTATTTTACTAGTCATTTTACAGACAGTTAAACTAGTAGAGATTTCATTTAGTGAATCAGAAGTATCCGAAAAGTTATGATCCGCCGTCAATATATTATTATTCGGCAACATTAGCTTTATTCGTATAGTTTCAAAGAATCCTTGGAAAGGATCAATGTCTTGGGAAACTAATTTCAAATGAAAAACATGTTAAAACTTAATTACCCAGTTTTCCACAAGGAACACTTCTAAACTATTAAATGTTTAATTTATTTCGGCGATTAAACAACTAGATCCCAAAACGATTTGAAATATTTCAGCTATCTGATACTTTTTTATTGGATTATAAACTTTGAAATATATTTTATGTGTACTCTGGTTGGATCAGCATCGATTTATAAATGGATTTTGGTTTATGTTACCGAAAAACGAAATATGCTGAACGGCTTTTAGTCAAATCGATTTCCAATATACGAGTACACAATTTAATAAACTATACGAATGAAATTTATATTGTAGTTGTAAAATACCAAAAAAATTGAACGAGCTAAAAACCCAATTTTAATTAGTCTACAGTACTAAAAAAACGTGTATTTTATGTGCTGAGTTTGAGTGACATTTTAATTTAAAAAAATTATAAAATAAATTCTATGGGAAATTTTTTAGCTGAAATATCTCCAATGTATTGTAAACTGCTAGAAGGATCTATATTCGTGTTTTAATATAAAAAATATAGCAATGAAAATAACCGTGTTAAATGTATACAATCAGCTGACTAAATAAACCCAAAGATCAGTGTATGTTATATACAAAAACATAAAAATATTGTATGGACGCCATTTCTATGGACGCCATTGTTGCCATTTCTTTAAAAATAAAAACTTTATTATTATGTCAAGCTAGGCTTAAATGAGTGACTTAATTATAAATTTTTTTATTTTGTAATACTTTAATAATTAAATACTTTGGCTATTTTGAGTTACAGATTTTAAATTGGGGACAACTCGACTTTTACGCATATGGTTATATCGATACATATTTCAAACTATGAAACGAGTGATTAAAATAACTTTTGGTGGATTTTTAGTTACAAGAACTTAGCTTTGTTGAAGGAAAACCCAATTCGTTTACGAATTCTTCACAAAAAACTTGTAGTGGACAAAGCTAACGGTTAAAACACGATTAACTGCATCCAACTAAAAATAGCCCACGTCGGGATCATATATCAGCAAATTTAACCTGTATGTGGCTCTGTGGTTCCTTTAAACCAATCCTCGTACGAGGAGCACTGAAGCTCCTGAATCAATATACAATTCTGATGATTTATGGTTGTGCTCACAAAACGATCCAAACAAAGTTTTTTCACCCTAAGGCATTCTAAGTTTTATTTTCATTCTGAGGCTTGATTGTCTTGGGTGTATTTTAATAGTGTATCAACTGTCTCTAGTTTACCTCCACGCACGTGAGTAATGTTGTCTTGCATGGTTAATGTTTCACAACGGCTGAACTTCTAGAGGCGAGTGTAATAACACTATAAACAACAAAACGCAATGGATAAAACAAACAAGGAACTTAATAGGTGACAGACCTGATGTTCAAAATCCAATCTCTTTGGAGGTCGGTCCTATGGATTATATAGGGGGACCAAACTTTGCTATAAAAAAGTTACAATTTAATAATGTTTTCAATAGACTCCCTCCAAGATTTATTATTTGAGAGGACTATAATATAAAACATACAGCTTGGGGTTCCCGGCTAATTTCTCCTTGGAAGGGAAATGCTTTGTACAATGCCATTCATGAAAACCAGTGCGAATAACTGTCTCCAGGGGTGCCAATGTTTTGGCCAACGGATGCAGGAAAAATGCCATATCTACTTGATTTCTTCATAAAAAAAGGAATTTCATCCAGAGGAGTTAATGACTTAACATCTGATCACATTTCTGTACTGTTGTCAGTAAGCGCTATGTCATCAAGAAAAAGAAAAAGCAAGACCTTACTAACAGATCCACAAATTGGGATCTCTTCAGAGAAAAATTGGAAGAGCTAGTTGATTAAAAGTTAGTATTGAAAGTAATGAAGAATTGGAACAACAAACAAACAATTGTATGGAATACACTCGTATGGTCACCAGTCCAGCTACTCCAGAATTAAAGGACAAAGTGGAGATTGAAGTCAAATACCCGGCAGAAATTAGGGAATAAACCAAGGAAAGAAGAAAGGCAAGGAGAATGTGGCACCTCACCAGAATTCCCGCTGACAAGACAACTTTCAATTGAATAAGTAACAAAGTCAATAGGCTAATCAAAAGCTTCAAATGGGATTGCCTCAGCAACTACTTAAGCGGGCTAGGCCCAGAAATGGATAAGAACTGCTCGCTATGAAAAGCAACAAGAAGATTTATTCGACCTATAGTTCAAGTACCAAATGCTCAAATCAGTTGGGTTCGACAAAATAAAGAAAAAGCGGAACTCTTTGCTCAACATCTAGCAACAGTGTTTCAACCCCATGACGTTCAATCCAACGTTAACGTAACACCTGTTTACCAACCATATCAGGATTTTAAAAGCTTTACGCCAATGGAAATTTCTGAAGAAAATGACAAAAGTCTTAACTCAAAACAGGCACTAGGGATTGATGAAATATCACCGGGTCTATTCAAGGAACTTCCTTGATTTAAGTATGTACCCAAATCCTCTAAAACAGCATACATAAATATGCTGAAGAAACCAGGTAAACCAGATGAAGAAGTAACATTATGCAGACCAATTTCACTGCTTCCGACCTTATCAAAGCTGTTTGAAAAACTACTACTAAAACGTCTAAAGCCAAAGGTAAACGTTCCTGATTTTTTATTTGGATTCAAGAATAACCACACTACAATGGATCAAGTTCAATGAATAACTACGGTAATTGAGCAAGCGTTAGAAGAAAAGAAATATTGACCCACCGTATTTATAGATGTATTCCAGGCCTTTGATAGAGCTTCGCATAAGAGATTGATTTTCAAGAGAAGCAAAATGCTACCACAAAACTATTGCCAGCTGCTTGAATCATACGTCTCTGATCGCCACTTCAGAATCAGCCATGAAGTAACATGTTCTGACTTTTATCCAACGCTAGCGGGAGTTCCGCAGGGAAGCGTATTGGGACCCATCCTATACCTTCTCTACACTGCGGATATACCTACAATGAATGAAGCTTTCATCAGCACGTTCGTGACGACACTGTAATTATGCCAGTAGACGAATCAGAACCAATTGCAGTGGAAAATCTTCAACTAGCAATGAACAATGTTACTAAATGGACAATTGATTGGGAAATCATGTTTAATGAGCTCAAATCAAACCTTGTGACATTTACGCTTCGACACAAAAATAACAGTCTGCACATATACCTCAATGGGATGGAAGTGCTGCAGACTGAATTGGCAAAATACCTTGGTCTGCATTTAGATTTAAATCCAATAGATAAATCTTATAAATCCAATAGAGACATTATACGATGTAGCCAAAACAAATTTCTGCGAATGATCACCAACGCCTACCGATTTGTGACTAACAGGGAAATACACAATGATCTAGAAATGCAATTGATAGACGATGTTATCCGGGAATGTGCCATAAAACATGAGAAAAGACTTCTTATCTACACCAACGTTGAGGCCATACGTAGTAAGGCGGCCCAAACGAATCAAACCACACGAACTAACCGTATAAATATTATATCTCAAGGGAACTGGACACTGGTCCAGCAGACCCACACAAGTTTATGCTTATCTCATAAGTACTAATGTTAACCCTACTAATGTATTAATAATGTTTAATATTGTAGTAGTCATACCAATAAATGTGTTTAAAAAAAATTCTGAGGCTTTGTAAACCGTTTCTTTAGACAATTAGCCGCATAATGACGAAATTTGTTATAATTGAAACATCGAATGAACTTCTTGTTCTGACTTTTTAATTTGACTTTCTTCGAAAAACCAATTCTGCATTATTTTAGCACAGTTTGGAACTGAGCACAGTTTGGAACTGAGTTGCAGTTTGTAACCCCGGGGTGTCCCTATTTTGGAGGAGTAAAGGAAACCGGAATTAAGTCAACAAAACAACATCTCCGCAAAGTAATTGGAAATCATACATTAACCTTTGAGGAGCTCTGAACACTTCTGACTCAAAAAGAGGCATGCTTAAATTCTAGGACCTTAACTCCCCTTTCAAAGGACTCAGATGATGACGGGTTTTTAAGCCCAGCACACTTCCTGAAAGAAAGGGTCATCATATCAACACCTCAACCTGATATTGAGGATATCCACACAATTTGCTATCCAAACTCTGTCAATGATTTTAGAAAAAATGGCATACGGATTAACTCTAACGGCTAAACTCAGGCCAAAAAGAAAAGTAATCTTACAGACAAGCAAAAAATGGACCTAAGATAAATCATCTTGCATTAGCGGTACTGTCAATTTGCTGCATACTGAGGCACACACAAGCCCAGGTCCAGATTACCCCATTTAATCACTGCGACGTAATCCTAGAAAAACTTCAGTGGCAGCTTAACAACTTGATTGCAGACAATGATATTCTATTAACAACCACCAAACAACGACGACAGGTGAAGCGTGGTTTGGGAGACACAACAGGCATTATCTTAGGGGACATATTTGGAATATCGATAATATAATCAAGCTGGTAAAACATAATTCTAACCTAACAATAATGCCATTAAACAAACTGATAAAAGAGAGATTAAGATTGGAAATGGTGCAAATGATTGAATATTGAACATATGCGGAAAACGTCGGCCTAATATTAATAAGCGTGATTGAGTTGACCATAATACTAAAAAACTTAGAACATACGCTACAGGGCCTTGTTGTTGTTCTACTACATCGGAGCATCCATCGATCCTCGCTCCGCCACTATTTGAAAAACAGTTGCAATTTATTAGTTAACATGCATCTGCATCCCTGGCCACAAAATTCATGACGCCATCCATATATATTAAAGCACGGATGTATGTAAGCAGAGTAACACAACCACATGTGATAATTGAAATTATCCTACCGCTGTCTCTTGTAGTGGAGTAACCTGCTAGTGGAGTAATCTCAGTTCCTGACATCTATCACAACAACACTGAATCATACCTTACGACATCAACAGTAGCCATTGTAAATTAGGTGTCTTGTTTGCCGAAGTCATCTTCTCTAACAAAAAAAGACAAATTCATGGAATAAATTATCTATACTAATTTTTTTTTTCAAAATTTAGCTAACACGTTCCAGCACAATTAGTTTTCCTAGTGACTGCCCGTTACACGTTCTATTGCTTTACCGTGCGTTCTTCTTCGTTAGAGTTAAATGTTAGCTGCATTTATTTTAAAAACTACCAAATAATAGTGAGTTATAATCAAATGATATTCAATGTTGTCGAACAAACTACTATCGGAGTATTTATACTACTTTCATTGCCTTTTTTAACTTAACTAAATTTATCACCAAACTAAATGCAAGTTATGTTTTAAAATTATTTATTAAAATATATTACTATAAGCCGCGGGAAGACGAATGGAAGATGTCGACCAATGTTGGCAGTTAAGTATTGAAAAATAATTTTTTTCTCACGAATCATGTAGACTAATGAACCAATGTATACACCAACGTTAGTAGTTTCCTTTGACCTTTTTATAAAACCGCCTATTGAGTACAGGTATGTAGTGCCAATGTAACATTGATTTGTTATTCGTTTTCTGTCTACACAATTGGTTTTTTGGACAAATTGCCAACGTTGGTTGATCTTTTTCGTTTGTCTGAACGTGAATTAACCGCTTAACACATAATGAATTCAAATTATTCAAAACAGTTTACAATTTGCCATTTGTAGTGGTAATCATACTGCTAACTTGGTAATTGGTCCAAATCGAGAAAAACTGCTTCTCTTCAGAGAAAAAAAAATCAAAAAAATAATGTTAAGCCATTTTTAACTTTTAAACCAACTTTTCAAATCTATGCAACCGCAAGAACAAAACGATATGCAGAGTACATCGATGCCAGTATCTTTTATGAAACTGCCTTATTCCAGCATTGTTAAAAGCAAACCAACAAGAAAACAAACAAAATATTTATAAATTATTCTCATCAAATGAATTTTTACTTATTTCCGAAAGTGTTAGAGATGAGTTAATTCGATCGAATTGAGCGTTTAATTGTCTTATTTAAATTTTAATTAAATTAAATTCGATAATATTATTTCTAACGCTTTATATTACAGGTTAAGAGTAATTAGGTCATTAAATAGTGTTGTTGGATTGTTGTATTATATTTCTTAAATTTAATTTTTTGATATTCTTATATTAATATATTGTTATGGAACAAATTAATAAGTTTGTACTGTCAGGAGAAAACTAATCCAGTTTATTTTAGCCTACGGCTTGCAGAAATTATTGATTGATTGATTGTTTGATTATAGTGTACGACCAAGGACGAACCAGGAACTCCCGGAATGCCGAGCACCACCGTACACCCGTGTTACATATAACAAAACCGAAGGAATGGAAGGAATGTTAGTTGTGACAGACTCGACCCGGTTACTGACACCTAAGCGATCGATAATTAATATTTTTGTGGAGTAAGGAACGGAAAGGTATGTTAGCAATGACAGAATTGGTCCGGTTACCCAGTAGCCAATATTCAAACAACTGTTAGCAAAAGACAATCACATTTTTAATGAACTGCTCTGCTTCTTATCGTCCTTATCAGCAACATTAATATCAGCAACGCCACTATTCAACTGTAATCTGCAAAGGTTCCCTGAACACTAAATCTATTAATGAAATAATTACTTTTAGCCGTAGGCTGTAATAAATTGAATTAGTTTTCATCTGAAAATACAAATTTATTAATTTATCCCATAATAATACAATAATGTATAAGAATACGTCAAAATAAATATAATAACTTAATAATATAATAATGTAACAGTATAATAATATAATAATACCATAATTTAATTTAATTTAGTAAGGTTTCTATTTTCAAATGATTACAGGTACAACACACATGTAATGAGGTATGATGAAACCATACCTAAAGGTAACACTAATATTGCGGCCAACGATTAACCAGAATCTCTCGAAATGCCAGGCATCGCCATACACCCATACTAATAATAATTAATAATTTAATATCTGTAATCTGCTATTTCTCTGAAAAAAATTCATTAATAGACCATTTTCTCCAAGCCCTAAGTTGTAACAAAGTGAACTTGTTTTAACCTAAAAATTAGAAAATAATTAATCCATCCCACTATTGCCAAAAATTTGCCAAACATCCAACCTAAAATAACTTCCCAAATCGACTAACTAACACTTCCTACAATTTTCCTAAAAAAACACACACACACACACATCTGGTAAAAATTACAATCTTTCCAACCAAACTACAATGTAGGTCAACCTCCAAAAAACCCACCACAAATCTATGAAAGCTCATCACTCATGCTGCCATTTATTAATTTTTAAATCTTTTTAATTAAAGAACGTCAAAACAATCCCCCTGTCGCCCAACACCACAGATTTCCTTCAACCACTGAACCAAGGCTACAGCCGAATCCTATTACATTCGTTCAACCTCAGATAAAACATTGTCGAATCCAGATATGATAGTATCTCAACTGCGAAAAACTTCACGACCCTAACCCGTGTTAAAACTTTATCGCGCACAGCCAAAGAACTAAAGCCATCTCCACCTAATTCGTGTTGGAAAAAACAATGTCCTGACGTTGCTCTAGCAGAAATCACCACACCGTAATTTACAAATCAGGTGAGGATGTGCATCCGACGATATGAGCAAAACTGACATTCAAGAATCAATTCGAAGACGTCTCCAAACACAAATATCGAAGAACACTACACAAGCGCACACAAAATAACCACAAAACGAGCTATAATTAAAATGGGAGGATTAGACTTGGTCAGAAGCTTGATGAACTTTTTTACGGATAATGCTCCCCATGGATCACTCGGATTCAAGGCAGTTCTAATACTATATATATATATATATATATAAGATCGAATTAAATCAGCTCGCATTTAGAAGGAAACACTCAGCAGCCTCCTGAAATGCTCGCCTGGACAACGTCAGACCAATTTGGACTCAAGCTCAAGTGATAAAAGAATCCCCGATGATTTCACAGAACTATGAATCTATTTATTATGTTGAAGACATGTTGTTGACTTGTTGTACCGACATGAACCCTACAATATATTTTTCCTGAACCAAAATAAACGAACACAGTAATTCATTGAACCAGAAGACAAATGGTTTTGTTTGCAAACATTAAGAAACACAACCCGTATCCCCGTAAAAAATCCAAGTCGCACATAACGCGAACTCAACTCGTATAACAATTTCCGCGCTATACGAGTGGTACTTGTATAATAATATATAAATACAAAATTTATATTACATACCAATGTCAAATATAATATGTAAACATTTTATATATAAAAAAACGGGATCAACGGGACATATTATGTATGCATTACAGAGTATAAATATATGTACATATTAGTATATTACACTAATTTACCCAAAATAATAAAAAAATAAAAATAAAAATGTCCCAACAAAGAACACAAAAGACAATAAAATTACTAACAAACTAAATAAAACCAACACAACTTTATAAATTTTTCGTTTTCTCTCATTTTCCATTTTGTCATAGAAATTATTGTATTTATTTAAGGTAAAACAAAAATTTGCCAACGGTAGTTATGAACTTACATCAATTTAATTTAAAATAAAAATAAAAAAATAAAATTCACACTAAAAATGATGCATTGGTACCTGATTTCTGGGAAAACGACAGAGTACATGATCCACTTTACCACTTAAAAAAACACTTTAAAAAAAACACACAAAAAACAACACAACAAAAACAAAAGAAATAAAAATAAAAAATAAATTTTAAATTGAGGAGATCGGAAAAAACATGTCCGATCTCTTCAACGATCATCGATCGACCCAGCCTACGGCTTGCAGAAATTATATTATTATATTAATTATATTTTGAATTAATTAATTTATAATGGCAGATGAAAATTAATTCAATTTATTACAGCCTACGACTAAGAGCAATTAGTTCTTTATTAAATTTTGTTTTCAGGGAAGCTTTGCAGATTACAGTTGAATGGTGGCGTTGCTGATATTAATGTTGCTGATAAGAGACGACAGGAAGCAGAGCAGTTCATTAAAATTGTGATTGTCTTGTGCTAACAGCAGTTTGAATATTGGCTACCGGGTAACCGGACTAATTCTGTCATTGCTAACAAACCTTTCCCTTCCTTACACTACAAAAATACTAGCTATCGATCGCTTAGATGTCAGTAACCGGGTCAAGTCTATCACAAGTAACATTCCTTCCATTCCTTCGGTTTTGTTATATGTAACAAGGGTGTACGGTGGTGCTCGGCATTTCGGGAGTTTCTGGTTCGTCCTTGGCCGTACACTCTAATCAATCAATTACTCAAATCAATGCGTCAAAGCTATTTAATAACCACTTCTGCACAATTTTATAGTGACATAAAACTTCAATAACCAAAACCGCATAGATTACATAAAAATGTTAAAGTTTAATCAAAATTTCTAAAGGCACCGCAGAATAAAATCAAATCAATATTACCATAATTATGTCGAAATTTATCAGAACCGAAAAATCTATTTACCAGTTTTACAAAGGTGGCAAAATTTAATTTTGTCCCGTTTTTTTTAAATAAAGCTAATACCCAAAATAATGTTGAAAAGATACAGCATTTTATTGTTATTTTTAGGTCATCAAAACCAAAATGACCAAGCCAAATATATTCGGCTTATGTTATTTTATGCTTCAGTAACTATAAATTTTCATTATACAAATTTTTATGTACTTGGCAATTTTTAATTTGGTTTGGTGCATAAAATGTTGTTTTTTATACTAAAATCGACACACGATTATACGAGTTATTTGTTTTAAAACAAAATAAGTGTCAGAGTGCAGAGTTCACGGTGCGGACGGTAAATTCGATACGGCCCTGCACTATAAAATAAATAAACATACAATTTTAGGTTAAAAATACAAAATAATTACCAGTTTCATCGTTTCAGTTTTTTTTTGTTATATCGATGAGATGATGGACGTGGAAATTGTGTAAAAATTAACCAATTGAAATGTGCTTTTAAAACAATTTCATTGTTATAATGTTATAAATTCATGATTGACAATTAAAATGCCAAAATTGTTGTTCTATAAATTTGGTTTTAATGCATTTCTAGTAATTAAATTCCATTTTTGCGGTTGGGTGTAATTTTGGAGGTATACACAACTGTTTTTGATTACAATTTTAATCGATTTTCATTATATCATATAATGTGGTTTACAGATATATGAGGAAATGAGAAAAATTTGTGCAGACACGTTAACTCGCACTATAATCATTATTTATACACAATAAGTGATATTAATAATCTGGGATCATTTCACACAAGTATTGCTACAGTTTATCCGTTTTACATTGTATGTAAAATGTTTCTGTGACTAGTAAATTTACGCCTTACTAAGGAAGTGATTTGTAGGAAATTTTGCCTTTGAATCTTTGTGATCATTAGTCTTAATGATCCACAAATATTCAAAATTATCGATACAATAGTAATTTTTGTAATTAATAAATTAATCACCATTTCATTGAGCTTATTTCGAATGTAAACATAAACGAAGCCAAAAACTATCAATACCACAGACCATTCTATAGCTCCAAGAAAGCAAACTGTCCCATTTCTCTTCCAATTCGGGAGTTCTTCCTAAGACTTGATAGTCCGGAATCAGATACAAATTAGAAGACAATCTCTATAAGATGACGGCAATTTTTTTATTGATGTAATACGGACTCATTTGAACTAATTCAAGCTTTTTAAAGTATTAACATTAAGACATCATCAGCTTCTACAGTAAGGACAAAATACAGCATCAAAGAAGTGCTTGAAAGAAACAACCGTTCGGAATAGAAATGATTGATATGTAGAAAATAAAACAAAATCTTAAACAAACTGTTTTACATTTGTACCAATGTTTTGGATTGTATAAAAACAATTAATATTTGAATTTTTTATTTTATATTAAATTTCGAGCCCAATCACAACCATGTGTGACAGCATCACAAACCCAACTAACAAAAATTTGGTTATTGTAACTATGATTGCCATATTTACTAGTGACATCTATCTGTACACAAAAAACTTAAAATATTACATTTGGTTCTTAACGTCCTCACCGCCTTGGAATTTCGTAAGTATTATAATACTTTTACAATAATTCATAATAAAAACAGTATTAGTAGTTAGCAAAAAATAAAATGAGTAATCAAAACGGTAAACAAAACTATGCAATAAATTGGTGGAAATGTAATTTTACACACGTTATTATTTTCTAGATTTATTATAAACGTCATTTTCTGACAGATTCGGGTTTTTAAATTGATTGATTTATTGATTGATTTAGAATGTGCGGCCAAGCATTAAGCAGGATCTCCAGGAAAGCGCCGGGCCCACTGTACACCCATTTTTGAATAAACTTGGAAGAATAAGGCAGGATACTAGTTAAATTATTGAGATCAACCCGATACTAGACACCTTGGCTCCCAATAGTTAGTGAAAGGTATGTCAGTAATGACAGAATTGGTCATGTTTTCCGATAGCCAATATCTAAACTACATTTAGCATAAGACAATCACAATAATAATGAACTGCTCTTGGTTCTGTCACCTCTTTTCAGCAACTCCAGTGTGCCACCATTCAATACACTGTAATCTGCAAAATTTTTCTGAAACAAAATCTATTAATGGGCTAATTTCTCAAAATCGTAGACTGTAATAAATTGAATTAATTGTCATCTGAAACTATAAATTAATAAATATAATAATATAATAATAATATTATTGTTTTATATTTTATTGTTTTATAATTTTCCAAATGTTAAGTAGTGCAGTGACATCTAACTTTTGTTATTCCAACTGATCGATTTATAATACTATTTAGTACGACATTTTTTCATGGTTAGTGTCGCTGTTCTATTACATAAAGTTTTATCGTTTTTGAATATTTCAAAATAAATTATTTTGATTGTTAGATGGAACACATTAGTGATGACTATTTTGCTGTGGATAAACATATCAGCTGGTGATATTTTCAGATGAGTGCATATCTATTAAATTTATTTATATTATGAATTTTTGGGTGATTTATATTTTCAGTAACTGTTTGATTCTACCCAATGGTCAATGAAGTGGGGTAGGGGATTCATCTGTGATGTATACAACATCACCAATTGCAATGTTTGTTTGTTGCAGTTGCCACTTTGTTCTTTGCGGAAAAGTGTGAAGGTATTCTCTGGAGAATCTTCGCCCATATCCTTGGACTATTTTTTGAATATTTTGCCATCGAGTTAGTTGGTTTTCTGGCACACCGTGTACATTTCCATCAGCTATTGACTGCAACGGACCCATAAGCAAGAAGTGTGTAGATGTAAGTGGTATTTGGTCGTTGGTATCGATTGATAATGGGGTCAGTGGGCGCAAATTTAGAATCGCTTCAATTTCGCATAATAAAGTTGAAAATTCATCGTAACTGATCGTTGCATTTTCAGTGACTCTTATTAGATGCGGTGCTTCATCATCTTCACGCCTGCTTCCCAAAGACCCCCCATGGATTGACTGGCTGGCGGCATGAAATGCTATTGGGTCCCTTGATCGTTGAGATATTCCGTTATTTGATAGTTACGAGCTGATTCCTGTAGCACTTGCTCTAGCTCCGTTAATTTATTGCGAGCACCCTTAAAATTAGTTCCGTTGTTCCGTTATCGCTCGATGCATTGCATCGACTGACAAATCTTCGCAATGCAGCAATAAAGGCCGCAGTAGATAATTCAAGAACTGGTTCTAAATGCTTCGCCTTTGTGACCATGCAGATAAATACTGCCACGTATGCTTTCCTCGATACATTTCCTCTGCTTCGTTAGTTGAGATTTCAATTTAAAACACATTCTGTGTGCTTTTTATCCTTTTGCTTAATACCTTCCCACCTACAATCCAATATTTTTGACGAGATAGATGGAATAAAGCTGATACAGTAGATATTGTTTATGCATGGCCGTGAGCATTGCTGAGCTAAGACGATGAGATTTTGGTTTTACCGGATGTTTTGAATTGGCAGAACAGATAGCGCTTTTTAGCCGTCCACCCACACGAAGCAATGATTGATTATCCCATTAAATGAGCAGCTAACAATTCCAATCTCGGAATAGTTATGCGACAAATTGGAGCCATCTTTGTTTTAGCTGCTATTAGATATATTTTAGTTTCACCTGCCGAGTCGCTTACGCGTAAATAAATTGCAGCTGCGTACGCCGAGCTCACGACCGCGGTGAATTTAAGCCAATACTTTAACCATTACTATACGACTGATGACTTTTCTATATAAACTGAGTATATATTAGGTGGTCTTCGTGCTGGGTTTCCGACTATGTCTGAGTTTTAAGGTGCTTTAAATGCCATGTATATGGCCTCATTGCCATGTTCTACAAAGTGACAAATCCAATTTCCAGATACAGAATATGCTCAACATACAAACAGGCATTTTATTAAGTCACATTCGTAAAACTGTTTATGACGATTAAAGCCCACATGAACAGATTACATCAATAGTCTTGATAAAATTTTGCAGGGCATCAAAAATTGTCCTATTATAATAACTGATGACTTCAATGCTAATTCCAAACTATGGCTTAATAAGGACCCAACCGAAAAAGAAAATCTCGTTGAAGAGTTTATAGCAAGAAGAGCTCTCTTCTTGTGAGTGGTGGTTTGCTGAGAAAAGTTACCAATTGGGAAGTAAAAGATGACTGAACTTCTAATGATCACTTAACTATAGAGTTAACTTTTAAATCTGTAAGGGCACATGCTAGCATTTAATCCTCAGGCTCAAGGTTCTCCGATATCTATTTAAATGTGCAAATTGGAAAATGTTTGAAAATTGGTTCAAAATAACTTGGCAAGATGATCAGGCAACATAAAATGCATATTCAATAAGGATGAAGATGAAGTAGAGCACACAATTAAAAGCGTACTCATCGGTTTATGTGAGAAAAGCATACCACAAAACGTACGCACAAGGGAAAATTACCTTGATGGAATAACAGGCTATAACCTTAAAAAAAGCAACAGTTGCACGGATGCATCCATGCAACTGTTGCTCTTTTTATGGTTATAGCCTGTTATTCCACCAAGGTAATTTCCCTTTGAGCGTACGTTTTGTGGTATGCTTTTGTCACATATACTGATGAGTACGTTTGTAATTTTGTACTCTACTTCATCTTCAAGTATATAAGAAAGAGGCCCCACAGCAAGACTGCTAACAAAATACAGTTTTGTATCATGACGTAATGAGAACATGAGCGATGTGAACTAGACCAGCCAGCTTAGTCTGAAAAGGTTCATTATGGAGCTTGTTAATTCAGAACCATGAAGCTTTATATATAAATTCAGTTCGGGAAGTCTTAAACTCAAGAAGTTTCAGTAACTCGACAAATCGAGACGGCCTGACAACTACATGTTGAAAGGATATCACGAAATGTTTATTGAGTGCACTGCTTCCTGATGACACTTAGACAGATTACACAAAAGCGCATAAAGAACTAACAGCGCATAGATTTTTATAGTATAAGGAACTTGCAATGTGAAGGAATTACGCAATGCTGAAACCACCCTTCCTGAACGAGGGACTATATAGAGGAGTTTTCCCAAAATCTTGAAAAAACGGCAAAGTAATTATCATTAGGAAGGGACATGAACGAGATCCCACCGGCTGAAAATCCTATAGGTCAATCTATAGGTAAATTACCAGTCTAGGGTAAATTATACTCGAGAAATTTATATCTGGCAGGTTGATATGTGTTCAGGAAGTAACTTAGAGTGTTGTAAATAAAATGGATGATTGGTGTTGGAGCTATAAGATGGAATTTTCGTCTGCCAAAACAGTGATGATCCAACTTAAAGGAACGCTCGATATCGAAAGACCATCTTTGTTGTTTGTAAATAAGTGAGAATTAAGATGGCGAAAACTCTCAAATGACTAGGTGGAGATTTTAACGGAAGACTGGGTGTCACGTCATATGCCAAAATGATTGCAGAAAGCAGCAACAAAGTCTTCTTCATGCTGAGACCAGTAGCAAAAGAAACTTAAACCCTTAAACAAAAGGACCCTTAAGACTATATAGAGAGGAGTTGTATTGAAATCTGAAATTGGTTGTATTACTTATACACGAAATGTGGTATTACAAGCTAGACGAGCTATCTAAATATATATAAAACCATGGAAACGTCAAGCGAAGTCAATAAATTGCAACAGAACATTGACAGTTTGTTGGTTTGATGTGAGCCTTATACCTTTCTCCATCTTAACATAAGTTAGTGTATGACTTAATCTTTTTATCAATGTTGTTCTTTGTGTTGCGAGTGCCAATTTAATATTCAATTTCATTAAATAGTGAATGGACGATGACAACTCGACTATGCTACTGTAATGTCCACTGGTGTTCATTTTATATTGCTCATGAGCATCTAGACAAAATGTATACATCGCATAATATGAAAAATTGGATGGAAATATGATATCACCTTGATACGTGACGGGATGATAATTTTACAATAAAACAACGCCGGAAGATCGAAAAATCTAAAACTGTTCCTTCGTCAGTATTATTTTATTAGATTATGAGGATGCACCATCCATTAAAAGACAGCATAAAAATTAACGTTTTTAGAATGTAATTAAGAACACATTGCTTTTAAATGTGGTCTCCCACCGAACTAACTTTGATAACAATAATCCAATCAACATAATATGAAATGTCAACATGATTTTACCTTAATGAAAACAGCTTTAAGACAAGGCTGTATCAACGTTTTGCTTCAAAATGGCTACCCAAACACTAAAAAGGAATTAAATTTATTATTTTGATTGTCTAATACATTTACAATGATTAAAAGTTTATATTGTTCTCATATAAAATATAAGACGTATGAGATCTTTTGTTATACAATTCAATGGGATATTTATGTTATTAAAACTTGTGATGAATTAGAAGAACAAATCGACAAAAATATTATTCTTTGGATACGAGTTCTATTGGAATTAAAATCGATCGAACTCAGTTTGATTAACACTTTTTTTGATTGTACATAACCGTCTTAAAATAATTAAGGTAACATTGGGATGTCTAATAGTTTTGTAGATTTAAAAGACTATTGTTCTTATTCTTATTGATAAAATCTACGTTTTAACTTTATGCTTAATTTTATGGAGTTTCAAAAAACATTTAGGCGTATATATATATTTTTAAATAGTCCCGTCAAAAATTAGTTCAGACCGCAGTGGTGCCAAATATCAAATTTTACCTTTTTTGTAAGATTTTATTCGAAATTTTTGATATTTGGTTCAAAATGGTGACCCCGACGTGATTAAAATCAAGTGTGCAATACACACCAACGTTATATAGCAGACACGTGAAAATTTGCACACACACAACGGTAAAATTTAGATTACTTACAAAATGCATCGATCGACACAAGCACGGAATTATTGCATCATAATCGTAGAAAAAAAAATCAAACGTAAAAGGACGATGATATAGTAATTTCATGCGCAGCGCGGAAAACTTTTTCATTACGCAACAACCTAGTTATACGTTTTAACATTCAGTATAAGTGGGACGCAACATTTAATAGTACAAAGGATTTTACTCACTGCGGAAATTACCGAACCATCGACTAATTGGATAGCGGAAAAGAGTAAAAGACGAGAACATCAGATTATCGCATCATTTTGCAACTATATTTAGTAAATAATGTTTGTTTCAACGATTGACGGGGTAAGTGTCCACACACATTTGTTTTTGTAAGGTTCTTGTAGTCGATTTTTTACTTTTGTTGCAATTCAGTTAAATTCATTTTTTGTTTTGAACCATTTGTTGTGAAACTTTCAATTTCTTAAGCGTGCATGTCGTTTTATAAAACGTGCCAATTGTTTATTAAATAATTCGGTAATTTCGATTGTTGTTGTGTTCCCTTGTGACACCTTGACACTTCGATTGACGAGAAAGCGTCGGTTGCGCGTAACAATACAAAAGCATGTCAAACGAAGAGAACCAAAGCAAATCCTCATGGAGGCTGTCTGTCAAAGCCCCTAGTTTTAATAAGGACGATGCTGAAATCTAGTTCCACTAGCTGGAGGTGCAATTTGAAGTATCTGGAATCAAAGCAGATTAAACCAAATATAGCTATTTGCTGGCCGCATTAGACGGCGAAACGATAAAACGTGTGCTTGAAAAATTTTAAAACCACCGGAAAAAGACAAGTACGACGGCCTCAAATATCGGTTGAGTGAATCTGCAAAAGCCAAACTAGACAAGCTTTTAAAAGGTCTTCAATTATAGGTAAAGCCATCCCAGCTACTTAGGGAAATGCAGGGTCCCGCTGAAGCCAGATTCAATGCCATGCAACTACAACGCCCAAAACGATTCTGAAGCTAATCCGGAAAACAAGTAGGCACTTCTTTGATGACGACAAGCGTTGGGTGCCAAAGTAATAGTCATCTTATAGTAATAGACCTAGCAAGTAAATGGCAATTTCTAGTTGATACAGATGCCGATGTTACGGTGATTCCTCCTTCCGCATTGGACAAACAAAATAAACAAGACATCAAATTATTCGCTGTAAACTCTACCAAAATCAGTACCTACGGTAGCAAAATCATTAAATTGAATTTAATCCTTCGTAAGGGACCTTCTTTGGAAACTCATAATAGCGGACGTCGACGAACCAATCCTTTGAGGAGATTTTTTAAAATACTTTGGTTTATTAGTGGACATCAAAAAAAAAATAATTGACCCACTCTCTTCTATGTGTGTGCATTCGTCAAGTACAGTAATCGGTCCGTCTTAATAATAGTTGATAAGCTAAACATAAGCAACGAAAAAATCAAAACGATGCATTTCATTGTGACAAAGGGCATAATATAAATACACATAGTACTACCATCATAAGAAAAAAACAGTTTACCTATTGATGTTCCAGATGTCAGGTCGATAGAATATCGTCAAACTTAGTATACATATATGACATTTAGGCGATTATACATATATAAATATTTTGATTATTTTAAAACGATACCAGTAGCGACATCTAGCACGTTAATACCATGGTAGTACTATGTGTATTTATATTATGCAAATGGTCACCTGAAAAATTAGAGATTGGTATTTCGAGCTGAAATTATCTGCAATTATTGCCCACTATTTTACTGTTGTTGGAAACTGAAATAAGAGATTAAATAAATGATAAAAAGGTGTGTTAATTTTTTGCTCATAATATTTATTAATTTTTATAAATTGCTATAAAAAATGAATTACCATTAAAAATCCTTGCTTCATATTTTTATATATCATATTTTTATATAGTTGAAGTACAAATCGGTAAAGCATTTGTCTGTTGCTAGAAATTTCGTTAGAAAAGCTATAAATAATAAACAGGCAGCAGGTGCCATTAAAGCCGTAACCGCAACAACTACATTATTTTCCTGCATATCGGACATTTTAGCTAAATATAAAGCCATAATTAAAATATAAGTTTTGTCACAACGCACAAATAAAATTAGAATAACATTTAAAACACAAATAAAATTATTAAAATTCAAATATATATTTTTTTCTAAATATTTACTTTGTTCCTCTGGGAAAAGAGAAAGAATTTTTTTAAAAAATTACGTAATTTGCCATAGCTTCTATATGGTCTAATTTCGACTGTACTTTTGAATGTAGTTAGCGAATATAATTCGCTAAAACAATGTGTCTTTAAGAAGTATAATATTTTGTTTAGACCAAGCCAAGTAGTTTGGTCGATGCAGCTTCATCAGGCTAGATGTCGCTACTGGTATCGTTTTAAAATAATCAAAATATTTATATATGTATAATCGCCTAAATGTCATATATGTATAAAAAAATTTGAGACGTCTCATCAGACGACTCAAATTTCTTTAATTTGGAATTCAAATTTAAATTCATCGTTTTTCACGTTGGGTCGAAACCATACTACATAGAAGCTATGACAAAATTCATCAATATTATTTTCTCTAAACGTAAATAGTACGGTGAATTTTTTTTCCTTTAAATGAATGTAGTTTTCCACAGCACAGCTCGAAAATAATAAGAAAACGCGTGTCAATTTTTTTAATTTATTTTATAAGTTGTGTTAGTATTAGTATGTATTTCTTGATGCAAATTGTGAATACAAAATCCCCACCACAAATTTAAGTTTGTCAGAAGGGAAAAGAAACGATGGTGATATTTGTTGTAAAGGTATGTAAAGCGGTAAGTTCAATTGATTTGTAAAGTTTAATCAAATTTTATAAAATCTAATTTATATTATTTTAAAATTTTTATAATCTCATATTTTTATAAATGTAATAAATTAATTAATTATAAATTTTAAGCAAAAACAAATCAAATTTTTTATAGCCTGTGGCTTGCACAAATTATATTATTATATTATGAGTTAATTAACTTTTAATTTCAGATTAAAAATTAATTCAAAATACTACCTACGACTAAGAGCAAATAGTTAATTAATAGATTCTGTTTTCAGGAAAAAATTGCAGATAAGAGATGAATGGTGGCACACTGGAGTTGCTGACAAGATATTCCAGAATTTAGAGTAGTTCTGTAAAATTGTGATTGTCTTATGCTAACAGTAGTTCGAATATTGGCTACCGGGAAACCAGACCAATTCTGTCATTACTGGCATACTTTTCCTTTCCCTACCCCAACAAATTTACTAACTATTGGCCTCCATGGTTTGAGAAGACATCAAACACTTCGAAGATGTGAAACTCGAAATAGAGACAATGCAAATTGTACTACTTAGCGTGCAATTAAATAATTACAAGAAGCTTCGGGTTGCTGCGATATATTGTCCACCAAGGCTTCAACTTAAAAAGGATGATTACCTTTTAATGTTTAAAATAATGGAACATTGGGGTTCAAGACTAATATCACCTAAAGATAGAGAACTTTTGGAAGCTGGATATCAAATAAACTGTTGTTTTCATTCAAGTGGTATTCCTACTTATTGGCCAACGGACACAAACAAAATACCAGACGTGATTGACTTCTTCATAGCTAAAGGTATTTCAGAAAATTATATCCATATTGAAAATAATGAAGGTTTATCTTCGGATCATTCTCCAATCAAACTTACGATCATTGAAACAGTAATTGAAAAAGAAAAGCCACCAAGGTCAACAAGCAGAAAGACCAATTAGGAAACCTTCGCACTGTTAATTGAGGAAAGTATTGATCATCAAGTCCTAATCAAAAACCAAACACAACTTGAAAAAGAAGTATAGCTGCTTATAAACAATATTCAGATCGCAGCATGGAAAAGCACTCCTCCTACCAAAAATAAACTTAACAAGAATGAAACATTTACACAGGAAATAAGAAACTTGGTCAGAGAAAAGCAGAAAGCACGCAAAATCTGACATAGAAATCGAGCACCAGAGAGCAAAACTATTTTCAATCAGCCCAAAAACAAACTGCAGAAGTTAATACAAGAAACCAAAGTGATAAGCTTCAACAAATATTTAATAGGTCTGTCTGGCCACAAAGAAAGTGAGTATTCTTTATGGAAAGCTACTAAAGGATTAAAAAAACCAAAAGCGCAGGTGGCACCAATAAAAAAAGTAGATGGTACTTGGGCCAAAAGCCCCAAAGATGAAGCTGATCTCTTTGCTCAACATCTGGAAGGATCGTTTAAACCTTCGACTAGACAAACAGCAGATGAAAATACCGTTCTAATGCAAAAAGAAAGTGAGTTAGACGTACGAAGAGTTACAGTGAAAGAACTCAAAAATGAAATCAATCATAACCTAAATGTAAAAAAAGCTCCTGGATACGATCTTATTACAGGAAAAATTATTAAAAAGTTACCAGAAAAATGTCTTAAGAAGTTGCTACACATAATCAACGCAGCATTTAGAATGAAATATGTTCCTCAGCAGTGGAAAATAGCAGAAGTTATTATGATACCCAAGCCTAATAAGCTACCTAATGAGAAAACGTCTTACAGATTTATATCTGTATTACCATCAGTGTCTAAACTGTTTGAAAAATTACTCCTCAAAAAGATGAAACCTCTGATTGAAGAAAAACACCTATTACCATCTCACCAATTTGGTTTCAGAGAGAAACACTCCACCATAGAGCAGGTACACAGACTCACTAACGTGATTGAGAAGACGCTTAAAAACAAAAGGGTATGTTCTGGAGTTTTCCTTGATGTTGCACAGGCCTTTGATCGAGTCTGGCATCGAGGACTGGAATATAAATTACATTGCGACCTCCCAAAGCAGTTCTATGAGATATTAAAATCATACAATGAACGGAGATATTTCAGAGTAAAATATGAAGGAGAGTTCTCATCACTCACGATAATTGAAGCGGAAGTACCACAAGGGAGTGTGCTGGGACCATTATTATATTTACTTTATACGAATGACATACCTTTTACTGGAGAAACAGATATTGCAACCTTTGCGGATCATACAGCAATTTTGACGGTTGAAAGTACAATCGAAGAGACAACCAGCAAATTACAGCACACTGTAAATGAGATTGTCTACTGGACAAAAAAATGGAGAATAAAATTGAATGAGCTAAAATCAGTTCACACAACCTTCACCTATCTAAAAGTAGATCACCTACCTATTTACATAAATAAGCAGGAAATACATGCGAACACGGCAAAATACCTGGGTATGACGCTCGACGCCAAGTTAACATGGAAAGAGCATGTCAAGAAAAAACGGCAAGAACTGTATATAAAATTCAGAAAAATGTATTGGCTCATTGGAAGAAACAGTGAGCTTGCAATTCACAATAAGCTGCTTTTATACAGGCAAATTCTTAAGCCTGTGTGGACCTATGGCATCCAGGTCTGGGGATGCACAAAGAAAACTACCGTTAAGATTATATAAACATTCCAGAATAAAGTTCTACAATGCATTGTCAATGTACCTTGGTTTATTAGAAATGATAATATACATAGAGATCTAAGGATGGAAACCGTCAAAGAAGAAACCACAAAAAAATTCCAAAAAATATATCCAGCGTTTACAACTCCATGAAAACACGGATATTCAACATATTTTCAACTACGTCGACAGCGTAGATACAAGACGGCTAAAAAGACGAAGCCGCTTGATTTAGTACCTCAGGACTGAAAGTTGCTGATGTAACCGGAAGAACTGAGCCCATTGGGAGTAACTACTGTGTTATAGCCCAACTAACAGAGAATTAAAATATGAAAGAAAAATTGCTAAATGAGTTGTAACAACTTAGTCGTAATAAAATAAATAAAAAAAAAACAAATCGAAAATTTCTAGAAAATACTAGAAAAATACATGATGGTAAGTCTATCAAAACTTATAAAATTATGCCTAGAATTAAGAAAATATATAGAGGGAAGACCTATTAAAAACTGTCAAAATATGCCGCATAAATCGAAAATTACCAGAATCCAGAAGATACCCGTACATGATGAGAACGAATGGACAGACCAAATAGTTACATTATCATCAATAACATTCCCTCTAAAATAGTGTATCCACCTAGGTATATGACAGGAATTAACTAATTTGTAAAAGGCGTAATTCTTTTAAATAAAGTCGCAAATTCATATAAAGCTAATCTAAAATTAAAAAAGCTCACGTGACGAACTTTATAGCAATATAGTAATTAGATCATTATTAGTATGTGTGCTAATCCTGTACATCAAACAAAACTCAGCATTAGCTCTAACTAATTAAAAATTCTATACATAAACGCAAACATAGAGTACATAATATAGCATTCTAATTAAATATTAAAATTTTAAAGATTTTCGTCAAGTAGTAAAAACATTGTAACAACCAACATAAAGTGTTTAATACATTTACGGATTAGATATGATAGATCCACCGAAACAAAAAATAATTTAAATTAATTTTATTTTGTAAAAGAATTATAATTTATCTGTTTAATTTTATTATGAGATTAAAAAAAGAAAATTCAATATTTACAGCCTTAATCTAAAAAATAATAATTCTTTACATCGAGAAAAATATATTTTGTTATAAATTTAATTAAATATGATAATCTTATTTAAATTAATTATTTTTTGTTTTATACTTTTAGATCAAAATAATACAGCATATATGCCTATCTGCCAACATATTGTGCCCTTTATATGGTTTAATCTAACAATACAATTTTTTAAATTTATTATATTGTTACATTTATGCCTATTCCAGGTTCTTTATACTGTATTATGAATAAATTTTACTAGCATTTCTGGTCCACACATAAATTCACAATCCGCAACCATTTCCACTTCAAACACTGTTTCCTTTCAACCACAATAATTCCTGCAACAATTAACACAAATATTCTTTATTTATAACAATAAATAACTCTTTTTTGAACTACTATAATTTGCTTTTAACACTTTTAATTTCACTAGATTAGCCGCTTACCACTTCCACTGGTCAGAGCTATGGCATTAATGTAATCTTTCTTTACTATTTCGCGCTCAAAATTTATCTGAACTCCATGTACAACAATAAGCAGCGAGTACACCAAAATCACCTGATTCTCGAATATTCTATTTTACGATTCTCTCATTCTAATCTTCGATATTCCTCTTTTGTTTGGCTATTTACATGTATTTTTTCAATTGTTACTTATATTAATACTGCTTCATAGATGTCTCTAGGTATAACTCTAGAAAAATCGGAATCATTTGTCAATTTGTTTACTGTTGACAACTTCATAAAAGTTTTTTTAGTTTTTTTTGGGCACTTGTTTTTTATTTTTATTTTTTACCTTCAATTTTATGGGCATGGGCGTTTACTGGGCTGAACCATCTTACTTTATTGGGGTCTGTTGAGGTGTAATTTCAATTCATGATTTAACAAGTTCTTTCGCTTCGACTGTAGCTCAGTACTTCTCCAAGTTGATATTCGTGGAAGGCCCTTCCTTCATCTCCAGTTTCTATAAGATCTTTGACGTACATGTTTCCATGTTTCCCAGCCATACAATAGTACTGATTTCACAAGTCAGTACACATTTCACATCAGTGCAATAGTACTGATATGCACAAAATGCATATACAGCTTTAAAATGATCTACGTAATTTAAAAGGAATATACTGTAGAATCCCATTCATTTGATTGATTAGGAGTGATAATTCGGTTATAAGTTGATGTGGTCTGTGGAACTTCTTTCTGGTCTAAAGCTCACTTGTTCGTTTTTTAATTTTGTATTGACTGTAGTTGAAATGCTGTGAAGGATGCATCCACCGTAATTAAAGTAATCTCACGTCTTCTTAAGACTTTTAAATTCTTTAAATTCTTCTTCATCAGCCAAAGAATTTATGTAAATATATCACGGGTTTTCCAATAAGAGGTTTCATTTTGATATTTAAAAAAAAACGAATATTTTTTAAGAGAAATCAATGAATGTTTATTCCATTGTTAAGAGGAAAGTATGCCAATAACATTTGAAGACGATATCAGCCAAATGGCGGCCATGGCTACGCTTGCAGCATAATATCCTTTTCATGAAATTTTCCATAACTAATTCGCACATTTGCGGCTGTATGTCCTCGATAAATTCACGAATTCCATCTTTAGGGTCTTGAACCTTATCTTTTAAGTTGCAGTGCTTTACGCACGGCGTCTGTTCGAATTAGAACATGTGACCACTTCTTCAGGTCTTTGAAAACGAAAATTTACTTCGTTTTTGTATTCCTGGCTGGTGGTGACGGCTGCACAGCTTTTACATAATTCCGAATTTGGTTGACAACTTGGTCGCGTTTCGTGAATAATGTTATGGTTGCATCATGTCTCCTGGCAAACGCAAGCTTTCACCGTACACCAACTCGGCTGATGGTGCTTTGAATTCGTTGTGAAGAGCAGTTCTTAAACCTATAGTAACACCAGTGGTAGTGGCTTAGTTCATTGCTGCTTGTTGACACTTGTTATTGCTGCTTTTAGGTTGTGGTGCCATCTCTCGATCATGCCGTTACATACAGGGTTGTAAAATATCTTGCATTTGCTTTGAAATCCTATCAAATTTGCTAAACTGTTGCATAACTCCGATTCAAATTGCCCCTCTGAACGGAAGGTAGTCCGTACTGACTGACCCATGTCTTCTTTAAGCGCATCGGCTACTGTTTCTGCCCTTATATCTGGAATCAGCGAGGCTTCTGGGCTATAACGGTCCGATTATATCAATGTAGATATTCGCAAAACGATTGCTGACGACTGGATAGTTGCCGCGTTGACTTATGACGTGCCTTACGTTGCTTATGTACGTCGATGTTAAGTGGGGACCAAATGCATTTTTTTCGGATGAGCTTGGTTGTGCTTCGAACTCCAGGATGCGCCCCGTTGTGATATGTCTCATATACTTGACGTCGAAATTTTTGGGGAAAATATGGCCTGGGTGTGCTTGTTGACATGTCGCAGAACAAAAATTTTTCCGTTCCGAAGACTGGAATTTTATGTAATTTTAGGCTTTTTGCTCTCGATTGACATTTTGAGCTGGTTATCTTTGGTTTGTTCATCAGCCATGAGTGAAAAATCTATGTTGCTGGGTATTGTTAGTATATCGATATGTGTCAGAGCATTGTATTGAACGATTAAATCCAAATGTCTACGTTGGCGGGGTGATGCCTTGTCTAGATTTTGAATTAGTGCGTATGTGATTGGTTTATAATCGGTAAATAGTACGAATTCCCGACCGCCGACCAAAAGTTTGAAATGCTTAATGGCTGCATACGCTTCCAATAATTTTATCGTACGTACTGTAGTTTTGTTCTGTCCCTGTGAGTTAGAAGAAGCATAATGGTTTCCAGCTTGCTGCTACATATTGTTCTACCACCGCTTTGACTGGCTAGTTTGACGCAGCGACTATTATAGCTTGTTTCTGAAGAGCTAACGGATGAGCAAGCTGGGATACTTCGGCTAGTCGTGCTTTACATTGTTCAAACGACTGATCTGCTTCGTCGTGCCACACTTTTTCACTCTTGTCATTTTTCTTCCGTCCCGTGATGAGCTCGTACAATTTTGTTTGTCCTTGCGCTGCGTTTGGAATAAAAATGCGGCAATAGAGCATCATGCCCAAAAATCGTTGTAGCCTTTGGTTGTTGTTGGTCGTTTAAAGTTTACTATTGCTTCCACTCAAAGCTTAGTAAGCTGATTTGTTCCACGCCGGAAACACATTTTTTTACGTTGACCACGAGACCGCCATCCTGTAGCCGTTGAAATGTGATCTTGAGATGTTGAACATGTTGTTCTAGGGATGCAACGAAGATGTCATCGATGTATGGGAAGATGAACTTTGTGTCGCGAAAAATTGAATGTAATAGCTGTTAGAACGTTTGAGCCGCGTTCCGTAATCCAAACGTAATGTGAAAAAGCTCAAACAATCAGAACGGTGTAGAAATGGCTGTTTTTTTTGATATCCGCTTCGTCGATTGGTATCTGGTGATACGCTCGAATGAGGTCAACTTTTAAAAATATTTTACATCCTTCTGATTGGTGACTAAAATCTGTGACGAATGGTATTGGGATATGAAAATCTGTGACGAATGGTACCTGATCGGTAGGTTTTGTTTACTGATTTAGTCTGCGGTAATCTCTGCAGAGTCTCCAACCACCATATTTTTCTTAATGATGTGAATAGGACTCGCCCAATTACTTTTCAACACTCGGCATACTCCTTGTTTTGCCCACTCCTTGGTCTCTCCGTCTCGATTTTATGTGTAAAGGAATGTTTGACCGTTTTGAGAAACGGTGTTTCGAGGAATCCTGGTTTGAACCCCTGTATTAGATTTCGGAATTTTAGTTTCATTGAATGTTTGACGACGGTTTGGGAGGATGGTAACGCGATTTAGATTGCAGAGACCGACAAGGATGACAATGTGTCGATGATTTTTTTGTTTTTTACGTCCACTAACAATCCGTAGTGCACCAGAACATTGGCTACAATGATGCATCTGTCGACATTGGTAATCGCGAATTTTCAAATGAACGGTCGTCGTAACCCTAAGTTCAACGTTTGGTTCTTTGTACCAAACATTTCAATGGATGTGGAGTTGGCCACATTATAATTTTAAGTTTGATTTGGTGAGTTCTTCTCGCTCCAGGCTGCTCTGGGTTCTCAGTAAGTGATGAAGATGGGTTTTCTGAAACGTTGTATATGTCCAAAGAGCTATTTATTTCGATTATTTTATCAACCGAGACTGCAAGCTTAACTAACTCACACTCGGTAGTCGTTGTATAGCTAAAAATTGTGCAATATTTTGCTTAAGTGATTGAGTCTGAAGCCAGCTTCAGCATTTCTCATAGAAGTTGTGCCGGTTTTTTTGTCACCGAGCTGTAGCCCAGAAAGCAGACGATTTAGTTTCACCCTGTTGGTGTCGCATAGCCTATCTTTAATGGCTGCTTTCAAAGTCACATATTAATCAGCCTGTGGAAGATTGATTTGAAGTTCGCACGATTGAGTTTTACACAGTGGTTAGTCTCGAATGAATAGCATACGTTATAACTTTCAATAAGTACTTATAATGCAATATTATTGCCACCTCGAGTACTTCATACCATATAAAAAAACGAATTGGTGTATGTGTGGTAATACAAATGAGCTTAGTGCTTAGTTGGTTTTTAATTTAAAAAAATTGAACGTTTATTTTATAGTTTTTTATCTCGTAAACTATCTGTCATCATTTCAAAAGACCACTTTAAAAATGTTAAGGATATAACACTGAAAAAATGTTCTAGAATACCAATGTGTTTTTGAGATTTTTTAATAAATCTACGTGCTACATTAACACTACAATTTAAAGTGTTAATTTAAACGACATAAATTTAATTACAAAGTCAAAATCTTGTACATGTTCCATACGATTTTTGTTGTGTTGCACATAGTAATTTTTTTTGCTATGCAGAAACTTACATAATATATACATTTTTTTTGTACATAGCACAATGTTTATAAAAAGAGATATGTAAATTTTTTATATTACTGTGTGAGTTACGACATCAACGGATGTGCTACACACAACAACACCAACAACATTCAACATGTGATTTTACATATCTTAGTTAAAATATTTCTTTTGTTTTGTCTTCAACAAAACTATAATCGTATTTCAATTTATTATCTTTTTTCTATTAAATATTATATTACTATTTTTTTCTCACAATAATTTAACGTAGTTGCATTTTATTATAAATTTTCCATTTTCTTTATTGTTAACGTAAACATAATTTTACTTTTAAAATTTCCAAGTGATATTTCTGTGAAATATCACTATTCAGATTGTACTTGATAATTGACGAATGAACATCGTCAAACAAAATAGATAAAGTGTTAAAAGTTGTTTGTTACTTTTATATAATAAAAGTTATTAAAAATTATAAATAAACCTATAATTTGTGCAGCATCCCATTGTGATTGTATGAGGATATAGAAGGCAATCATTCCCATGCATTTATTTTACCAACTCGTTTCGGATTCAATCACCTTTGTGAATATTATATGTATATTAGTTTACCTCTTAACATATTTTTGTAGTAGAAGTTTTTGTATAATCTATGCATTTAAATTTATATTTTAAATTTATTTTTACCAATATCAAAGTTTAGGTACTGGAATGTGAAGATCTTAAGTCTAAAGATTATTTATTTTTAATTAAATTTACCGAGCAATTGGCGCTCTGTATAAGATGCAGATACAAAAGAAATGTACGATTATTTAAAATCTTTAAACAAAAGCAACCATGGAGTAAGTTCTATACCGGTGTTCAAGGACGGCTCGCTTCGGTTGGGTTGCTGTCAGGGTTGGGCGTTTTACATGTACAAAACGTTTTCTCCATTTTACATGTAAATAACGTAAATTACAAAAAAAAAATGTGTATTTTACAAAAATATGTAAATTATATTTAAAAAACGAGAATCCGTCCAGAAATAATTTAAAATATTGAATAATGATACAAACATTTGTTTATAAGAATAACTTGCATTAGAAAATCCAATTAAACATTTTATTTAAATGGTTAATCATAATTATTTTCAACTTTTAGTTATCTAGATTGAGACTATAAAAATCACCTATCCTTCTACAATGCCATCTGTTTACGTCTTAAACTAGTTCTTATATTCGACAAAATAAACAACTAGTGACATAGTGCCATCTAGCTACATTTGAATAAACTAAAATAAAATATTTTTAAGAGTGCATATTTCTTTCGATATGTAGCGGAAAACTAATTGCAATTTGACGTTTAATCATAAATAAAATAATTCTCTGCAGTGAAATAAATGAAGTGAATCTATACTCGTTTGACTGGCTTTTAAATTTAAATCTTTATTAATTTCAAACAGGACAAAATCAACCAAATTATCACTACCCGTCTCACCCTCATCAAATAAATGTATGCCTGAAATTACTAGCCCTATTCTATCCATTCGATAAAATGCCTATGCATTATGCCTTTGATGTCCAGTGTAGTAAAGAGGTAGCGAATATGATTATCGAATTTAAGCGTGGAACTGTAGTGAATTTTATTAATTCAATTTAATTTTTCTTACTCTAATTACAATTAATAATTTTTCATAACCTAAGTTTGCAGCAATACCATTATACTAACCTTACCATAGAATTAATACTAGATAAATTGATTAATACATTAATAATTAAATTTGGGAAAAATATTTTTTTTGAAACCCAGCAGTTACCATTCAAGGAATTCCATATGCTAACTCCTCTCACGAAAAACGAAGCGTTCATCAAATTACATTTATTGATAGCAGGTGTCAAGATTTCATTGTCAAAATATTTCTTATCATAGGAAAGTTGCACCTTATTTTACATTTATACATATGTACAAATATGTATCACAATAAATAAACACAAATACACTTCACTGTAGTATATAGTCAATTTTTCTTTAATTAAGCGATTTGGTAACAGATGGCGATAATTGTAATGAAAAAGTTGATTTATATTTTACAGTATGTATAAAATAATCGTTTACATTTTACATACATTTTACATGTAAAAAACCCAGTAAATTACATTTTGTAATTTACATGCCCAACTGTGGTTGCTGTGATGGCAAAACGCATTCATACAATTACGTAAAGAATCGACTAAGACATAGCATAGTTTTTTTTTCTATCACTAGTGAAAATTAAACATTGTAGTTGTCGTTTAAAATTATAACAAAATACAAGTGATTAGTGCTTTGCAGATTTAACATAAACAATAACATAAAAATATAAACAATAAAAAATGTAAACAAAAAATGCAGAGTAACTGACAAATTTATAATTGTCATATATTGCAGGAATGATAACCTCTAAAAATAAAAATATATAATTTATTTTCGCTGGTGGTAACCACTGAAACTAAGCGAGGAATAGGATTAATTCTATACAACTTTTGAAACTATTCAATCCGAAATAAAATACATGCAATTTGTCGTTGTAATTTCAATTCCGGTGACGAATGTAAGACACCTATTATTAAGCGATTTAAGATTGCCCCTAAATTTGTAAGTAGGGGTACACCGCAAGGTGGTGTATTATCCCTTCTTCTTTGGATTTTTCTTTGGCTTACGCGAAAGATGTTGCTATTGACGCTTTCGGTAAATACCTTTGTATCCTCCGAAATGTTATGCAGAATGCTCTTGGCATACTAACTCAATGGACGAATAATTGTGGTCTTAGTGTTAATCCTCTGAAGACTATATTGGTTCTTTTTTCCAGGAAGTATAAACTTCCTCGTTTTGACCTTCCAACTCTCAATGGAAATGTTCTGAATATCGCAGACAAAGTGAAATTCTTGAGTATCATTTTGGACAGAAAACTAAGTAGGAAGCTAAATATTCTGGAAAGAGTAATAGAAAGAAAAAAGTAAAGTTTGGTGGCCCGCCTTAAATACAAAGAACTGCCTCCTTGTATATTAGTGCTGCACTTAGGAGTACCTCTACTCAAGCACTGGAGATTCTCTTTCATCTCATGCCTCTGGATATCCTGGCCAAGCAAGTGGCTGCAAGTACACCTATAAGGCATAAATCCATTTTTTTGTGGTCTTGTAACACTATGCGAGTGGAACAGTTTTAAAGTCAGGGCTTATTAACTTCTTTGCAGATGGCTCAAAAATTGATGGAAAAGTCGGTGGTGGGGTTTTCTGCGAAGAACTAAATGTAAATCTCTCTTTTCACCTCCCTGATCATTGCAGTATTTTTCAGACAGAGAGCAATCAAGGAAGCCTTAGACTGGATGAAGTATCAAGTAATATCTGCAAGAGATATTGACATTTTTACGGATAATCAGGCTATATAACGTCGAAAGTAGCCCGGGGCTGCCTTTAATATCTTAGCGAGATGACTGAACGGTTCAACAGCCATCATAAATGGGTGACAGGGCATTTCAATATTACGATGGACTCACGCAACAAGGTGGACATTTTGAAATTTCACTTGCTACGTGCAAACTGCTATTTAAAGAAGATGCTTATGCAGTTACAAATAATAGATGGGCAAATTGAACATCATGTGTACTTACTATAGGCACATTTGGCCTAATTTGGACTTTAAAAGGTCTAACAAGTTAATATCTATGCAACGACGTAATATTAGTATAGTTGTGGGTGTAATATTAGTACACTGTCGTATTGGTAAGCATGTCAGTAGACTTGGTGTTTTCTTTCATGATTACTGTAGAAGTTGCAAGGACTAAGAAGAAGAGGAAACAATTATTCGTTTGTTATGCACCTGTTCTAGTCTGTCTCAAAACAGACTCAAGTTTTGGGAGCTTACCTCCTGTGCAATCTAATGGGTCTCAGTAAATTGAGCGTTAGAGATATCTACTGCTTCGTGAGTAGCTCAAATTGGTTTCAGTATAAGATAGTGCAAAATACCTATTTCTGTGGTAAGACTAAGGACCACATGTGTCTATGCCTCGACCTTTTGGACGGCATTCTAAACCTAACCTAACCTAAGGTTGCCTCTCTAACCAAATCGATAAAACCAAATAGCTAAAATCTTCAAATACAGGCCGAATGAACTCATTGATACTCCTAAGAAAAAAAGGGTTCTCCCATGCCTCGAAAAATTCATATAAACGAGCAAGTTACTCTAATAATTTTATCAAAGTATCCATGTCTTGTAACTAAATAAAGGTTGGATCGCTTTGCTAACATACTACATCCTGAAAAGGGCAATTGTTCAAAATAACAACAAAACTAAAAGTGAATACCGTAAAAATTGAACTGGACTTCCACTCACGATTAGAGACCCGTGGTTAAGGATTGAAGCGCAGAACGTGCAGATGAAAACTAGAAGCGTTTGATGCTACTATAGCAGCCATGAAAGCAATCACTTGAAAGTTGTAGCTCTTCCAGAAGCTCGACTACAAAAGACCATGTGTGTCGATCAGAAGCAAAACGTCATCTTTTTCATTAAAAAAAAGTGATATATATATATATATATATATATATATATATATATATATATATATATATATATCTTGTATATATATTCCCCTATATGTATCTTGTTTCTTTTTCAGAGATGCGTTTCAAAAGGTCCCTTTTTCATTTTAAAAAAAGTAGCATAAAGTAACATAAAGTATCATAAAGTAGCATAAAGGGTTGATATTTGCACCACAGATGTAAAAAATATTCTATTTCTATTTTTAATCGATGCGGTTAGTACATTTTCGAAGTATTATAGAATAAATAGCGGTAAAAACCCCAGTGCGTGTGTTGTTTCGGGATTCCCCAATTGACATTTTTTCATAAAGTTTTTTTTAAAATTCATTTTAGTTTTTGCAGCGGTAAAGGCTAGAAGTAAGTTAAGACCAGGTAAGTAACTTTTTGAAATATTGTAACATGTCTCATCGGATTGACTGTTTATTAGTTTACTGCAGACTGAAACCTAAAGGTCTCCTAAAACACCCAAATTGTCAACACAAAAGCACTACATTTAATTGTAAAGATCTACGCGGTACTGATTTGTACAAATTTTGGAAAAGTGTTTACGATTCAAATAGTAAAGCATCACAGGTCGCATTTGTTGTGGCGAACACAATAATTCACGTTCCAAAACGAACCGACCAGCGAAAGAGAGGTCCACCAAAAACGTTTCGGGCAAAGCATTACGTACGAAAAAGTAACGGCAAACCAATTAGAAAATGTCGAAATTTCTTCCATAACAATTTTGATATTGGGCTTAAAATGCCATCAAGCGACCAGTGTTCTACTTGCATAATGCTGAAGGAGTAGATAAAAGAGTTCTTTCAGTTAGCCCGTGAGGAAACTCCAAATATTCTTACATTTTCGTTCGACTGCCAGAAGAACATGCTGCTACCTAAGGTTCCAGACGAAGCCCCTTATTTTAGTCGGCACCTGTACCTTTTTAATCTCGCTATTGTTCAAGGATCTTCTCGGTCCACGCTACAGCAGGATAATGTATTCTTTTATCTATGGACTGAAAATCTTCGTCCGAAAGGATGTAACGAGATAGCTTCAGCAGTGCATCATATATTGGTTAATACAGCTTTTAAGAGCAATGTAAGCAAAATTCGATTTGTATGCGACGGATGCTGGGGTCTATATAAAATCAAGCTATGATGGGAATTATTTCATATGGGGTTGACAATCCAGTTTCTCAACATATACGAGAAATTTAACTGTTTTATCCCGTGCCTGGTCACTCTTATATTCCTCGAGATTATGTGTTCGCTCAACTAGAGAAAAGAGTCAGATCAAAACAGTTTTGCTCGTGAGCGACTATTTTGAGATGTATGAAGATCACGGAACTCCGATCAAATCTGCATTGAGTGATTGCCCAATAAGAAATTGGAAAGAGGCAAGCGTGAAAACTTCCACGCAAATATTTAGAGCTGGGACATATGAAATTAGCTAACGATTGTGAAGCAGAACAATATTACTTACTACACCACGGGGTATTTAAGGAGAGCAGTTCAACCACTAAGCTCCGGGTTGTCTTTGATGGCTCGGCATAGACAACGAATGGAAATTCTTTGAATGACCTATTGGCAGTAGGACCAGTCGTACAATCCACTTTGGTGGACTTCGATTTCGGACTCACAAAATCGTCTTCACAGCCAACATTCAGAAGATGTTTCGGAAAATTTGGGTTTACACAAACGACGCAGAATTTCCAAAAATTCTTTGGAGAAAGGAACCAGAAGAAGAACTACATATCTACAGGCTGTTAACGATTACTTATGGTACGAAATCTGCTCCTTTTTTAGCGATGCAAACTTTAAATCAACTTGCATCAGACTACCAAGGCGAATTTCCCGAGGCTGCAGAAGTGCTTAAACGAGACTTTTACGTCGATGACCTAATGTCGGGCACAAATAATGTTGAGGATGCTAAAAAGATTGTTCAAGATCTAATTTGTATATTGGAAGAAGGAGGATTCAACCTTCGCAATTGGGCATCTAATAGTCCCGAACTTATGCGTACTATCATTGAAGCCAACAAGAAGGCATTGTCATGAATTTCGAGGATGAAAACCAAGCCCTTTCCGTACTCGGAGTGAGGTACTCTCCCACAAATGACACCTTTCAATTCAAGGTGAATTTAGTTAGTCAGAAGTTTACCAAACGTAGCATGCTATCAGAAGCAGCTGGACTATTTGACCCAATTGGTACTTGAGTAGATTGGAAAACATTCGCATTTATAGATGGCTGTACACCGATATCGTCATGCCCACGGAAATGGCAGACCTATGTAGCTAATAGGGTATCATTCATTCTACAACAAACCAACTGTAGCCAGTAGAGTCATATACTACCAGGCGACAACCCAGCTGACTGCGCCTCGCGTGGCTTATAAATGAGATACATTACGTCCCACAACATTGAGTGGCATTTCATTCCACCAGGTGCTCCCAATTTTGGATGGTTATGAGAAGCGGGCATTACTTCTACCAAATTCCACCTCAAACGCGTACTAGGTGAAACGATGCTTACCTTTGCAGAGATGACAACGTTGCTTACCTGTGTAGATTGAATCCATACTCAATTATTGGCCACTGAGCGAGATTTCTTCGGAAGATATGGATCTGCTAACACCTGGTCATTTTCTAAATGGTCATCCAGTTACGCTAATACTAAAACCAAACTTATTGGACCAGAAAGAAGGTTGGTTGTCGCGCTGGCAGTGTATTCAGTGGATGTTACAACACTTCTGGCAACGGTGGCATGTCGAGTATCTGGTCACGTTGCATGAAACAAATAAATGGAAAGTTACCTCTCCAAATCCAATGCCCGGAGACCTTGTGGTGGTGATGGATAAGGATGTTCCACCAACTAAGTGGTTAATGCAACGCATTACCCAAACAATTCCAGGATAGGATGAATTAGTCCGACTTTTCGTCATTAAGACCAAATTCGGTGAAATCAAGCGACCCATATCAAAAATATGCATACTACCTTGTAGCTCTGTTCATATGATCTCTATTCGGATCATAGTTAAGGAATTGAAATTTGCATTATATAAATGTATATACTATTGTTTGTTGTACACATTTATATCAGTTGAAAGTCGATAATTGTTGTTTGTGTGATCAATTAGAAGCGAACTGTATTACCGATTATTTATACTGCCATCTACAATTAATGTAGATTTTTACAATTTAAGTAGCTTAATTATTAGTGCACCATTTTGTAAACTTAATATTGCTATAGATCATGACTCGACTTAAATTGTCTTCTCGTGCACTTTGGTGTTAACAATCTATTGAGAATCAAAATAGAAAACTTCATGTTAACATGGATGCGGTACTCAGCACTGCGATGGAGCATTTCTCTGACTTACCAAATGATTAACATACGGTAAATACTATAGACGATATAGTTGTCAAATACAGACTACGAATATGCATATCGAAAACACTTACTATAAGAAATTCAGACTTGCAATACCAAGACAAAAAAGAAATCGTCCCGTTAGGTTGATTGCATCAACTCCGAGTTCTTGATGTTTGGAGTAGATAGTAACAGTGAAAAGAAACGACAACTGGCACGTGTAGTCGTTGCTGTCAATGATGTTGGCTTCTCTGAGTAGAGAACGAATATAGATTCTGCAGGTGTCTAGTATTGTACTAGACAGGTTGTCTAGTACAATACGAAGTGCTATTTCGGAATCGAACCCAATGAAACCAGATAGGTTTTAACTGTACGGGTCACCAATAGCCTATAAAACCACTTGTGATTGGCCAAATTTTTTCTATTTCATCTTTTTAAAATGTATGTTATATTTCAGTCGTTTTTGAACTGGCTTGTAACTTTTCGGGCACTTTAAGTCCTCATATAACATGTGACTTCTGCGAATTTAAGGATATTTCATTAATTGATTCGCAATTTCGATAAATTAGTGCCTTGACCTTATCCGCCACTACACAAGGACAAAAATGTAGCCTTAGTTTGTAAGGCACTTAATGCACAGTATCAGTTCTGCTAAAAGTAGTTCATATAGCCCGATCAATGGAAGTGCACTCTCGACCAGTTTTGATCGACATGAAACATCGTCACTCCAATTTACAATGTTCTAACGAAAAAGTAGATAGGCTTTCCAATAACGTTGGATTCCTTCCACCATGTCATTTGCTTGTGAGTGATATATTGATAGGGGAAATTTTAAGTATGACTTTTGACTTACTTCTAACCGAATTTAATGGAGACTTTGTGAACAATGAGTTCATTGGCACAATTACTTAAGACTTAAAAGTAAAGTCATGTCCGATCAATGAAAAGAGGTCGAGTTAAGGTAAAAGTGAAAATCACTTGTAAAATTATTCGCTGATGATAGTGCTTTCTAAATATTAAAAAAACAACTTGTGATATATTTAAGGTGTCAAGCAACAAGCTTTTGGAAGTTTTTCCGATTAATTGCAAACTAAAGTGCTCTCTAACCAACAGCTTTACACACGTCCTAAATATTTAAAATCAATTAGGGTTCCTGGAACTATACACAATGGTTTATTTTATGGTTCACTTAATAGCTTGTTAGTTTCCGGTTCAAATGCGTAACATTTTCTTTGTATCTTCGATGATTTGAATACCTGGAAAATAAATTTGTTAGGCATAGTTATGTATACTTTTATCATCATCACACTCGACGAACAGAAAAAAAAATTTAATTGGGTTTTTCGAATATGTAATCAGCGTAAAAAAACGTAACGGTTTTTAGGAAATTAAAATTCTGTGTATGAATTTTAATTAGATCTGTTGATGATTTGGTAAAATATCTCGTATACTCAGACACGTTTGTTTATCGACATTTTCGGGGTTTGATAACATAAACACACACTCGTCAAATAATCAATTTATTTATTATCAACGAAAACATCGAAAATCATTTGCCTGAATAACGGCATTCGGTTGGAAATGTATATATGCCATATTCGCATATATAAATTCCAACGACCATTCAACCGCGAATAAATCGAATTAAATTAAATTTCATATCATTTTGGTACCATGTTTTTTTAACATGCTAGGCCAAATTTTGTATTTTTTTATGAATTTTATGTACATATATGTTTTACGCACGAAGCTATTGTTCCTGGAAAATTCAGGTAGATAGTCATCGATTATGTTGAGAGATAACCCTTTATTCAAACGTATACAAAATATATATCACATGTGGAATGTGTTCCATCTTATATGTCATTTTAATATCCATAGTATAACATATTATATACACACGAAATGTTTATGCCTTTATAGAAGAATTCGTTCCTATAAGTATGAGTTGACGATGATTTCATTATAATATATAGAGATAGTTGTTTTAGCTCTTTTTATCTTAAAAAATTGACATTTCATTAATTATAATAAGCCAAATCGTTGTCTACACGAAAGAGCAATCTTCATCGAAAGTGATCTAAGCACTTATTAAGCAGTGCTCTTCTCTTAGAAATCAATGTACAATCCATTTAAACTTCGTTAACGACATAAGAAATGTTCATCAAATTTCTGATCATGCAAAATTATTCAGCTCCGTGAAATAACTTACCAAAATTCTCAGTAGACCAAAGATTCTAAATACACCTAATGTAAATAAATTACCGATTAAAAAATTAGTAATTATTTAGCACGAAAACTAAATTAAATAACCATTAAACAGATGAAACACGGATCAACACTCTCAATACATCTAAAACTTTAATATGTTTATGAATTTCTGGTTCAACACCCTCAATACACATAAATAATTCTTAGCACATCAGCTTTAACTTTAAATTGTATCATTGATTGATTGATAAATTGAAGTGTACGGTCAAGAACAATCCAGAAACTGTCGGAATTCAGATGACCACCGTAAACCTGTGTTACATTTTAAAAAAATCGAAGAATTGGAAAGAAAAAGTAGTTGGATAATTATGTAATATAATAATATAATAATATAATAATATAATAATATAATAATATAATAATATAATAATATAATAATATAATAATATAATAATATAATAATATAATAATATAATAATATAATAATATAATAATATAATAATATAATAATATAATAATATAATAATATAATAATATAATAATATAATAATATAATAATATAATAATATAATAATATAGTAATATAATAATATAATAATATAATAATATAATAATATAATAATATAATAATATAATAATATAATAATATAATAATATAATAATATAATAATATAATAATATAATAATATAATAATATAATAATATAATAATATAATAATATAATAATATAATAATATAATAATATAATAATATAATAATATAATAATATAATAATATAATAATATAATAATATAATAATATAATAATATAATAATATAATAATATAATAATATAATAATATAATAATATAATAATATAATAATATAATAATATAATAATATAATAATATAATAATATAATAATATAATAATATAATAATATAATAATATAATAATATAATAATATAATAATATAATAATATAATAATATAATAATATAATAATATAATAATATAATAATATAATAATATAATAATATAATAATATAATAATATAATAATATAATAATATAATAATATAATAATATAATAATATAATAATATAATAATATAATAATATAATAATATAATAATATAATAATATAATAATATAATAATATAATAATATAATAATATAATAATATAATAATATAATAATATAATAATATAATAATATAATAATATAATAATATAATAATATAATAATATAATAATATAATAATATAATAATATAATAATATAATAATATAATAATATAATAATATAATAATATAATAATATAATAATATAATAATATAATAATATAATAATATAATAATATAATAATATAATAATATAATAATATAATAATATAATAATATAATAATATAATAATATAATAATATAATAATATAATAATATAATAATATAATAATATAATAATATAATAATATAATAATATAATAATATAATAATATAATAATATAATAATATAATAATATAATAATATAATAATATAATAATATAATAATATAATAATATAATAATATAATAATATAATAATATAATAATATAATAATATAATAATATAATAATATAATAATATAATAATATAATAATATAATAATATAATAATATAATAATATAATAATATAATAATATAATAATATAATAATATAATAATATAATAATATAATAATATAATAATATAATAATATAATAATATAATAATATAATAATATAATAATATATTTTAAAGAATTATTAAAGAACACATCGATCTCCTGAGCAAAGTGGCTGATTTGCTTAAAAGGGCCAATTTAACTGTAAATGTGGAAAACAATAAAATACCTTGGACATAATGGCAGTGATAAATTTTTGACAGTGGATCCGGCAAAAGTGGCTGCAATTAAAGATCCTCGGCCAAAAACTTTGCACCCAGTTCGTAGGTTTTTCGGTGACACAGGCTGCGGTGCCGATGATTTATTTCACGATATGTAGAAATTGTGGAATCGATTACCAACCTACTGAAGAAAAACAACAAACTGCGGTGTGGACAAGTGAAGTCAATAAATCATTTGAATGTTTAAAAGAAGTATTATGTACATCACCAGTGTGATGTGTCTAGTATGGGAGTTCGAACCATTATGTCCCAAAATTCATGCGGCCGTATTGATTGTTAAGAAATTTGGGCAAAACGTAGAAGGATACGCTTTTACCATAGTCACTAATCACGCCAATTAGAGTTGGTTAATGGGACAACGGGATCTTTTTGTGCATCTGGCCCGCTGAAGATTGCAGTTAAAAGGATTTAGCTTATCAATTGATTAGTGTAAAGGTATCTCAATCATAAAAACAATTGTGTACCAGGCGGGCTTTTACGCCTTTATTGTGACGAGTTGCAATTTGGCGAACTTAACTGTTACCATTGATATAGAGTCACCAAGTCTTAACACGGATTTAACATATTTAAAATTAAGGAAATCTATTCTGAATCTACCTAAAGTTTTTGCCAACATAAAATTCTGAAAAAAGATCATTTCTATAAAAATGGCTAAAAACGTAAATGATTTCCCAGATATTCCTATTTAGAAGATTTATGTGCCAGACCCTCTTACTAATGGGTTTATAGGTACCGTACAAATGCCTCCAACAGCTGCTCATCGTATAGAATTCAATAAAATTCCAAGCTCCTTATTTTAGCCGTTCCGTTGTCGACCCCTTTGAAATTCTACAGTTTCAGTTATAAAAATCAATGCTGCCACTATTGTTGTGGTTATTGATAACATATCTTTTTAATGGCAGAGAAACGGGGAAACTATTAAATTTACTATAGAATTACAAATGCATTAAAACAAACTTCAAGTAGTGTAAAACAAGTATATCAAAAACGCTATACCATTTTCTAAATTGACTACTATCTGAGCAACTGACGCAGTGGTTAAAACTGCGATATTTGGGCCGGGAGGTTTTGGACCCGAATTCTAACGTTAGAGTTAAATAATATTGATTTTTCATCATTTTATTGCGATAGTAATGTCGATGAACAAAAGTATGACCCTATGTTGGAGAGCAAAATGCATTACAATCAGAGACAACATTAAAAAAAATTACGAAAGATAAATGTAGTTATCGCAATTCTTTTAGTTACTCTTAATGTTATGCCATTAAAATTTCTTATTAAATATTTTTGCTAATAAAAAATTACGAAATTATCCGTGACATTAAGAACATTACGATAAAAATGGATGTAAAATTTTATGTAAGATGATTTATTGATTTTTAGTCAGTTTTATGTATCAGCTACAAAATATAAAAAATTTATCAAGAATGACAAAATCATATTTAATGTACATGATTTACTCAGTCTACCTATAAAGGTACCATTCAATTACTATCAACAATATATGACGAAATTACTTAATCATACACATTTTACTTTAGTTTATACATTTACAAAATACAAAAATTTTTATTAAAAATTGGAAAGCTGTTTGAACATTTTTAGTCGACATAGTTGGAACCATAAAAATGTCGGTAAGGCATTTGTTGTTTCTGTGTTATTGTTTTGTAATCATAGTTTTTGTACATTCGTTCACTGTGCTACTATAACAGTATAACGACAAAATTATGTATTGATTTTCCGGTAAACAAGCATTTTTTTTTGTCATATGTTACATTTTTGTGGATAACTATAATATTAGCTATACAGTTTCATTATTTAAAATGTTTGTTTAGCTTTATGCCTATATTGGTTAAGACTATAGTTGGTCATTTACTGTAAGTATATCTTTGGCAATACGCTAGGTTAGTTTCATCATCATAACATGACATCATCATAGTCATGATCATTACAGTACTTGTGGCTAATGATCCGCAATGATTCCCTTTGAAAAAATAAAAAAGAATATTTTCAACATCCGTGAGGTGCACAATGAAAGCTCAAAGTATTTTTTAAGACTTTGTTCAAATCTCAACTTTTTTTACAATTTAACCTAATTTTGATTTTTTTTTTATTCTTATTTAAACGGGTTTTTAAATATTACGATTTGTATAGCCAAAATAAGTAAAGCATTTAAGAATAAATCCAGATACAACAATTAGAATAACATTATTATACTGTGATAGATGATCTGCACTTATACATTATTGATTATTATCAGGAACGCACCATCCTAGAAGCACCTGTGGTTAAATTCTGTTTCGCTGATATGATAATGAAAAAAAAAAAAAAAAATTAATATCATCAAGTTTTCATTTGCTTTTATCAGTTTCTTAATCATTATCATCGAAAACGCAATTCATAATAAAGTTGTATTCGATAATTATACATTAGTAGGTGTAATTGCTAAAAACGGTGGATTCGATCGAATGCAGATGTTTAATTATTTTAATAAAAATCTATTTGTAGAATTTATGGGCAGTGCAACAAATCAATTAGGAAAATGTAGTTTGCAAACATTTTTCTAATCTATATACAAATAAATAAAATATATTAATTACATATAATATATATACTCTAAATTTATTAGTTTGTAAGCTAAAATTTGTAATTCTTAGGTTTTTTTTAGTTTGTTGGAGTGTAGAGAGTTTTTGTCTGTGCGTAATATTTGGGTGGTCTCTTTTAGGGTTTAAATTAGAATTTATATGTTAAAAAATCAATTTTATTTAATAAAATGAAGTTATATAAATTATAACTGTACCAGAAAAGCTCTTGTTTTAAACCCAAAAGAATATCCGTATGCTCAAATACGTGACGTTGTTGAAAGCTATCATCCCGAAGATGATGGATGCTGGCTTCTCCTACAAATTACATGTTTTAACGAAGATCTTAAGGGCCGTGAAATAATAAGTGACGAATCAAGTATCGCTGCTGCATTTAATTTGCGTACAAATGCCGATGTTATTTAATTAATTTCGATATCTTTATATTTTATATTTTTATACTCTGTATATTCTTACGTTTCAGATTTGTATTTTGGTGTTTATATTGTTATATTATTGTATGTTATATAATTTCATATATTTGTACTGTTATATTATGATTTATATTACCACTATAGTACGGTACTAAATTAACACCTAATTTTTAGCAAAAACGCAACGAAACGAATTTCAAGGGAAACTAATCCAATTTATTACAGTATATGGATAGCAGAATTATAATTTTATAATATTATAATTAATCTAATTATAATTTTAGATTCAAATTAATTCTATTTCTTACAGCCTATGGCTAAGAGCAATTAGTTCATTAATATATTTTATTTTCAGGAAACCTCTGCAAATTACAGATGAATGGTGGCACACTGGAGTTGCTGATAAGAGATGACAGAATGCAACCAAGCATATCTTCATGGAATTCACCACTATGGCTAATTCCTATAAAATCACGTATTGACAGGATTAAACGGCATAAAGTGTTTTGCCTATTTAGATGACGTAGTAGTCTATGGATCCAGTTTAAATGAACAAATAAACAAATGTGTTAGAGTGCTTTCGAAAATTTAATTTAAAACTTCAGCCAAGAAAGTGTAATTTTCTTCGTACCGAAGTAAAATACTTAGGCCATATCATAAGCCGTAATGGTACTAGACCTGATCCTAAACTAGTACATTCAGTACTGAACTATAGTACTGAACTAAAAACGTAAAAGAGGTGGCAACATTTTTAGGACTCTCTCGGTATTACCGGCAATTTATACCCAACTATGCTGAAATTGCCGAACCATTAACATCAATGAAATGAAAAAATGCTAAATTTATTTGGAATGCTCTTACTGAAAACGCATTTGATAAATTAAAAAATTGTTTATGTAACCCTCCAATTTTACAATACCCAGATTTTAACGAGTCATTCATAGTGACGTCAGATGCATGAAACAAAGCAATATTTTGTCTCAATGCAAAAATTCTAAGGAACTTCCGATAGCTTATGCTAGTAGAACCTTAACCATACACTAGGAGAATATTTGCGATCATTTACAGAAAATGATAGATTTAATTGGGACAATTGGTTAGTTTTTGCTATGTTTGCATACAACAGTACCCCACATACCTCAACTGGCCTAATGTCATTCGAATTACAATATGGTATAAGACCATTAATACCAAATTATATTTAAAAAAATCTTGATGCACTTTACGATTACATCTACTACATAAAAGAATTAAAATAAAGACTTCAGAATTCCTGGCAAGTCGAAACTGAAATCAAAAAAAATATATGATAAAACTGCTAATTTTTTTTGTGAGTTCAATGTTGGTGATTATGTCCTTTTACGTGATAATACAGGAGATTCTAAATCAAACCCACTTTGGGATGGTCCTTACATAATAACTAAAATTGTATCAGAAGAAAACTCAGAAATTGAAATTGGTAAGAAGCGAAAAATTATTCAAAACAATCGTTTAAAAATCTTTTACTCAGATGATGATAGTACTATATGTAGTGAATAGTGGAATCAAACGAAATTCTGTAATATACTGAGATACGAGTATATCAATAATCGACATATGTAATGGTTATAAACTTTTGAGATCATTAATAATTATTTTATTCTTTATCATAATCTTATTTATAGTAAAAATTAAAAGAAATTGTATTTATTTTAATTATGTATAACATATGAAAAGTATTTTCTTTAATTAAAAACTATGTATAATAAATTAAACACATAAATTGTACGAGAAATCACTATGTGATGTTCTCTTTATCCGGACGGAAAGTGTCATGAAGTGTCCAGACAACCAACATGTTAAACCCTACATTCCGCACAATATATGTTGCATAAAATAAAAGAGAAACTGAAGAGTAGCAGCAAGAATAAAAAAGAAGATCTGTTGGACGCTAACCTTCATGACATCAACATCAAATCATAAAAAGATATTTCTTAAAAATAATATAATAATTTAATAATTATATAATAATTCATAAATTAATGAATACAATTAATGTAATTCAATAATTCATAATAAAGTTGTATTCCATAATTATACATTAGTATAACATACAACATGTGCTTCTATTTTACAAAATAAATTTGTGAAAACAAAAAATATATTTCCAATTTTGACATATAATTTATTTAAATATATCACACTGAACTGGAAATGATAAACAGTTTTCACTAACATCATGCGTAAATACTCAAATCTAATGCATTTTTCAATTTGGTAAACCAGAATCGAGTTTTCGATGATAATGATAAAACTAAATGATGAAAGCCAATGAAAACTTGATGATAATTATTTTAGTTATTTAAATATTTCAATATCATTTATACTAAAAAGCCAAGATTTAGTTTCTTTAAGAAAAGAAAATTTCTTCACACACGTTTTGATATTGTAAAGAGCCCAAAAGCTATCGAAATGACGGCAGTATTCCTTTCTGACGAAAGAAACCATTCTTCTATTGATTAAGCAACGATTTTAATTATCTATCGATTTAACTTTTCTATGGCCCCTCAAAAAAAATATTTTTAAACTATATAAAAGTAAAGGAGACGAAGTAGTAGGATTTGAGTTATCTTAAAGAGTGGAAATTTTGGTTCCGTAACTCCTTTAAAATACTATAACATGCAGAACATATATTTTTAAATCGTAATTAGCGGTTTAATATTCGACAGAAATGAACCACCTCAGCATGAAAGACCATAATCCAATCGCAAATTAACCAACAAGAAATATAAAATATATTTGTTAAATGAATGTCGTTAGTGATTTTTTAAAAGTTTATTTCTAAGTTAAATATCACGGTGCAATTTATCAGACAACCAGTCCTTAAGCTTCTTTATCTTTTTAGGTTGAAAGGAAACAGCTGTTGTTTTATCGATAATACTTTGAAACGTTAATATGAAATAATTATATGCAACATCAATATCAGTTGAACCAATAACATCAATGCAAGGTACAGGCACAGCACAACGTTTCAAAATCAACTTACCATAGTGAATGATCTTCATTGGAATCTCTGGATTAAACCAAAAGATGACATTGAATGTGTAATCAAACAGACAACAAATTTAGATTAATATCTCCTATCATAATCAGATTTTCAGATTTAATATTGGTCAACAGCTTTTGTAGCTCGACCAAAAATAGAGTGCAAGTAACTGTATGTAATCGACATAAACAAACAATTGAGAACTGCCCCCTTTCATACAAAAAAGAAACCCTCGAATACAGCCAAGCACTTTAAAGGAACAAATCGCCAACTTTGCATTCCATTGAGCTCACTTCTGCATTTTGATTATTTGGATTACATTTTGCAAAGATTTTGTAATAATTTATTTTATAATTATCTAGCTCACCCTTACCAATTCAAATTTCGGTCAAAAAATAATCAAAGCTTCTTACAGGTAAATAAATTATGGAATTTTTTATTTGCCATCCAGCAAAAACAGCAACAACAACGACACCAGTATAGTTTGAGGTGCAAATCAGCGATTTCAACCTGAAATTTTAATTCTAACTACAAGCAAGACATCTGAACAGAAAACTAATCGAGAATATTTCATTGACCAGCACTAAGAAAATATAACCAACAGATACGACAGCATCGTAATAGTAAAACAACATTGCAAGAATGACCAAATTTTAGAAAACAGGTTCAGGAACAGGAACATCTAAAGTTTCTTAAAATGCGGTTTTTAAATTACCACCAACACCAGAAACATAAAGTAATAATTGGTATAGAAACTTTTGGACATTTAATAAAATAAATGTTTTACAGTTAAACGCCTGATAAACAACAGGAAGAATTGGATGAATCTAGGAAGAATTGGATGAAGATTTGAGGCTATAATTTTAAGTTTTATTCAACGAAAGTCGAATTGAAATGATTTACCATCGAAATTTAAAAAAAAACATCCAGAAATTGATACTTAGAATAAAAAAATCTGTATTCAAGAAATCGTCTAGCCTTAAACAAAGAAATTCTTTTTCCTTCTCTTTGTCTGGATAAACAAGAAAAACAAATAAATTTCACAAATAAATGATCCAAAGCAGTGATTGATATCATAAAGAGACATCCAGAGCTTCACAGTAATGATTTATTAATTAAAATGAGATAAAGCGAAAATTACACATGCCAACATTTTCAAGATGTAGTTCTTCTGAGATATTCAACTAAACCTGGTTCTAATTTGAAATACAATGAAGCATTCAAATCTTTTAGCTTTAAATGTCGATAAATGTATTCGATGCAATTTGTTGAAACTAAAATATCCCAAGAAGAAGCTTTGTACGCTAAAAGCAAGAACTATCACTTAAATAAATAAGGAAAGTTATACAAATTTGGTCCTTAAGGTTCAGTTTCATTTTGTAATCGGTATTTGTAAACATCCATCCAACCGGTTTAAGACCGCAAAACTAACACTTTAACACTTTATAAAAATTCACTGCTTCGGGACCCGGGATTCATAATTTAGTACGCACCGCAGGAAGGAACAGTTCTTTAAAGTAGTGAAAATGTAAACTGAAAATTACAAAAATATAAAAAAAAAAATTGTAAATAAAAACATTTCTTTGGAAAAATATAGAAATTAAAAAGATGGCCTAAAAGAAATCTTATGATTTACGAGTAATAATCAAGCTCTTAAGTAAAATGTTCCGAATAATATCATTGAAAAAATATTAAGTTGCATCAGGTGGCGAGTTCAAAAAACATATAGATTCTAAAGAAGGGTGAAACTGCCGTTCGTATTTTTATAATTGATTAGTGTTGCCACACCATTTTTACCAAATACCTGCAGTTTATGTAAAAATCCTGAATTTTGAACATAAAACCTTGAACATAATCCAATTAAAAAAAAAACTGACAAGATAAAAAAAATTAAATGGTTTAGCATTCACCCCAAATATTTTCTGAATTAAGTGATGCTTCTGCTCCTAAAGCAATGATACTTAACTTCTCAATAAATTGATTATCGATCAAAATTTTTAAAACGAAACAAACTTTTCTTCAATAACAAAGCAGTCGAAAATTGTCAAATATAAACACACAAAATGGTCTTGAGGCTCCTCGATTTGAAATATTTGGTTTAATTTATTAACTTAAATAACTTGGCCTAAAATATATTTAAAAATTTATTAAAAACACCATGAATTGCGGAAGTTGGGTGAGTCTCAATAGGGTAGGGGTTGATAGTCTTTAGCCATGGTTTATATTCCAACTTTGTAACTATGAAGAAACCATCAAATGTGTCTGGTATACCTTCAAGTGCTAAAGCTAAATACGAAAGGTGAGTGCAATCAATACACTATAAAAATGCAATGAGTGAAACAAACAAGGAAAAAAATACCCCAAGTCGTATATCTGATAATCAGGTAAATCCACTTTCTTCGAAAATCAGTCTCACGGATTCTGGGGGAGACCAATCATTGCTATACTATACTATACAACCAATCCCAATATATGTTAGGGAAAAATAATAATACTCAACTGAGTAAAAAGAAAAGGGTATCTAATATTTATTTCAAAGGAGTCAGAAGTTAGTTCGAACTCCTACAAAAGTAACTAGCACCTTTTTGGAAGGTAACATCAAATTAGTACAACAAAAGGAACAATTCTTCATGAAAAATAAGGAAAACCCGAAAACAACATCAAAATAAACTTGAAAGATAGTGAAAGTAACAAAATATAACAAAAATGCTCAATGAAGAAAAGTACTATCGGCACACGTTTGAAGACAAACAAACTAGACCAATCAGAATGATGGCTAAAAACTTTCATTTTACATGTAAAATAGAGCAGATAATTGATGACTTAAAAGCGCAGGAATTAAAATCAACCATTCGGAAAAACAAGCCCAAAGTAATACGACGAAAAGTATCGGAAATTCCTCAGGAGGAAAACGTTATGTGCGCCGATTTGTTTTTATTCGATTTAAGCGCCACTATTTTCTGCCAGTCCTCAATTTTGTCTATGTGATCTTGTAGCTCTATTGATGCAGTTTGTGGATTTTTATGTGAATACATAATATTAGTGTCATCAGCAAATGTTGATGTGACCACTTTTTCAGTGGTTGGTAGCACTGGTCCCGATACGCTTCCTTCTGGAACCGCTGCGTTTATCAGATTTAGGTCGATAATGGCTTCATTTTGTTAACTTGGAATTTTCTTTCAAACAGGTAATTTTCAAGAATTGCATGAAATTTGTTTGGGAGCAGAGTTTTTATTTTGTTTATCAGGCTCTCATGCCACAGATTGTCAAAAGCTTGAGCAATACCCAGAAAAACGGCGGAGCAATATTTCTTTTCCTCTAGAGCTAGTTTAACTGCTTTTACAACTCTATGCACTTGCTCTACAGTACTGTGCTGGTCACGAAACCCAAACTGGTGGTCTGGTATAATGTGCTCTGCAGATAATATTGGTTTTAATTTTTGTAGTAACATTTTTTCAAAAAGTTTTGAAACTGTCGGAAGAAGACTTATCGGCCTGTATGACACGACTTACGTTTCATCCTTACCAGGCTTTGGGATCATTATTATAATTAGTGACGTTTTCCATTTTTTTAGGGAGATATCCACATCTCATCATTATTGCATTAAATATATAGGTTAAGAGTTTTATGCATTTTTCTGGTAGTATTGAGTATTGGAGACTTTTGGTGCTGCCATTGCCGGCGTACTTTCCGCTTTTCTTAAAGTAATTGCCAAATGTTAGGTGTTGGCCTATTGACTCTTTCAGAGCTAATAACGCCGGGTGTAGCCTTTTTTGCAGCGAACCCCATTATTTGTGTTAATTTTTTTGTTGTTACTTCAATATCTTCTAGTGTAGACAGAGGGATGTCCAGTTGGCAGTTCTGTTCAATGGCGAGTAATTGTATGCCCAGCTGATTAAAATAATCAGTAAATTGATGCTTTTTAATTGAGTGTTTAGGTGGGCAGTAAACGGTAGAAATTACACAATCACTAGACCATTCCTCTAAGCAGATATTACTTGCTTCAATGTGATCTTTATCATATTTGTTTAGTTCATATAGTGCTTTATTCTTTTTTTGATTAAAACTGCAGTGCCGCCATGTGCTTTACCAACCGGATATTTGGTATCATAAACTGAATAGCCATTAATTTTAAAAAATGTTTTAGTCGTAAAGTGTGTTGATATAAGCATAATATCAATATTTTGATCGTTGAGGAAAGTTTGTATTTCAGCTTTGTGTTGTTAAAGGCCATTTGCATACAGCTAGTTTTAGGAGAGTCATTTCTGGTTTTTGATAATAATTTGCATTAGTGTGCTCATATTTTGCATCATCATGCTTATTTGTTTTTCCGTCATCATCATGAAGCTTTGGATTGTTTCAGGCAGTTTATTTCTGGTTGCATGGATATTTGACTCTCCATCATTGTAGTGAACTTTTGGTGTTGGTTTGGTGCCCTTTAGAATATTTGCATAGGAGATGCCAGTTTTTGCGAAACTATTTTCAGTGATAAGGATATTATTATTTTGTGCGGTTGTAGATACATCGGTTAGTGGAATAATACAATTTCTTGGGATCATATTGCTATGATTGTATTGTGACTTAAGCACTCGTTTCTCATATCGCATTTTTAAGGTAGTTTTGCGTTTCAAGTCAAGTTAAACTAGACAGCCTCGGTAATTAGTAGTGTGATTCTCACCACAATTACTGCAGCGCTTCACTGATGGGTCATTTTTTGTTTTATTGCACTGTTTCGAATCATGAAGTTCTCCACAAATAAAACAAACTTTATTCAGCGTACAGTATGCTTTAGTATTCTTGGAATTTGATGCACTGAACTGGTCCGGTTTTTTTCATGGGTTCCTCTACGGTGGTTTTGCGGTGCAGTAAGTACTTTAAATTATATATACTGTGCTTTTCTTTTACTTTCATCCCGTCGGGCTCAAGTTCTAACCGGAACATTGGTTGTGGTACTTTTTCACGATTTAGGATGTTTGTGATAGACTTTGCTTGGAATCCTTTTTCAGCGAGAGAAGCATATATATCACTTGTATCTACGCAGCTTTCTATTCCTTTTAATACTACGGTCAGTCCTGTTTGGCTTTTCAGTTGGTAAGAGTAATAATTCTTAACGGCTTGATCAAAATAATTAATTAATATTCTATAGCCATCAATTTCAAATGATGGGATTTTAATTTCATTTATATTTCCTCTCTTAAGTGGAGCAATATAAAATTTAGCATCTGTTAAAGTACCTATAATTTTCACGATTTCATTACTTGAAGCCTCTCTTAGATAAATCGGTGGTGGCTTCTTGTTTTTTACTAGGCCATCGGACATTTTTACTTCTATGCCATCGGACGCATCAACCTTTAGGTTAGAAAATCTATTATCCAAAGATATTTGGGTGGTAGTTTCTCCTAGCCTTGTAGCTTTGCATTTACTAACAAATTGGGCTGATCTTGGTTTTCGGTTGCGCTTAGTAACAGTGATATACCTATCCATTCTAGGTTGAACCGTGTTACTACACTGACCTACATCAACTGGAATAATACTATTAGCTAACAATGCAATAGTTTTATGAAACTTGATATCTTCGTGTGTAAAAACCAGTTTAAGAGCATTAATTATTCGAATCAAAAGTTGGATGACTGTAACTTCTACGAAGAAAGATTTCTACTTGGCTATATATTTCAGAATGGCTTGAAAATGTGCGAACAAATATATCACTCTTTTTCAATTGTTTTGAATAAATAAATGAATATCCCCAGCACACTCCTCGACATACGAGGGCAGAAACCGGCATGGCTTGCACAAAGCGCAATGACATTTGAAATAAAAATGACATTTACATGTAGAAACATTCAAAGTCGGACAGCCATTCCTTAAAAATGTATAGCTAAAGAAGGTTTTAAACCTATTATTTTAGGAGAATAATCTGCAGCAGACACCAGTTTTGATTTAAAAGTGTCCAACAAACATTACATTGCATTCCGACACTGAATTTCTTTTTTATTTTCTAAAATGGTTTAAAAAAAATCGTTAGAGCAATTAAAACGGAAATTATATTCTAACTGATACCGTTTACAAAAAATTGGGGTTTTACCAAAAAAGAAGCTAATAAATTTATTCTACCTGAGCAAACGGATAATGATTCGAAATTAAGTTTAAGTGGAAAAGTGTAAAGAATACAATCAAAGACCATATAAGCCTTAAAAAGATACCGGGATATGATCTTATAACGGGAAAAGTGATAAGAAAATTACCTGATAAATGTATAAAACTAATAACATTCACCTTGGAAAATTTCCGTCATCAAAATGATTCAGAAGCCCGGGAAAAATGTAACCAAACATCATTATATCGCCCAATAAGCAGGCATCCAACAATATCGAAACTTTTCGAAAAATTGGTACTAAGTAAACCAGTATTAGAAGAGCGACTGGTTATACCAGACCATCAGGTTGGATTTCGAAGTCAACCTGGAACCATAGAGCAAGTACACAGGATTGTAAATATAATCAAACACTCCTTTGAGGAAAAGAAGTACTGTTCTGCTGATTTAAAGTGATAACGTTTTTAAACTCAGAACTAAGGCTAGCATGTTCAGAAAATCGAATGAAATTTGTCCTTGTTTGCATGGAGAATACTCATTAAGTATAAGATATTACTTCATTCTAAATATATCATTGCGTAGGTTCATTTTTAATCTCGATGCTTCATTCTTTGTATTTTCATGTTGGGGTCAACAGGAGGCGGGGGAGGGCACACCGCGAACTTCTGATTAGAGCGGTTTAACATGCTAGCGAGAGAATGCATTAACTGATCGAACCAATTTTGGTGTCAAAATTTGCGTAAAGATTTGTGCGATTTTATTAAAATAAAATTAAAACAATTAATAACCACATTAATTATAATTAAGAAAAAAAAACATAAATTTCAAATTATACAGTCTTAATGTCCCTGTAATTGCCTAATTATTGCAATTATTTGTTTTCAAATGGAAGTTGGTATTACAATAATGCATACATTGAGGCGAATTACATAAAAATGTATGTGAAATGAAACAATATAAAGTAGTACATATTAATATTAATAGATGTCACTTTACATATTCAGTGTAGTTTCACTGAAATACAAGAATCGTTCTCTATGCCGCTCTTTATGACTATGACAGAAAAGTAGCCAATTTCAAAATTTCAAAAAAAAAAAAAAACAAAAAAGGAACAACACCGCAGAGACCTTGCCCTTCATATCGTATTTCTCGTACCATCGACCAATACTTAATCGTTTGTACACCGCCCATGGCGCGGTTGCTAGTAATAAATAAATCGATTTTAATAAATCCATACAGTCTATCATTTCTCACACTACATATTTACGTTATCACGTATCACTATGGCCATGTAGACGACACAGCAACCTCGTTTTTTCTGGATGTTGCACAAGCATTTGACAAAGTGTGGCATGAGGGCTTATTTTATAAAATTAAAAAGCTATTACCAAACAAGTTTTCACTTAGTTCTGAAAAACTATTTTCATCAAAGACTGACATTAGAGCAGGTGTCCCTCAAGGCAGCGTCCTTGGACCAATGTTCTATTTATTATACACAGCCGATCTACCTATTACTAAAAAGGTAATAATACTAACATTTGCGGATTATACGGTCATCTTGATGTCACACAAAAACTCTCACACTGCCTCAAGAGAATTGCAAAATCATCTGTCCAAAATCACGTTCACTCTGAACAAATGCACTTGCTCACCAGTAAAATTAAATGGTGTAAATATTCCTCAACAAACAAAGGTTAAATACTTAGGTGTACACCTTGACCGAAGGCTAACCTGAAAAAATCATATAGAAGCACAGCGTAACCAAATAAAAATTACTTTTTCGAAAATGTACTGGGTAATAGGAAGAAAATCAAAATTATCTTTATGCAATAAAGTTCTACTATACAAAGTGATAATTATGCCCATATGGACCTTTGGAATTCAGTTGTGGGGTCCCATGGTACATTCGAAACAGCAACATACACGATGACATTGGTATTAAAACCATTAAAGAAACTATCGGAGTGTTCAGTACGAAATATTACTTAAAACTACAAATGCGTCCCAACGAATTGGCCAGAGGTAAACTAAAACAACTAAGGTACATACGACTTAAAAGGGTAGATCCACTTGCACTTACGGATCTTTAATTTAAATAATTTGAATATTCAAGGTTAATGCAAATAAAGAAATTGTGATCTCTAAAATTAAGTATTAACAGTAGTTAAGACTTAACAAATTGTAATAATTTTAGCTTATAAGATTTGAATACTACTTGTTTCTTTTGTAGAAAGATTCAAAAATAAAGCCATTGACACCGTAAAAAAATATAAAAAATAAAAAAATAAAAACTTTATACGATCTCTGTCTATATTTTGTTTTAAACTCATTGATTTTGAATCCAACGGAAGCCGGGAATCGTACAAATGGATCCTCTTTCAATAATGTCGATAGCTTGTTTTCGAGTTTAACACAATGTTAAACATACATTGTATGGTTCCCATCATAACATTCAAATTATTCTTTAGATGCCAAGTTTTTAGGTGAAATATTTGTCTGCGACCGCAAAACAACTACAGTAATAATTACTCTTCACGCTAAATAAAGTTTTGTTGTTGACGAGTATTTGAAGGACAATATATTTCGTTGTCACATCAAAACATGGTTTCAACACAACCCTATCATTTTATTTTAATCAAATTATCATACAACTATCGTCAACCGTCAGGTAATATTTTCAAATTTAATTAAATTAAAATAATATTCTGAAACTAGCAACTCGTGTATGATGTAGATTGGATTTTTTTCCAAACTAACTGTTGACATTTTGTGACATATTATTTTACCCTTGTTAACGATTTTTTTTTTGATCTTTAATTTTAGATAACATCTAATATTCTAAAAATACGATAGAGATGAATTTCAGTTACATATATGTTAACATATTACAGATTGTTATTGAAAGACGTTGATAAATTATTAACCCTTTCGCGGAAACATATTATGTTGTACTAATAATTAAGCGTCATCCATTTTAGGGTCTAGAGTTGTTTGAGAAGGTGAGTGGTTATTACTTTTTTTCTAGAAACAAACCTAGACAAAACATTCCTTTGACGTGTCTGTAAAAGGGTCAATATTTTTTTATAGTTTGTAGAAAGGTTAAATTTAGTTGCCATTCTTTTTTATTTTGAACTAAGATATCAGTTGTCTTAATTTATAAAGAGTCTAATAATCTGCTGTTAGCTAAATGCAACACCAAGCAATTTATGCAGTGGTTAAAGCTGTTTAGTTTAGGTCAGGAGGTACCGGGTTCGATCCCAAACGGAGGAGGGATGTAAAAAGGATTTTCAGTTACTTGATTTTGATCACTGATGACGATGAACACAACTATAACCAAAGGATGGGGCAATGCAATTTGCAGCTGGGGATGGTTTAAAAGTGACGTACTGTCCAATTAGAATCATACTTTGTTATATCAAAGATACATATAAAGGAGTTCTAAAAGTTATAAACTTTGTAATCAGCTTTGTCAATGTACAGCAATTATTTAGGCATCACCTATAAAATGTATAATTTTTTCAAAAAATTCATTCTAAAATAAAATTTTTATTTACATTTCCACGATCCAAGAGAAGTAGTGTGGTAGGAGTCTAAGACACATTTTTAGTTAAATTAAGATGTCGAACTGCGTAAAGGGTGATTAAAGTGTTGGTGTGATCAAAGTGACCAAGTGATCAAAAAACCTCTTCTTCCCGCCAGTTGAGTAATGCTGGGGACATGAGAAAATAAGGAGGAAATATGGTTTTTCGTATATAATGATAGACTCGTATAATACTTCAAACTAAACCATTATCATGGAGATGTGTCAATTCCTGTTACATACCTTTGCATTAATGGTGATCATGTTCCTGATTATTGACAATATCTCAGTTTGGTGATGGTTGATTTGCCTGAATTCGGCGCTTATTATACGTATTCTTGGTGTAAGGCTTCCTTTTCTTCCGTGCAATTATCGATAATTATGTGTAGACTGATAACTCTTTCGGAATAAACTGTTTGAAAGTAGCGGGGTAAACTAAGCTGAGCCTATAGGTTCTTGCTTTTGTACTGTTTTCCTTATCGAAGGGTTATTATTAATAAATAAAGAAGACTGTTATAGTTTTTTTTGCACTAATATTTTCTTGTACATTCTTTAAGTCGTTAACCTCAATTTATACAAACTAACTACTTATTGAATTATTGTGTGTACCATTCTGGGTCATTGTTTTTAGTATACAGTCATCTTTCAATGAATTGTTAGACCCATTAAACCCATTGTGATCAGACCTATTGTGTTGGAGGTAACACAGCTAGTTTTATATACTGGCTTTAAATACTACACCATTTTACTGTGATTATTGGATTATTGTCCTTTATTAAAACAATGACATAAACATTCAATTTCGATTGCTGCAAGACCACTGGTTCTCTTGTTGTAAACCAATTAAGTAGTCATTTGACAAATGCTTCCAAAAATATTGTACCATCTTTTAAAGTTGCCACTATAGTTGGTTGGCAGACATTTTTTCATTCAGTAAATTTAATTGTGGGCTTGTAATAAGCGAATCATCACTTAAAAAAGGTTTAGTATTAACGAATTTAGATCTATTAAAAATACTGTAAGAGAGCATGAATTAAGCACTGCTTCCATTTAATTTTATGAGACCAAATTATGTTTTGTATGATTAATCTTTAAAAAAATGATTAACACTGTTTTCACAATTATTAAGAAAATTAAAAGCATTTTTCCCCTGCTCGAATCTTTAAAAACTAACACAACCAAAAATATATACGTATGTAATCATACGTAATATGAAGAGATTAAAACCAATTCCCCATGGGAAGCAACATAATTTTTGATTATTTCTCTACTAAATATTACACTGCCTGACATAATTTTTATTTATATATCGCTTGTACTTTTGGATTTTGTCTTTCACTGTACGCCCTGAATATGATAGATGCTTCCAAAACCAACACAAATGTTTATACAAGCCGGGCTGAAAGTTTCGTACGCAGATACACTAAAACAAACGGTACACTTTAAAATTTGTATTAGTGGGAAAACGTATATAAAATGCAATTACACCAAAACCCTCTCTATTACAAGCCGTCTTCTAAATTTCGTTGACAAAGATAAACTAAACTTATGTACACAATTGAGTATATTGGTGCTATCAAAATCAATATAAACAAAATGTTTAATTTTCTCTTTCTTGCTACCACTATTTGAAATTTTAATCTCAAATTTACGCACAATATTTAATGTGTGTAGGTTAGGTTAGGTTAGGTTAGGTTAGGTTAGGTTAGAGTGGCTGCTAACGCACACTTAGACGGATGAATTTTTTTCCATTTGCAACCATTCTCTTGTTTTATATTATGCGAATGATATTTTCTATACTCTTTTCGAAACCATATCTCGACACGTTTTTTACTTACTATACATTCTCATGTGTATATGATGAGACAGCATTAGTATGCGATGAATACAGCTTGTAATAAAGAGGGCTTTGGTTTTGGTTCACACTCAAATATAACAAAACAAAACGAACTGTTGTATTGCGTATGCTTTGTGTTTTGTAATTATAAACCAAATAAAAACTCATGCAAAGCAACAACAAAGTTGTCGTTTTGTATTTAATTTTTGTTGTTTGTTATTTTGGACGTAAAAAATACACTCACACTCTCTCAATTTATATTAAAAAGAATAACATTACTGTACTTTTTTATTTATTTTAACACTAATGCACAAAAGACCATGAACTCTTAGTGTATTTTTTGTTTATCATATACAAAACATTCTCTATTATACAAGCCGTATTCATTGCATACTAATATCATACTAATAATCGTATTTTAACACTGCGCTCGTATTGTAAGTGTCGATATATTATAGCGGATATAGTGTAAAAAACCAAATAACGTTCGCATAATAAAAAACAAAAGAGCGTAATAATTGTCAAAAAACATTAAAATTTAAACAGTAAAATAGTAGAGAGCGTAAAAGTGTCGCACACCATTAAAGAGCATATACAATTTTTTTATATGGATTATTTTGATAGTACTAATACTGATGTACTATTAGAGAATTTAACAATAAATTTTTTTTTTTATTTTTATTTGTTTTATATGGAGTTTTTAGTACTAATATTGATGCAGGGTGTAAAATGAGTAGTAGTCTGCGTACACGACAAATTGAATAAGGCTTGTATAATAGAGAGGGTTTTGATCACATGTACTTAGCAAAATGTACGTAGATTTATTACTTGGACAGATTGTACAAATTAATTTATATTGAAACAGAATTGTTTTAACTTTAACTATTTTTTTATAATTTAATTAAATTGTTGACTCGGACAATAATTTATTCGATGTTTACAGCTTGCTTTCTTCTCTTTTAAAGACTAATAAAAAATTTGACTTACAACTAAATAGCGCTAAAAGATCAACGCAAAGTATCTAATAATTCAACATCATTTCGAAATTAAATTGGTGAATAAAATTTGTTGGTGAATAAGCTTAAATACACAAGTTTCAAAGTCCAGCCATAGATGACAGGGCAATCATTAAAATCGAAACACGATACATTTACACTTAAGCTAGTCGATGTATTATCAAAACAGTGATGTACTGTGAAATATATTCTAATGTCAGTTTCCCAGTAATGTTAGTTTTAATGAAAACATATTGCAGAATCGTATGCAAATGTTCTCAGTAGGAGAAATCGAAACCAATTTAATATCGTCTATTACAGCGCCATCTATCTTGAATCAAAATCCTACGTAGTTTTAGCCGTAAAATCTGAATCTGCAATAAAAAATAGGGGTTATTATTTTAATTTCAATGTTACCCCCTGCCCCACCTACAAGATGTGGAAAAAGGTAATAATGTTTTTTTTCGGACATTTTTTTCGTAGAGTGCTTATTTTCCGAGATATTTGAAAGTTTCAGCTTAAAAAACACCCGGTATATAAGCCATTTCGTGAACATAGCAAGTTTAAGTGATTATTTCTTGACTAATCAGCTATAAGAGGAATTAAGACGATGTTTCATTTGCAAAGTTTTTATAACCTTTAAAAGACTAATCAAAATTTAGCAAAGTGCAAAGTGATAAGTGTTTGGTTAAATAGGCCTCTGTATATCAAATTTCATTCTTTATTCATTACCTCTTGCTAAGTTTACTTAGATCCTAGTGGAATTTCATTTGTTTCCTTGAACGTTTGTTTTTGCGAGTATTTTGTTTTTGCGAACGTTTGTTTTTGCGAGCAACAATACTGTAGAAATTATATCAAATATCATAAAAAATTTGGCTCTGGTCCTTCGAAATTGCATTTTATGTAAACCATCTGGGTGATGTGAACAAAATGTGGGAAAATAATTTTATGAGGCAATAATGCCATAAAATAATTCATCTGCAATTATGTCATATCGAACTATATTTTTTTTTAGTTGTTATATCATGTAAAATGTACATGAATAAAATATAACATGATGCGCCATATTTGCCATATCACACCATATGCTTCTAAATTTTATTCTAAACGAATGATTTATAATGATTTTGCTACATAATTTTAAATAGATGTACGATACATATTTTGTGTGTTCTACAGCATGTTGTCTTAAAAAACACCAATCTCGCATTCACGTTTGTAAGTTTTGGTTTATTTTTTTTATTTTTCTTCTGAGGAACAATGAAACCAAATTTATGAAATTTACATGACTGAATTTTTAACGAGTTTAGATTTACCTATATATACACACAATACCACGAACAAAAATAAATACTGGTTTGGTGGAATACTTATTAGACGTACCAATTACTATATATACCGAAAAAAAAAATTCAAATAAATGACTTTTCATTCTTCTTGTGAGTGCCTATTAAAAGCGAATTTCAAAAACATTGTTCTCCCATCAGCCATTCGTGACGGGGTGAAAGAAAGCAACGGGAAAAATAAAATTAAGTTGACACGACAAAAAATATTCACACCATTGGTAAAAAAAAAATAATACATTTTTAACACTTAAAATGAAATCAATTTTTCCTTTGCGTTTTACTGTGGGATTACACGACTTCTTCTCATGCAAACTCAGTTTCTTCCGTCTTATTTTTTTATTTTTTGAAACGAAATGTCAACGAATTTTTTTTTTATTATATTGATTGATTGTGAGACTTTTAAATCATTTTATTTGTATTTTGACTTAATATTTTTTTAAAATATGGACAGTGATTTGGTGTGAAATTGAGGTGTCAAATTAAATTTAATGGCCATCATTAAGGAAATGCACACTTTCCTGGAAAAATAAATTAAGAATAATTGATATGAACATTGGTTCTACTTTTTGACGTCTCCATTATGACCGATTATGTTAGATAATGAGAAATTTCTTCTTCATTTATTCTCTCAAGTGGTCTTTCAATAAAAACGTGATTTTCGAAATGAGAATTTATTTTTTTTTCGTTGGAAATGTTTTTTGACCAAACTTCAGGTAAAATCGACTACTGGATAAGGAGAGTGGATTTAAAGGTTCAAATTTAATTATTTCTTCTTTGAAACATTGATTATTTCCTGCCTCAGTTTGTTACTTAATTCTGTTCGTAACCGACTTTATTTCAATTCATCCAAATTTGTCATTATAAGGCAATCGTGCAGTTCAATGCCAAATATATCAATTATTACCACTTTAATACACCATCATAAGCATGGAATTGCCCTAGTTAGAATTCACGTATTCCCCATATGCTCTTTAAGAGTTCTGTTAATTATGGCTATCATTCTTTCTGACTGTACTTTGTTGCATTTGTTATAGAATGTGCCAGCAAATGTTCGAGCTTCTTGATTACCTTTTATTTCTTTTAGTTAATGTAAATAGGCCATCGCAAGAAAAAAAAGCATGGAATGCTTTATTTTCTCTTAGTCCTTGTATAAGGTAGTTGCTGGCACTACCAATTTCAAAGTTCCTACACCACATTTCCAATCGCATAGGCAGTAGATTCAGTAGGTTTGGTGGCCAAGTCTTATAAGGTTGGATAGACAAGCTACCCTTTGTTTGTGATGACTGCCACTATGCCAATCAACTATTTAATGTAATATTCTCGGTTGTAATTTCAACAACCTACATCTATGCGTTTTGTATTAGTAAGCCTTAATCTCATGGAAAAATTAATCTTAAAAATAAGGCGCTACCGTTTGGTGATTTCTTTTAACCTCTACCGCCTTTTTATGGTTTGCATCGTTAACATAATTGACAGCTCTAACATCTCGACTGAGAATGGCATATTCTGACACTGCTATTTGGCACTTAAATTAATCTTAATGCCACTATCCTTGCTATTGTATTTTGTTACGCAATACTACTATTTTGTATATTTCCTGATATGCGAGACTGTCCTTGCTTCAACTGAGTTCTGAGTTTGGATAATTTGCTTAAGAACTTTGATCAGTCATCATTATTTGATGTTCTAAAATATCACTTCGAAATTATTGGTTCATTTGGGTACATGAAAGCAGCTGGTACTTTTTCTATTTGTACCGGTAAGGAATATATATATATATATATATATATATATATATATATATATATATATATATATATATATATATATATATATATATATATATATATATATATATATAAATGTTCGTAAGTTAATTATTCATTAAAAATAAAATTATTCGTTATGAGCCTATTTATTTTTTATAATTTTTTATTAATAATATAAATTAATTATTTTAACGTTTGTTTGTTTGTTTGTTTGTTTATTTCTATGCAATCTGTTTTGGAGCCGAAGCTCACCCAACTCTTTCGCGGTTAATTAACGTCCTACTTTACGCCATTACTAGCCAAATCGAGGACGCGCGAATACAGGTTCGCGTTTCAAATATCCATCTGCACATTGCATTGCTCCAGCCAGCCTGTACTGGCATGGACGATGGTTCGGCCCATGAATTCTGCACTCCAACGGGGGGTCATAGTTGTGTTCATCGTCATCACCGATCGTAATCAAGTGATGAAAATTCCCTTTTGCAACCCTCCCCCGTTGGGATTCGAATCCGGTACCTCCCGTCCCAAACACCGCAGCTTTAACCACTGCGCCAATTGCTCGGTTATTTTAACGTTTCGGATGTTAATCACATCCATCATCACAAAAATAAAACTAAAAAGTATACAATATAAAAAAAAACAATTACATTAAAAAATTAATCAAAACGTAAACCCTGGAAAAAACAGTAAAAAGTCATTGAAATTGTGATCATAGAAAATAAAACAGGTAAAACAACACAACAAAATGAAAAATTACAAGTAAAAAAAATATTAAAATTCCCGCCAAAAGACGGGGTATTACAAAAAAAAATTATTTGATTGATTGATTGATTGATTTTGAATGTACTGCCAAGCATTAAGCAGGATATCTCAGGAAGCGCCGGGCCCACAGTACACCCGTTTTTACATATACTTGGAAGAATATGGAAGGATACTAGTTAAATTATTGAGATCGATCCGGTTACAGACACCTTGGCGGCCAATAGTTAGTAAATTTTTGTGGATTAGGGAAAGGAAAAGTATGTTAGTTATGACATAATTGGTCCGATTTCCCGGTAGCCAATATTCAAACTACTGTTAGTGTAAGACAATCACATTTTTGTTGTACTGCTCTGCATTCTGCATCTCTTCTCAGCAACTCAAGTGTGTCACCATTCATCTGTAATCTGCAGAGGTTTCCTGAAAACAAAATCTATTACTGAACTAATCGCGCTTAGCCATAGGCTGTAAGAAATAGAATTAATTTTTAATCTGAAATTACAAATTAATTATTAATATAATAACATAAATAATATAATTACTACAAGCCATATGCTGTAATATTTTGGATTAGTTTTTACCTGAAATTTACAATTAATTAATTTTTTTACATTTATAAAAATAAGAAATTATAAAAATTATAAAATGATATAAATTAGATTTGTTAAAATTTGATTAAACATTAAAAATCAATTGAATTAACCGCTTTACGACAAATACGTCATATAATCACCGAAAATCTAATTTATATACCTTATAAATATAAATTTACCTTATAATATAATAAAATAATATAATAATATAGTTGTAATAAAACAGATACAAACTGCCACAAAAATTTGGTGATGTACCAAATTTGAAATTCCAAAATCCTAAAGTGCCTAAAGGAAGGAAGCGTAAAAGAAATACAATGCCTCAAAAGAAAGACTCTGCTTGTGCAGAGACCCTCTGAGTACAGGAAAATCTGTTCTAAATGAGATAATCAGTATGTAAGTGGAATAAAAATTAGTCTCAAAACTGTACACAGATAGCTTTGTGAAGCGAATATAAAAAGAAGCCATTTATAAGCCAGAAGAATGAAAACCAAATAAACTTTGCTCGTACCTATTTAGCGAAACCTGCCGAGTTCTGGCTTTTCTTTAGATGGAAGCTACGTAAAAAATATTTTTATTCGACACCTCAATAAAGAGACTTTCGTAACATAACAATGCCAACTCGGCACATCGGAGAAGGTGAAGTAATGGTTTGGGGTGTTTTAGCTATAGTAGCACAGGAGATCTCACAATGCTGCTGGAAAAAGTTACTTCAAGCACATATTTGGAGGCCCTTAATAAATATGCAATGTCTTTCGGGTGAAAATTGACAAGAACAGACCTTCCACTACAGCAAGACAATGCTCCAATCTACAAAAGCAAATTTACAACCAAACCTCCCAAAGATTTTGGTCAAGCAACTATAGACTGACCACAAATACTCGAACCCAATCCCATAGAAACCCCACCACCTTAAACAAAAATAACAAAAACCTCAACAACACTGCAACTATGCTATGCAACAAAATCATTCAATCCCATTGATCACCCTGTCATCCACATTCCAAACTTCCATACTCTGTGACTCCACTCCTCATGCAACAACAGAACACAACTCCACATTCCGTGTAGCGGACAAATGAACGTGAAACCGGGTGACTCTCCACATTTGTTGCACATTCACACTTCTCTGCGTTTGGGCAATACACAAATCGAAACAAAACGAATCATCCGTTCTATTTTATACTGCGCAAAACCGTGAAAGTCAAAAATACATACCTCTATTGTGGGCCAAAAGCAAACTATTACCAACAACTACCAAATGTATATTTCTTGTTCACTCAAAAACACAACTCCAAACCATCCGCAACCACCACCAAGAGCACCAGCAAAATCCCAAAAATTCAACCCTTAACCAAGAAATCCAATAAACTATCCTCACACAGACCAATTATCTCGAACACCAACAAGACCACCAACACCTCACGCGAGACCACAGCTCTTAAGATTACCCTCAATGGATGCGGAACCATTATTTGGGCCATTATGTTTCCATTTAGGAGCACGCGCATATGCATAAATGTCCGAAATCACCCATTCACACAACCGCCCTACCTCAACCCGCGGGGGACACCCCTCTGAAAAAATTCCAAAACACTAATCCAACCTGGAATCGCCAACGAAATCTCCTAACCAACACCGCCTACATACGTCCGAAAGAAAACACACACACACATAACACATCATACCTATCTGATTAAAACTACAATCAGTCCATTCAAACTCCAATGCAAGTCGACCAAAAATCGGCCACCAATCAATGAAAGTCCGACAGCCAAGCAGCAATTACACTGAAAAACACAAATCGCCCTAGTGAGACACCATCAAATGAACGCACAAGTACGTACGATACATAACGGGAGGGCCATTTAAAAGTTTAAACCTAAAAATGCAACAAAACAAAAACGGTTCCAAACCTTGCCAAATCTATCCTCCTGCCGCGAAATACAACTGCTCTGATCAGAGACGGAACATTATTCCAATCATACGGCGTCCGCGGTCGGCCCCACAGCACTCCACTCGATCTCGATCGGACCAACCCTCGAGCACTCTTTGAAGCTCATTTTCATCTTGGTGGGTACGTTAATAAGCAAAATTGCATTTTGGGGCTCAGAAAACCCACTCGTGGTCTTACAGAAGCCAATGCACTCATTACAAGTGACTGTTTGGTGAGGCTTGTGGAACGGAGGCATCATTGGCCCATATTTCTTTGAAAATAAGGGCAGCGCAACCATTAACGATAACCTATTTTTTGCGCCTGCTCTTCGTGGTATTGATGTGAACGATGTTTGGTTTCAACAGGATGGTGCAACTTGCCACACAACTCATGCCACAATCGATTTATTGCGTCAAATGTTTGATGGCCGTTTAATTAGCAGAAATGGTGATGCCAATTAGCCGGCAAGAAGCTGCGATTTAACACCATTGAACTATTTTCTGTGGGGCGCCGTTAAAGACAAGTGTTATGCCGACAAACCATAGACAATTGAGCATTTAAAGGCCAACATTCGTGATACCATCGCCGAGATACGACCCCATATACTTGAAAAAGTGCTCAAAAATTGGTCCGATCGGAACACGGAGCACCATGAGGCCAGCCGCAGCAGCCTATACCATTAATACAACCTAGTGTATTTTAACCTTCCTCTCCCCATCAACGCTGGTCTCGCCGAGCACATTTCAGGAGCAAGAACCCTACTATTACACCTCTACAAACAAGGAAACAAACAAGAAACCAACCGATTCATTGAAGTCAAATATAATAAGAAATCCAATAAATATAAATTAATAATAAAACCAACAACATAACATCTCAAAACTAAATCCTCCCGAATGTAGATAGCCCAACAACACAACAAAAACCAATCTTTACAACTCCAATAAGAAACAACGATCATATCACACTCCAAATTAATATTCAATACAAAAACCAAACACGCATCCACTTTTCCCCGCAAACGAAAGATACCAAATTCAACAATACAAACGTTACACACTCACACGAAGAAAAAAACATACTAATACCGAAAAATCAAATTTTCAATACCGAAAACAGCAACAACACACACATACTGGAAACAAAACCAAACCAAATCAACACACCAACACTCTCCTACATTAGATCCAAATATAACCCGTACATATATATAACAATTTATACAAAACTCATTGATACACAAATATAATAATATGTAGATGTATTTACAAAAATAAAAAGCGAGTTTAACAAACGGGACCTATGTATTCAGATTTCAAATACATGTAAGATATTCAGAGCCATCCAGATATATTATATATTACACTTATACACTTAAAAGAAAATTAAAAAATGTTTCAACAAAGAACACAAAATACACTAAAATTTACCAAAAACAACTAATTAAATATATTTCCTTTATGGTAAATTCCAAAACCAACACAAATGTATATACAAGCCATGAAGTTGCGATACTTATGCAAAAAAGTGACTACTATATCTAAGTATCAGTGTTGTGACGTAGTATAATTTGTATATACTTTTATTATATGCTTTGATGTAAATAAAAAATGAATACGAATGATGGAACAACAGTATGTGGCGCTCTTTATGACAAAGCAAAAAACAAATTTATTATTTAACGAGAGAGCGAGAGAAGTATTGTTATTATTATTTACTTCATTATATACTATACTATATACTATGAATTTAGAGCAGAATGGACAGTGCAAAATATAATTTTTTGTTTCGAATTTTACTGTGGTCAAATTCACTAACGCATAGCCAAATAGTAGTCATAATATGTTTTACTTAGCCAAGCTTCATGGCTTGTATAATATACAATAGTGTTGGTTTTGGGTAATACCAAAAAATTAATAAATTTGTAAAAACTATAAACTGTCACTTACGTAATTTTGAAGCAAATGGTTGTAAGTATTTTGTTAATACGCACAGTCAAATTGCTAAAAATTCTAAGGCTAAAAATTAGTACATAAATTAGTTAATTTTGGCGGAAATCGGCTAACCGGAAATGGCTGCTTACATATGGAGTTTTTCGAGTTTTGTAGATATTTCAAAAAGTACAGCACTCATAAAAAAACTGTTAAGTACAAAAATGTTGTATTACAAAAATAAAGAAAATATATATAAAAAATAAATAAAAAATTAAAAATAAAAAAATGTTAAAAAAATTAAAATTATGCCACTTCCATTTAGCCCATTTCCGCCAAAGCTCCTATTTTAATTTTGAAGTTACCCCCACTCCATCTACAAAGAGGGGAAGAGTGGTACTAATTTTAGCATTAATGTATCTCTTATGATTTAGTACATTTTTTTCGTAGATTGCTTATTTTCCGAGATATTTGAAAGTTTCAGCTTTGAAAAAAAAACACCTGGTATATATATATATATATATATATATATATATATATATATATATATATATATATATATATATATATATATATATATATAAATATATATATATATATATATATATATATATACATATATATATATATATATATATATATATATATATATATATATATATATATATATATATATATTATATATATATATATATATATATATATATATATATATATATATATATATATATATATATATTTTCATTGATGTGGATGGTTTTTTCCTCTGGATAATCGTAGTAAGCTCATTTACCACTGGCAGTAACAATACGATACAAAAAATAATTTTCAAGCATCATTTTACAGCTTGCAAAATGACTTTCAATTATTCTATCGTGCAGTTGATTTAACATCTACTTGTAAATTCCTAATGATTTTATTGCCTTCAATTCTTCGGCCTCTTAGTATGTTCTAAGAAACGTTTTTATTTAGACTCTTTATGGTACAGCAGCAACACATTACAAAATAGTAGTACCTACACTGTATTCATTTATCTTCTACTTTTAAACTGCTTCTTTGTTTTCAACAATAATTCATTTCCCGTATTCCCTAGTAATCATTTAGATGAAAATGGCATAAGTACAAACAATAAGTACTATAGAAAAACGAAAAAGTTTTAACATATTTGAATTAGGTTTTAAAGGTGAAAAGTTGATCTTCACAAAATCTGTCCGAAGAGTTATACAGTAAATTGTGTCTAAAACCATTTGTTAAATATAAATCAATAAAAATCATCTGGGTAATTAAATTTTATCTATTTAAAAATGAGCTAAAAACTAGTCATAGAATCACAACAGGTTGAATTTTATTATCCCACTCCATTCTAAAACCAACGAAGCACATAACGATATACTTTTCTAATTAAATGATAATGTAGTTTACATCAAAACATAATATCTAAAATACAGAAATGTTTTTATCACGATTAACCTCAAAGCTGACATAAAAATTCAAAACTAAAATATAGTATCTATAATGTATACATTAGCTCGTACTTTGACGTTTACAGTATGATTCGTCGGGCAATTGACAAAAGACTCGTTTTCCAACAATTTGGATGATCTGAATGCTTCATAGTAGAGCACAAGACAACAAAATATTGTTAAGATATTTTAATGCTAGAGCTGGTAAAAATTAACGGTCTGATAAACGAAGATGGGATGAAACAATATTAAAACCATTGTTAGCAATAGCAATGTGGGAACTAATCACCATTCTGGTGGTGAGCGCTTTATGAAAGGTTTTGAAAATATTAAAACATTAAAATATTAAAATATTAAAATATTAAAATATTAAAATATTAAAATATTGTTATATTATAATATCAAAATATTAAATATTAAAATATTAAAATATTAAAATATTAAAATATTAAAATATTAAAATATTAAAATATTAAAATATTAAAATATTAAAATATTAAAATATTAAAATATTAAAATATTAAAATATTAAAATATTAAAATATTAAAATATTAAAATATTAAAATATTAAAATATTAAAATATTAAAATATTAAAATATTAAAATATTAAAATATTAAAATATTAAAATATTAAAATATTAAAATATTAAAATATTAAAATATTAAAATATTAAAATATTAAAATATTAAAATATTAAAATATTAAAATATTAAAATATTAAAATATTAAAATATTAAAATATTAAAATATTAAAATATTAAAATATTAAAATATTAAAATATTAAAATATTAAAATATTAAAATATTAAAATATTAAAATATTAAAATATTAAAATATTAAAATATTAAAATATTAAAATATTAAAATATTAAAATATTAAAATATTAAAATATTAAAATATTAAAATATTAAAATATTAAAATATTAAAATATTAAAATATTAAAATATTAAAATATTAAAATATTAAAATATTAAAATATTAAAATATTAAAATATTAAAATATTAAAATATTAAAATATTAAAATATTAAAATATTAAAATATTAAAATATTAAAATATTAAAATATTAAAATATTAAAATATTAAAATATTAAAATATTAAAATATTAAAATATTAAAATATTAAAATATTAAAATATTAAAATATTAAAATATTAAAATATTAAAATATTAAAATATTAAAATATTAAAATATTAAAATATTAAAATATTAAAATATTAAAATATTAAAATATTAAAATATTAAAATATTAAAATATTAAAATATTAAAATATTAAAATATTAAAATATTAAAATATTAAAATATTAAAATATTAAAATATTAAAATATTAAAATATTAAAATATTAAAATATTAAAATATTAAAATATTAAAATATTAAAATATTAAAATATTAAAATATTAAAATATTAAAATATTAAAATATTAAAATATTAAAATATTAAAATATTAAAATATTAAAATATTAAAATATTAAAATATTAAAATATTAAAATATTAAAATATTAAAATATTAAAATATTAAAATATTAAAATATTAAAATATTAAAATATTAAAATATTAAAATATTAAAATATTAAAATATTAAAATATTAAAATATTAAAATATTAAAATATTAAAATATTAAAATATTAAAATATTAAAATATTAAAATATTAAAATATTAAAATATTAAAATATTAAAATATTAAAATATTAAAATATTAAAATATTAAAATATTAAAATATTAAAATATTAAAATATTAAAATATTAAAATATTAAAATATTAAAATATTAAAATATTAAAATATTAAAATATTAAAATATTAAAATATTAAAATATTAAAATATTAAAATATTAAAATATTAAAATATTAAAATATTAAAATATTAAAATATTAAAATATTAAAATATTAAAATATTAAAATATTAAAATATTAAAATATTAAAATATTAAAATATTAAAATATTAAAATATTAAAATATTAAAATATTAAAATATTAAAATATTAAAATATTAAAATATTAAAATATTAAAATATTAAAATATTAAAATATTAAAATATTAAAATATTAAAATATTAAAATATTAAAATATTAAAATATTAAAATATTAAAATATTAAAATATTAAAATATTAAAATATTAAAATATTAAAATATTAAAATATTAAAATATTAAAATATTAAAATATTAAAATATTAAAATATTAAAATATTAAAATATTAAAATATTAAAATATTAAAATATTAAAATATTAAAATATTAAAATATTAAAATATTAAAATATTAAAATATTAAAATATTAAAATATTAAAATATTAAAATATTAAAATATTAAAATATTAAAATATTAAAATATTAAAATATTAAAATATTAAAATATTAAAATATTAAAATATTAAAATATTAAAATATTAAAATATTAAAATATTAAAATATTAAAATATTAAAATATTAAAATATTAAAATATTAAAATATTAAAATATTAAAATATTAAAATATTAAAATATTAAAATATTAAAATATTAAAATATTAAAATATTAAAATATTAAAATATTAAAATATTAAAATATTAAAATATTAAAATATTAAAATATTAAAATATTAAAATATTAAAATATTAAAATATTAAAATATTAAAATATTAAAATATTAAAATATTAAAATATTAAAATATTAAAATATTAAAATATTAAAATATTAAAATATTAAAATATTAAAATATTAAAATATTAAAATATTAAAATATTAAAATATTAAAATATTAAAATATTAAAATATTAAAATATTAAAATATTAAAATATTAAAATATTAAAATATTAAAATATTAAAATATTAAAATATTAAAATATTAAAATATTAAAATATTAAAATATTAAAATATTAAAATATTAAAATATTAAAATATTAAAATATTAAAATATTAAAATATTAAAATATTAAAATATTAAAATATTAAAATATTAAAATATTAAAATATTAAAATATTAAAATATTAAAATATTAAAATATTAAAATATTAAAATATTAAAATATTAAAATATTAAAATATTAAAATATTAAAATATTAAAATATTAAAATATTAAAATATTAAAATATTAAAATATTAAAATATTAAAATATTAAAATATTAAAATATTAAAATATTAAAATATTAAAATATTAAAATATTAAAATATTAAAATATTAAAATATTAAAATATTAAAATATTAAAATATTAAAATATTAAAATATTAAAATATTAAAATATTAAAATATTAAAATATTAAAATATTAAAATATTAAAATATTAAAATATTAAAATATTAAAATATTAAAATATTAAAATATTAAAATATTAAAATATTAAAATATTAAAATATTAAAATATTAAAATATTAAAATATTAAAATATTAAAATATTAAAATATTAAAATATTAAAATATTAAAATATTAAAATATTAAAATATTAAAATATTAAAATATAAAAATATTAAAATATTAAAATATTAAAATATTAAAATATTAAAATATTAAAATATTAAAATATTAAAATATTAAAATATTAAAATATTAAAATATAAAATATTAAAATATTAAAATATTAAAATATAAAAATATTAAAATATTAAAATATTAAAATATTAAAATATTAAAATATTAAAATATTAAAATATTAAAATATTAAAATATTAAAATATTAAAATATTAAAATATTAAAATATTAAAATATTAAAATATTAAAATATTAAAATATTAAAATATTAAAATATTAAAATATTAAAATATTAAAATATTAAAATATTAAAATATTAAAATATTAAAATATTAAAATATTAAAATATTAAAATATTAAAATATTAAAATATTAAAATATTAAAATATTAAAATATTAAAATATTAAAATATTAAAATATTAAAATATTAAAATATTAAAATATTAAAATATTAAAATATTAAAATATTAAAATATTAAAATATTAAAATATTAAAATATTAAAATATTAAAATATTAAAATATTAAAATATTAAAATATTAAAATATTAAAATATTAAAATATTAAAATATTAAAATATTAAAATATTAAAATATTAAAATATTAAAATATTAAAATATTAAAATATTAAAATATTAAAATATTAAAATATTAAAATATTAAAATATTAAAATATTAAAATATTAAAATATTAAAATATTAAAATATTACAATATTAAAATATTAAAATATTAAAATATTAAAATATTAAAATATTAAAATATTAAAATATTAAAATATTAAAATATTAAAATATTAAAATATTAAAATATTAAAATATTAAAATATTAAAATATTAAAATATTAAAATATTAAAATATTAAAATATTAAAATATTAAAATATTAAAATATTAAAATATTAAAATATTAAAATATTAAAATATTAAAATATTAAAATATTAAAATATTAAAATATTAAAATATTAAAATATTAAAATATTAAAATATTAAAATATTAAAATATAAAAACATTAAAATATTAAAATATTAAAATATTAAAACATTAAAATATTAAAATATTAAAATATTAAAATATTAAAATATTAAAATATTAAAATATTAAAATATTAAAATATTAAAATATTAAAATATTAAAATATTAAAATATTAAAATATTAAAATATTAAAATATTAAAATATTAAAATATTAAAATATTAAAATATTAAAATATTAAAATATTAAAATATTAAAATATTAAAATATTAAAATATTAAAATATTAAAATATTAAAATATTAAAATATTAAAATATTAAAATATTAAAATATTAAAATATTAAAATATTAAAATATTAAAATATTAAAATATTAAAATATTAAAATATTAAAATATTAAAATATTAAAATATTAAAATATTAAAATATTAAAATATTAAAATATTAAAATATTAAAATATTAAAATATTAAAATATTAAAATATTAAAATATTAAAATATTAAAATATTAAAATATTAAAATATTAAAATATTAAAATATTAAAATATTAAAATATTAAATATTAAAATATTAAAATATTAAAATATTAAAATATTAAAATATTAAAATATTAAAATATTAAAATATTAAAATATTAAAATATTAAAATATTAAAATATTAAAATATTAAAATATTAAAATATTAAAATATTAAAATATTAAAATATTAAATATTAAAATATTAAAATATTAAAATATTAAAATATTAAAATATTAAAATATTAAAATATTAAAATATTAAAATATTAAAATATTAAAATATTAAAATATTAAAATATTAAAATATTAAAATATTAAAATATTAAAATATTAAAATATTAAAATATTAAAATATTAAAATATTAAAATATTAAAATATTAAAATATTAAAATATTAAAATATTAAAATATTAAAATATTAAAATATAAAAATATTAAAATATTAAAATATTAAAATATTAAAATATTAAAATATTAAAATATTAAAATATTAAAATATAAAAATATTAAAATATTAAAATATTAAAATATAAAAATATTAAAATATTAAAATATTAAAATATTATAATATTAAAATATTAAAATATTAAAATATTAAAATATTAAAATATTAAAATATTAAAATATTAAAATATTAAAATATTAAAATATTAAAATATTAAAATATTAAAATATTAAAATATTAAAATATTAAAATATTAAAATATTAAAATATTAAAATATTAAAATATTAAAATATTAAAATATTAAAATATTAAAATATTAAAATATTAAAATATTAAAATATTAAAATATTAAAATATTAAAATATTAAAATATTAAAATATTAAAATATTAAAATATTAAAATATTAAAATATTAAAATATTAAAATATTAAAATATTAAAATATTAAAATATTAAAATATTAAAATATTAAAATATTAAAATATTAAAATATTAAAATATTAAAATATTAAAATATTAAAATATTAAAATATTAAAATATTAAAATATTAAAATATTAAAATATTAAAATATTAAAATATTAAAATATTAAAATATTAAAATATTAAAATATTAAAATATTAAAATATTAAAATATTAAAATATTAAAATATTAAAATATTAAAATATTAAAATATTAAAATATTAAAATATTAAAATATTAAAATATTAAAATATTAAAATATTAAAATATTAAAATATTAAAATATTAAAATATTAAAATATTAAAATATTAAAATATTAAAATATTAAAATATTAAAATATTAAAATATTAAAATATTAAAATATTAAAATATTAAAATATTAAAATATTAAAATATTAAAATATTAAAATATTAAAATATTAAAATATTAAAATATTAAAATATTAAAATATTAAAATATTAAAATATTAAAATATTAAAATATTAAAATATTAAAATATTAAAATATTAAAATATTAAAATATAAAAATATTAAAATATTAAAATATTAAAATATTAAAATATTAAAATATTAAAATATTAAAATATAAAAATATTAAAATATTAAAATATTAAAATATAAAAATATTAAAATATTAAAATATTAAAATATTATAATATTAAAATATTAAAATATTAAAATATTAAAATATTAAAATATTAAAATATTAAAATATTAAAATATTAAAGCGTATTATTATTTGTTTTCGCGAAATTCATGCTAGGCCTGTCAATTTAAAATAGCCCGAAATTAAGCAGTCATTATATTTGTTTTAAAAATTGTTGAATAATCTCATAGTGCAAAACAAAAGTAAATGAAAATTTAAATGTAACATGATTAAATGTCGTATGAATCACACTGTATATTTATACCAAAAATATTATAAATTTCATAAATTTTTAAACACGATGAAAATATCACAAAAAACATTTTAATGTTGTTCTACAGAGCATAGAAGAAACCACGTCAAGTGTAACCGCAAATGAGGCGACATTTACGCAAAAGGTACGATTAAATTACACATTTCGAAGAACCGAAAAATAATTTTCCATTCGAAATACCGTACCTATATAATAATATATGCATATTATGTCCTTAAATTGTATAATTTTTACAAGTCTTTCGAATAGAAAATTTACTGTAATTTTTTCTTAAATTTGCATAAGAATGGCGGAGATCGAATTAGTTATTGATTATTAGTATGACACTCTTATATCAAAAAATTGATTCCAAGACGAACATATTCATTAATAAAGAAAATTAAAATTACTAAATTTGAAGAATTCGTTTTTTAAAATTAGGATGAGGTAACATCAGGTTAAAAATAAGAACCGATTTGTGGGAAGGATGTAATGTGATGGCATAATGAAGAACATTTATGTAATCGTAGGAGGAAATAACATTTTTCTAGGGTTTATATGTAGGCTTATGTAATCGTATGAACCGTATACGTTCGAGTAAATGGAATTTAAAATATGTCATTGAAAAATTATAAGTAGAAAAAAATGATAAATTTTAATGGTGATTAGATATATTCCCCAACATTTGAGCAATAATCTTAATCTTATATATATATATATATATATATATATATATATATATATATATATATATATATATATATATATATATATATATATATATATATATATATATATATAAATATATATATAAATATATATATATATATATATATATATATATATATATATATATATAAATATATATATATATATATATATATATATATATATATATATATATATATATATATATATAAATATATATATATATATATATATATATATATATATATATATATATATATATATATATATATATATTTATTTATATAAATATATATACATATATATATATATATATATATATATATATATATATATATATATATATATATATATATATATATATATATATATATATATATCCCACAAGAGGGAGAAAAAGTAAACCACGGCAATGAAAAAATCTTTTAACTGGTGCCGTATTCAGTAAATTTTATTAACTGAAGTTCTGAATCGTATTTTGATTAGCTCATAGAATATCTTACATTTCAGCTTCTAATAATAAATTTAAGAATTTATCAAATCTAATTGGTAGACATTATACTAGTTCTGGTACGATTGAACCATAAAAGTTCAAAACCTCATTTTTAACGACTGTGAAGTTTTCCACAAAATTCCACAAATTCAAAAATATATACGTATACAAGATTTGTGGAAAAAACAAAAATTGTCTATGTATAGGTAAATTAGTGGGCAAAAGCAATTTAAGTTTACATGGTACATAAATACCTACAAATTATAATACTAACGAGTATTTTTTACATATTTATGTTGTAATATTTTAAACAAATTAGTAAAATTAGTATATAATGTTAAAAAAAGATAGGCTTAAATTAAATTAAAATAATCTTTCTCAAAAACATATCATACACCGCTTTAAATAAAAACTTTCTCTACGAAATAAAATTAGCTCGATTCCACTGTATCAAAAATTGGCCAATTTACAGAGATTTCTCAAGTAAGTGGCATACATGGATAGTTAGATGATGACTTGCTCTACAAAATAAAAGTAGTCCAATCTCCATACGATGGGGTTAACCCTTTTGTGGATGACTTGGTAACTTATAATTTATCAAGAAAATTTAAATAATTTATGCGTTCACTATATCAAAGATTGGCCAAATTACAGAGGTTTCTCAAGTAAGTGGCATACATGGATAGTTAGATGATGACTTGCTCTACAAAATAAAAGTAGTCCGATCTCCATACGATGGGGTTAACCCTTTTGTGGATGACTTGGTAACTTATAATTTATCAAGAAAATTTAAATAATTTATGCGTTCACTATATCAAAGCAAAGATTGGCCAATTTACAGAGGTTTCTCAAGTAAGTGGCATACATGGATAGTTAGATGTTGACTTGCTCTACAAAATAAAATTAGTCCGATCTCCATACGATTGGGTTAACCCTTTTGTGGATGACTTGGTAACTTATAATTTATCAAGAAAATTTAAATAATTTATGCGTTCACTATATCAAAGATTGGCCAAATTACAGAGGTTTCTCAAGTAAGTGGCATACATGGATAGTTAGATGATGACTTGTTCTACAAAATGAAAGTAGTCCGATCTCAATACGATGGGGTTAACCCTTTTGTGGATGACTTGGTAACTTATAATTTATCAAGAAAATTTAAATAATTTATGCGTTCACTATATCAAAGATTGGCCAATTTACAGAGGTTTCTCAAGTAAGTGGCATACATGGATAGTTAGATGATGACTTGTTCTACAAAATGAAAGTAGTCCGATCTCCATACGATGGGGTTAACCCTTTTGTGGATGACTTGGTAACTTATAATTTATCAAGAAAATTTAAATAATTTATGCGTTCACTATATCAAAGATTGGCCAAATTACAGAAGTTTCTCAAGTAAGTGGCATACATGGATAGTTAGATGATAACTTGTTCTACAAAATAAAAGTAGTCCGATCTCCATACGATGGGGTTAACCCTTTTGTGGATGACTTGGTAACTTATAATTTATCAAGAAAATTTAAATAATTTATGCGTTCACTATATCAAAGATTGGCCAATTTACAGAGGTTTCTTAAGTAAGTGGCATACATAGATAGTTAGATGATGACTTGTTCAACAAAATGAAAGCAGTCCGATCTCCATACGATGGGGTTAACCCTTTTGTGGATGACTTGGTAACTTATAATTTATCAAGAAAATTTAAATAATTTATGCGTTCACTATATCAAAGATTGGCAAATTTACAGAGGTTTCTCAAGTAAGTGGCATACATGGATAGTTAGATGATGACTTGTTCTACAAAATGAAAGTAGTCCGATCTCCATACGATGGGGTTAACCCTTTTGTGGATGACTTGGTAACTTATAATTTATCAAGAAAATTTAAATAATTTATGCGTTCACTATATTACAGATTGGCCAATTTACAGAGGTTTCTCAAGTAAGTGGCATACATGGATAGTTAGATGATGACTTGTTCTACAAAATAAAATTAGTCCGATCTCCATACGATGGGGTTAACCCTTTTGTGGATGACTTGGTAACTTATAATTTATCAAGAAAATTTAAATAATTTATGCGTTCACTATATCAAAGATTGGCAAATTTACAGAGGTTTCTCAATTAAGTGGCATACATGGATAGTTAGATGATGACTTGTTCTACAAAATGAAAGTAGTCCGATCTCCATACGATGGGGTTAACCCTTTTGTGGATGACTTGGTAACTTATAATTTATCAAGAAAATTTAAATAATTTATGCGTTCACTATATTACAGATTGGCCAATTTACAGAGGTTTCTCAAGTAAGTGGCATACATGGATAGTTAGATGATGACTTGTTCTACAAAATAAAATTAGTCCGATCTCCATACGATGGGGTTAACCCTTTTGTGGATGACTTGGTAACTTATAATTTATCAAGAAAATTTAAATAATTTATGCGTTCACTATATCAAAGATTGGCAAATTTACAGAGGTTTCTCAAGTAAGTGGCATACATGGATAGTTAGATGATGACTTGTTCTACAAAATGAAAGTAGTCCGATCTCCATACGATGGGGTTAACCCTTTTGTGGATGACTTGGTAACTTATAATTTATCAAGAAAATTTAAATAATTTATTCGTTCACTATATCAAAGATTGCCGATTTCGTTTTTTAGAAAATGTAAATAAAAATAAAACGCCCCATATTCTGTCTTAAAATCCAGGCTATTTTATTTTATTACCTTGCTTTCTGTTGAATTGTATGGAAAACTCCAAAACTACATAATATTAAAATAACATAAAATATCAAATGGCAGAATACGGTCCAATAGTATAATAAAAAATATAAGAATACTTGGTATTAGAAGGAGAAAACAAATTCTACTTACTTCTCTAACCTCGCACGATATTCAAGTTTCGTTAAACATTTATTTGGGTTTTTGTTTTGTTTCACCTAAGTAATTTAACAGGTAATCACCAAGTTGCGCCCACATAAATAAATGTTGTGCGAAGTCAGAGGTGTAAACAGAATAATTTTTGTGAATATTAGGGGTGAAAGCTAAAACTAGTTGCAAATGTAACAAATTGTGTTTTGGTTAGATTAATTCGTTTTTTTATTAGAATCTACTAATATATAGAATCGTATTTATGTGTTTTGATTTTAAAATTGAATTGCTTGGTAGCGCTAATGCCTTAGATTTTCTTGGTATGCACTAATTTTATTGTTGCATTTCCAGTCGACTCTGTAAATATAGTGCATATTATGTTTAGAGTTGATAGAACTCGACTCTACAAATTTGTTAAGACGAGTGGGGATAGCTACGATTCTGTATATGTCTCGACTCTGTATATAGTTAAAATTTAACCTAGGTTGAAGCTAGTATATGCGTATTAATAGTTCGATTTTGGTTATATAACTGTTGTCCCTTCGTTATATTTAGTACGAGTATATTTTGCAATCGAAACATATAAATATATGAATGGGAAGTACAGTAAATATAGAGAACATTACTCTTACAAAATAAAAGTAGTACGATTTCCATACGATGGAATTAAGACTTGTGTGGATAACTTGGTAACTTAGACTTATCAAGAAAATTTAAATAATTGATGCGTTCACTATATCAAAGGTTGACCGTTACAAATCAAAAGACGATTTAGATCAGCGAATTGCTCTGCGAAAGCAAGCGCTTGGATCAGTAATGGTTTGGCCCGCGGTGACTGCAACGGACTTAAACCCAATGAATTATTTCTGCACGCTAAAGTATTAAGTAACAAATATGAGACGGTTGACGCCTTAAATATTGATCTTCGCCGAGAATAGGCCAAAATTACATCACACAATCTTTGACTGTACTGCGGGAGGGATATCTAGTGTTCGAGCTGTTTCGGGTAGGGAATTGGTGGTGAGAAAGTTTAGTGCTTTTTCAATGTGGTTGGTGGGTTTTTGTTTGTAAATGCTTAATTGGAGGGTGAGTTTAGGTACCGTGGCTGTTTGTTGTCGATTTTTAAATCAGTATTTATGGGTTTTCTGTGGTTTTTAGACAGAATTGGATCTGTGGGTTGGTTTTTCGACCAGGGGTGGGACGTGATGGTTCTTCGGGTGATTTGAAGGGATTTGGCTTAAAATAATAATAGTAATAAGTTGGATAGAAATTCCATTCAACATGGAGGTGTGCCTTGTTGTTGGACGATATTTCGTTATTCATTTCATTTATAGGCATCCCTCATATTGCGCGATTAAAACCTGCGCGTTTATATTTCATATTGCGCAGTTATTATTTTGAAAAGAAAAAGAAACCTACATATTTCATTATATTTAGGTATTTATGGAACATGTGCATAATGTATGTACAATTATTTTCCTGTTGAACAAAATTCCTTTATTTTTGTTTAATGAATTTGCTAAAAGAAGCCAACCTCGCTTTGCGATAGAAAACAAAAAAGAAGGGGTAATTATGCAAGAATACAACAAAATTTTATTTTTTTACAAAGAATCGACAAAATACAAAATGGAAATCAGGTAGTAAGTTGGATAGTATGTGGGACTGACGGTTATTCAACGATATTCAACAAATATCCGATATATATCCGATATTCAACAAATTATTAATTAGATACAGATAATTTATATATTAAAGCGATTATAAATTACAATCAGTCACTAAAGCACTACACCGCCATTATTAAGAGACCGAATAACAACTGGGAAATATATGATGACCTTAAAAAATTTTCTACCGCAACAACAGACCAGGCTCGTGTCAATCCCGCAATTTTGTTTTACACAAAAAAATAAAACTAAAATGTCAACCAATAACCATAAATATCAAAATAGACAAATCGCAGTCACATACATACTTAAATATCTACATCAAATAAAATCACACTCAAACACACACACACGCGCGCACACACACACACACACACACACACACACACACACACACACACACACACACACACACACACAAACACACCTGTGTGGAGTTAGAGATCTCCCATCAGGCGCGTCCTCAGGTGGCGGATAGAGGAAATCCATAACCGGCTCGCCGGCGGGCAGGTGGGAAATAAAATACCACTCGCGGACCAAAATTGTCATTAATCGTATTTTCATTGGTAGATGCGGGGTCAAACAGCGTCTAGTCCCCACGGTAGAGGTGTTTGAAATAAAATACAAGATAAATAATTAAATATATAATATACAGTACTTAATACTTAATACGGGTCGGCACTCGAAGTGTAACCAATTAAAAATACTGTAAATTTGTAAATTTTCATTTTTTTCATTTCAAAACTTCAGAATATTGAAAAACCTTTCAAATTTATCAAAACATATGTTATTATTCGATGTAGTCACCTTAAGCGCGGATAATAGCATCGAGTCTGTCCTACAAGGCTTCACACGATACACGTACGTTGTGTGATGTAATTTTGGCCTATTCTCGGCGAAGAGCAATATTTTAGGCGTCGACCGTCTCATATTTATTAGTTAATACTTTAGCCTGCAGAATGGACCGCATGCAGAAATAATTCATTGGGTTTAAGTTCGTTGCAGTCATCGCGGCCCAAACCATTACTGATTCAAGCGTTTGCTTTCGCAGAGCAATTCGCTGATCTAAATCGTCTTTTGATTTGTAACGGCCAACCTTTGATATAGTGAACGCATCAATTATTTAAATTTTCTTGATAAGTCTAAGTTACCAAGTTATCCACACAAGTCTTAATTCCATCGTATGGAAATCGTACTACTTTTATTTTGTAAGAGTAATGTTCTCTATATTTACTGTACTTCCCATTCATATATTTATATGTTTCGATTGCAAAATATACTCGTACTAAATATAACGAAGGGACAACAGTTATATAACCAAAATCGAACTATTAATACGCATATACTAGCTTCAACCTAGGTTAAATTTTAACTATATACAGAGTCGAGACATATACAGAATCGTAGCTATCCCCACTCGTCTTAACAAATTTGTAGAGTCGAGTTCTATCAACTCTAAACATAATATGCACTATATTTACAGAGTCGACTGGAAATGCAACAATAAAATTAGTGCATACCAAGAAAATCTAAGGCATTAGCGCTACCAAGCAATTCAATTTTAAAATCAAAACACATAAATACGATTCTATATATTAGTAGATTCTAATAAAAAAACGAATTAATCTAACCAAAACACAATTTGTTACATTTGCAACTAGTTTTAGCTTTCACCCCTAATATTCACAAAAATTATTCTGTTTACACCTCTGACTTCGCACAACATTTATTTATGTGGGCGCAACTTGGTGATTACCTGTTAAATTACTTAGGTGAAACAAAACAAAAACCCAAATAAATGTTTAACGAAACTTGAATATCGTGCGAGGTTAGAGAAGTAAGTAGAATTTGTTTTCTCCTTCTAATACCAAGTATTCTTATATTTTTTATTATACTATTGGACCGTATTCTGCCATTTGATATTTTATGTTATTTTAATATTATGTAGTTTTGGAGTTTTCCATACAATTCAACAGAAAGCAAGGTAATAAAATAAAATAGCCTGGATTTTAAGACAGAATATGGGGCGTTTTATTTTTATTTACATTTTCTAAAAAACGAAATCGGCAATCTTTGATATAGTGAACGAATAAATTATTTAAATTTTCTTGATAAATTATAAGTTACCAAGTCATCCACAAAAGGGTTAACCCCATCGTATGGAGATCGGACTAATTTTATTTTGTAGAACAAGTCATCATCTAACTATCCATGTATGCCACTTACTTGAGAAACCTCTGTAAATTGGCCAATCTGTAATATAGTGAACGCATAAATTATTTAAATTTTCTTGATAAATTATAAGTTACCAAGTCATCCACAAAAGGGTTAACCCCATCGTATGGAGATCGGACTACTTTCATTTTGTAGAACAAGTCATCATCTAACTATCCATGTATGCCACTTACTTGAGAAACCTCTGTAAATTTGCCAATCTTTGATATAGTGAACGCATAAATTATTTAAATTTTCTTGATAAATTATAAGTTACCAAGTCATCCACAAAAGGGTTAACCCCATCGTATGGAGATCGGACTAATTTTATTTTGTAGAACAAGTCATCATCTAACTATCCATGTATGCCACTTACTTGAGAAACCTCTGTAAATTGGCCAATCTGTAATATAGTGAACGCATAAATTATTTAAATTTTCTTGATAAATTATAAGTTACCAAGTCATCCACAAAAGGGTTAACCCCATCGTATGGAGATCGGACTACTTTCATTTTGTAGAACAAGTCATCATCTAACTATCCATGTATGCCACTTAATTGAGAAACCTCTGTAAATTTGCCAATCTTTGATATAGTGAACGCATAAATTATTTAAATTTTCTTGATAAATTATAAGTTACCAAGTCATCCACAAAAGGGTTAACCCCATCGTATGGAGATCGGACTAATTTTATTTTGTAGAACAAGTCATCATCTAACTATCCATGTATGCCACTTACTTGAGAAACCTCTGTAAATTGGCCAATCTGTAATATAGTGAACGCATAAATTATTTAAATTTTCTTGATAAATTATAAGTTACCAAGTCATCCACAAAAGGGTTAACCCCATCGTATGGAGATCGGACTACTTTCATTTTGTAGAACAAGTCATCATCTAACTATCCATGTATGCCACTTACTTAAGAAACCTCTGTAATTTGGCCAATCTTTGATATAGTGAACGCATAAATTATTTAAATTTTCTTGATAAATTATAAGTTACCAAGTCATCCACAAAAGGGTTAACCCCATCGTATGGAGATCGGACTACTTTCATTTTGTAGAACAAGTCATCATCTAACTATCCATGTATGCCACTTACTTGAGAAACCTCTGTAAATTGGCCAATCTTTGATACAGTGAACCCCTAACTGTGATGTATTTATTAACATACAATTTTTTTTACTGAAAGTTATTCGAATTATTATTGTTTTTATTGTTGAAATGAATTTATTTTAGTTGTAGTTAGGATTAATACGAATCGAAAATTTTTAAGATTTAATTGGAATATAATTTTTTTTCTAAAGATAGTTCGAGTTACCTTATTATCATAGTGAAATAACAATTTTTTAGTCTACTGTAAAATAAATTACCAATACACATACAGTTTTTGTTATTTGTGGAAAACTTCACAGCCGTCATTTTTAATGTTTTCTAATCTTGTTCTAAGAGAAAATAGCATAAGAAGCAACTGTCCATAGTAAGTGGAGTTTTGCCACTGAACGCAATCCAATGCAAAAGCGATTGGTCTCATTACTTTAATGAACTCTTTCAAATACTCAAAATCTTTTTGATTAAACTGAGTAATGTCTAGTTTGTCCATGATTTTATTGAAGATGTTCTTATATCTAACTAGTTGTTGAATAAGGAAAAATTATAGTGGGCACTTTAAAGCGTCTTTAACTATTTCCGCCGATTTTAATTTGCGTGAAAACTTCGTAAAAACTATCAAAAATATTTTATTTAAAGGTGAGGAAGAAGGTAAAAAAACACCTAAAAATGATTTGTTTTTAATGTCCAGGAGATTGAGAACAACACGTCCTGTGCTTTCGGATAAATTGAATTCCACATTGGTTGATTTGAATAAGTTTGAAAAATCAATTTTAAAAAGAATGAAGCATTACTATGATACGACCTTTCACACATTGCCAGATTAATTTATTTTAAAAAAGACCCCAAATCATTTTGGTTGAAAGGAAAAATAATTGAAGTCTTGAATGATTTACCTAGATCTTATAAAATACTTTCGGAGGATAACGTGATTTTTAGACGTAATAGATTTCTGATTAAGGCACGATTTGTAGGAAGCAGTGCAAATAAGGTTTTTAGTATTTTAAAGAAATTTGAAAATGAAACAAAAAATGAACACACTAATCAGGGATCTATTAATAATAATATTGAAAGGACAAAATCAACTCGAATTATAAGGAAGCCCACTAAACTTGATTTGTAATTTATTTTAAATAAATGACAGAATAGAATGTAAAAAAAGGGCATGTTATTCAATTATTAGTATTAATGTTTGATAAAAGATGGCGTTACTGATAGGATTATAATAAAAAGTAAGAATATTGTAATATTGTAATTAAAAAATAAAAAAAAACCACACCGCAAGACATGAAGATTCCGGTTAGGGCGTGGAACCACAAACATGTGTCTTTCTTATTAAATATAATAATCTAAAATAATATAAAATCGGAATAATTAACAGGTTCAACAGTTTGTTCTGTGTGCCATATAGTAGGACATATGGGAAAACATGTCCAGCAAAGAGTAAAATGTCTAAAATGTTCTTTTTTTTGATAACGTACTTTGGATTACTTTGGATATATGCAACAAATTTTTAAGTGGATTAAATTTAGAAAAGTGATTTGGCGAAACTTCTTTAGCTCTAGGAGCTTATTTATGTCAGAATGAAAATTATTTTACCAAAAAATATTCTCACTGATTGTCAAATTGACGACCAAAGATTAATCGCTTGATTAGAAGACATGCAACGGTTCAATATGTTCTTGTAGCACGTTATAGCTGACCTAACCTATACACATTATACCATAAAATTGTATTTTATCTTAAACCATTTCTTACAGTTATTAATTTTAAATGGATTTACCCTCGATTATATTTTTTTTTCTTTGTATTACTATCTATAATTTAACTTGGTCCATTTACTTTTATCATACAAATAATTACGAGATGATCCAATTAATCCCTTAGTAACGCTTATATTTAGTTGCTGTATTACTTGAATTTTTTCATTTTCGAAGTAAAATTGGAAAAATAATTTAATTTACAAAAATTTAGTTGGCTGCTTGAAAATTGATAAAATGCTATTATCAATCATACCCATAAAACTTTTTTTACTTAATCAATATAATCCATCACTAAACAATATTTCCTACGTCGAATTCTGTAAATTAATTTTCAATACAACAAAATTTTATCGATCACAAATAATTGCCAGTTGATTGCTTTAATTCAATTGAGAAAGCTGAAAAATTACGTCACATAATTTTTATTATCTTATATTTTATTATAATGTCGCAAAAATTTTATTCGCTTTACTCGAGAAAAATGCAATTAAATTATAAGTTAAAAAATGGCAAAATAATGAAAAAGTTACAAATCAAGATTTACGAAGAGTAAGAATTATGGATTATTTATACAATTTGATTATGTTTCGTCTTCAACATGAAAAAGGAGCGCCGCAACATAAAAATTTGATTACAATTTTATTTATGACCTAACCTGGTGAAGTGATTATTTGATGGAAGGCTTTTAAATTTTTTTGGTTTTTAGTACCTTCTGTTAAAGTGCAAAAATGTTTTAAAAAATAGAATCTACATCTTTTTGTTATAACCCATTGATCAACAGTCTCATATGTTTAAATTGACTGTCCTAATATCGACGTTTTCAAGTTATTTCTTCATTCTAATAAAAATAGCCTAGCTACTAGCTATTTCATGGTATTTAGACGATGTGAAACAGTTAGTAGCAGAATATACACCTAATCGAAGGGTGATTTGTCAATCAGACAAGATCTTCTTTAGTTAAATTAAAATTGATCAAGCTCCAAGACGTTTGGCTTAAATCGAAAATCTTTAAGAATCCATGCAACCCAATACCTCCTAAATTGCAAGCCCGATAGTGTTGAATGACTAAAAACATGAACAAAAACTAATATGCATTATAACTATCGTCAGTTTAACAAGAAAATTGTCATGGACAGGTATCCACTTTTAGGTTACATAGAGTATCTATAGGCTAAACTGTATCAGAAGGTAAAATTCAATCACCCGGCCACAACACTTCAGCTGAAACAAAATTTCCAGTTTAAAGACCAATTAAGATGATTTAAAGTTTTCTACAGGTTTAAATGGCAAATTTTCGATGGTTTAATTTTCACTGTAAAACTTTGAAGAGTTTACTTTGATTGTGGATCGATATATATATATATATATCAACACTTTTATAGAACTAAAAGATAAACTATCAGAGATCAATGGTGTGGGTTTCGTTATTTGGGTGATTGAGTTGGAGCGTTTTTTGAATGAGCCTTTGGTATCAGTATTTTTCAATCTCTCCATGTTGTATTGCCACCCACTAATCTTTACACGTTTCACTGCTGTTTTAAATATATATGTATATATATAAATATATATATATATATATATATATATATATATATATATATATATATATATATATTATATATTTATATATATATATATATATATATATATATATATATATATATATATATATTTAATTGATTTAGAATGTACGACCAAGCATTAAGCAGAATCTCCCGGAAAGCGCCGGGCCTACCGTACACCCATTTTTACATATACTTGGAAGGATAATGAAGGATAATGAGTGAGATCGACCCGGTTACAGACACCGTGACAGCCAATAGTTATTAAAATGTATTTTTGGGGTAGGATAAGGCAAGGTATGTCAGGTATGAATGACAGGTATGTCATTCGAATTTTATAGAACAATTCGGAAAAATTATTATTTTCCGTATGGTGCTAAATCGTTCAATCAGGAATTTAAACGGCTCCTTTTGAAACTGATACACAGCTTCGTAATTGTATCTCAAGCTTTCTGCAATTATTAGAAGGCTTTGGTGTTACAATATGCCATTCTCATCCTTGTAACAGAGTAAACGGATGAATGGTACATTGTGCATTGGCCCAGTGCCAGCCTTGGACAGCATCCTACATAAAAGCAAAAACAGTAATAATAAATAATAATAAAAAATAAACCAATTTGGGAAAAAACAAAAATTAAAATGCAAATTATACTTACTTGAACGACAAAGGAGATCACAATGAACTCATCTTGTTGCAATAGTTGTTTCCGCGTAGCTAGATACTCAGCTTGCTGCTTTGCTTTAAAGTCATGAAGTATCAAGGCAGCAAGCTGCTTGCAGAATTATGCTATGAAAGCATCCGCATATTTTGATATTTTTTTTAAGTTTGTCCTTCCTTAAAAATTGGAAATAAATGTTTAATCAACTGAAGTAATTAGTTTCATTAAATTTTATTCTTACCATTTTGATTAATCCAGTGTTCTTAAGACACAATGTTTAGTTCATTATCTTCCATAAGGTGACTAAAGTAATACTCCATTTTTAATATTTCATGACAATTTTCGCAAATATTTTTAAAACAATCCGTTTTTGGAAGCATGTGAAGTTATCCCAGTTTTTCATCCCAGAAAAAAATAAAACTTTCATCAGGCAATACTATCTCATCCCATCCCAGTTTTTTCTATATAAACATACAAAATTAAAGAAATTAAATTAATTATTTTTATTTCTGACCAAGTCCATATAAAATGAAATCTAAAAGAGCCGTTCTCCTAGGAATATGGTTTGCCGGAAATGAACTTTAATGTTTTGTACTAAGAATAGTATGTACTATCACTGACCAAGTCGTCAGTATTAGCCGTATGGTAGAGAACGGCTCTTTTAGATTTTATTTTATATGGGCCCTTATAGAACTTGGCCGATTGCACGAATCCCACCATACGGCTAGTACTGACGACTTGGTCAGTGATAGTACATATTATTCTCAGTACAAAACATTAAAGTTCATTTCCGGCAAACCATATTCCTAGGAGAAAGGGTGTTTTAGATTTTATTTTATATGGGCCCATATACTTGGCCGATTGCACGAATCCCACCATACGGCTAGTACTGGCGACTTGGTCAGTGATAGTACATACTATTCTCAGTACAAAACATTAAAGTTCATTTCCGGCAAACCATATTCCTAGGAGAACGGCTCTTTTAGATTTCATTTTATATGGACTTGGTCAGAAATAAAAATAATTAATTTAATTTCTTTAATTTTGTATGTTTATATAGAAAAAACTGGGATGGGATGAGATAGTATTGCCTGATGAAAGTTTTACTTTTTTCTGGGATGAAAAACTGGGATAACTTCACATGCTTGTTTTTGGGACATAATTTTTAACATAATCTTATAGAGATCACGTTATGTATCGACACCGAATATCCTCTTCATTGGTTCAAATATTAGTTTAACATTCTGATGATAACAGCAAACACAAACAGAATGTGTTTCCGTGGTGGTCGAGTGCCAAAAGACATTCTGCAGCGATTCAAATTTGGAAAATTCAATTTTGCGACCAATATATTGGTGCTAAATAGAGCATATTTTTCTGTGAGATTCATGAGAATTAGTCTCCGTTTTTTTGGAATTCTTACATTATTCTCATCGACAACCACATATTCGCTTTTTCCAGCACGCATGCACGACTGATATCATCACTCACCTAAAATTCTTTTACAAGCTCTATAATCCCAGGATTGATGAGATTCGTGCAAATGCGCTGTGAGGGATTAGACAGGATTCCATTTTCTTCCAGAAGCCTCGAGCTACGCTAAATGCATTGTGGTGTTGAACTCCTTGACAATTTTTCGCTCTGACCATGATCGTGAAAGAACTGACAGAATTTTTATTTATAACTTTTTATCGGAGGCTTCAGCAAATCTAACTTTTGACTGGTTCACCATCTCATTTTCACTACTAGGTTTTTCAGTTTCAGTTGCAGTAGAGTCTAACGATATTTCCAAAATGTTGCTCGCCAGTTTTTTTGATATTTGGACAATTACACTACGACAGTATGACTGTGTCTTTTTAATTTTGTCTATGATAATCGATCTAACTCCAATTATTGGAAGAACTTTATTTTATTCATATAAAAAATTTCTTTTGTTCTAAAAATCAAATGATGTTGATGATGCTAATGATATTGACGATGATGAAGATGACAATTGAGGTGACTACTGTGATGTTTGCGTAGTGTAGATATCAACCATGTTAATATTTTTTGGTCATTCTACTCTTTCGGCAGATATTTTCGTGATTTTCAGTTCCCTTGCCATTTTGCTTCGTCGTGGAACTTCTGATATGTATAAATCCACACAGCCGGCTCAGTCCAAGCTGCCATCATTTTTAATCATTAGCATTCTTGCCTAACCCTGTGTCGTGGGTTTTTTTCATAATTTTTAAAGTCACTTTCACTCGTACTCCAACAAATAGTCAATAATATTTGTTGGTACTAGCTTGGCTCCCGCAGATGTAAACCGGTTAAACTTTCGTAGCCAAAGCGCGGAAATTTAAAAATAATGGACTCTACAATTTCAGTATTGCCCTTGCACTCAGGGTAGTATGGAGAATCATCGTGCTTATAATTATAGCTGGTTAATAGTCTAATATTATTTTTGAGACCAGCTTCATTGACCAAAGCTACATCTAAATGGAATTAATATTTAGATAGCTGAAGAACTCAGTTATTTTGTTGCGAATCTCTCGAGAATTCCTGTAAAGAGTTTTTAAGATTATTTGTTGGGACCACACACATGTTTGAAGGCCAATTGAAGAAGTGTGTTGATTTGTTCAGTACGTGATTTACGTGCTTCAGTGAGGATGCTCGTCATTTCATTCATATGGACAGTGCATTATGTTGTTTACAGTTGGTGTCTTGCAGATATTTTCATAATTTAATGGTATAGTAGTCGAATTTTTTGCCCCAGAGAGTTGTTCAACCCATGGTTGATTTAAGTTCAGTGAAATGACTCAAATTAAAGTGTAGGGTAGATTTCGGTGATATATTAGGTTTACTCACGTTCTTTGTTTTCATATTTTCTATTATCCGAATGAATTTATCTCTTTTTCGACATTGAGGGCTGTTAGCACTATAATTTTCACCACAATTAGCACATTTCAGTTTTTTATGACGCTTATCTTCCTTACCCTTTTGAAGACTGAAGTTATTAATAAAGTGGTTATCTCTACCGAGGTTCCATTGTAAAAAATATAATAAATAATTCATTTGGGTATTATATACCTGCTAACGAGTTACAACTACAATGAATATTTGTAGGTGGCATTGCCATATATTGTGTTAAAAAAAAGTTATTCTACTTTTTTTTATTGCCTGTATTGTTCCGTTGTCATTACAATATTATAAATGTATGAGTAAAAAATAGTAGATTGTTCTACAAGTAAAGAAAGGTGACGGTTTTCCAGCGAGTGTAATTTTTTATATGCCGTCAATGCAGATGATGGAAGATTTCAATATATTTATTGGCGATTTGATTCGAATGATCCCATGCTCACGTATCAGTTTAACTCTGTTACATACGGTACAAATCTGGCTTCCTTCCCAGCTACTCGCGGTCTTCTTCAACTGGCACTAGATCATGAATTAGAATATCCAGCGGCTAGCTCTACAATTAGGAATGACATGTATGCTGACGATCTGTTTAGCGGATCTAATTCAAAGGAAGAACTCCTCGATATCAAGGAGAAAGTCTCGTTCATACTACAATCTGCTGGGATGCCCCTTCGAAAATGGTGCTCAAATGATTCCTCTCTTCTTGTTGATGTACCCAATGAGAATCATGAGCAACTTAAGCAAATACAGGATGACGAAATTATCAAAACGTTAGGTTTATATTGGCAGTCTAACTCCGATACAATCCGCATTAATGTCAATCTTAGCAAAGTTTCTCCGAGAGTAACAAAATGTACAGTTATTTCTGCAATAGCTCAAATCTTTGTCCCAATTGGATCAATATCACCTGTTGTAGTATTAGGAAAGATGTTTCTGCAACAGTTATGGAAACTTAAGCTAAATTGGGAAGAGTTTACCTATGGATCTACATACATCTTTCTCATTAATTTACAAAAACTTCAATCACTTTATATTCCACGACTTATATTTGATCACTGTTTAATTCCAACGAGAATTCAAATACATGGGTTTTTGGCAGCCAAAAGGGCTGCGGTGCTGCTGTCTACGTTCGAAATCAAACTTCAAAGGGTGTTATCGTTCGATTATAATGTTTGAAATCCCGAGTCACTCCTGTTAAACAAACAACTTTGCCTCGGCTTGAACTACTTGCCGCTCAGCTGCTATTAAAATTAACTGCAAAGATTAAACATAATTTAAACTTCTCGGTCGATGACTTTCTTTTCGACAGATTCCATGATTGTTTTGCATTGGTGAAACTCCTCGTCTAGTCGGTGGACAACTTTCGTTGCCATTCGTGTTTCAAGTATTCAATGTTTAGTTGCAACAAAGAGCTAATGCCACATCGAATCCAGGTAAAGTTCAGCTGATTTAATATCCCACGGCTTGTTACCAGACAAATTAATTAGGTCTGAGCTGTGGTGGTATGGTCCAAGTTTTTTGCAATCATCCGACGAATCCTAGAATCAAGTATTCTTAGATGATGTCGAGATGTCTGAGCATCGAAACCCTATGAAATTGGTACTACTAACAAGTTCGATCAAGTCAACACCGCAGGACGAATCAGAAGATCTGTTAATGTGGATCAATGCAAAGGGTTCTTTCCTCACTAAACAAAATACTATGAGCTACGTTTTACGGTTCATTCACAATGCGAGAACACCTGCTGTTCATCTTACATGCTCGATTTCTTCTACAGAAGCTGTAAATGGTCTTCAAACTGTTATTCGATTGGTGCAAAGATCATCATATTCATGCGAATATAAAGGGCTTACAAATCCTTTTATCATCCGTGATCCCAAGTTATCATTATTCATGAGTGATGATGGGATTATTCGGGTAGGTGGTCGGTTGAAATTTTCTTTATTATTTTACACATCGAAGCATCCCACTTTGCTTCCACCCAATCACTTCTTTACAGAAGCAGTCTTTTTATTTATTCACAGAACCCACTTACACGTTGGTATTCAAAGGCTTCTGGCCGCCGTACGATGTAATTACTGGCCAATAAATGGGCGTCGCTTAGCTCAAAATGTTTTTGAGCAATGTGTGAGCTGTACTCGAGCAAGACCATTATTCTTACAACAAAAAATGAGTGACCTTCTGCCTGAACGAGTTAACCAAGCATTTCCGTTCAGTTACGTAGGTATTGACTACCGTGTCCCATTTTATGTGCACTTCACAATACGGGGACGGGTACCGACAAAGGCGTACCTGGGCGCATTAAAAAGATTTGTTGCCGCACGCGGCCTACCAAAGAAAATTTTCTCCGATAATGGCACCAATTTTGTTGGTGCTAACACTGATTTACACGAGCTGTTTGAACTTCGGCCAGGTTCCGATCTAAAATCTGAAATAAAACTTATGTGTCAACGAGAATGGTCATTTGCTCCGCCCGGTTTACCGCATTCCGGTGGAATATACAAAGCAGAAAAATACCATCTCCGCCGGTTAACCGTAAATGCCAAGCTGACATATGAGGAACTCAGTACTCTAATTAAATAAGTCGAGGCTGTGTTGAACTCTCGACCGTTGGTTCCGATATCTACGGATGATGTTATTGAGGTACTTACTCCAAGGCATTTCCTTATTGGTCGACCACTTAAAGCAATACCGGAATTAGGATCGTTAAACTTAGATTATCTTACTCTTTGGGACCTCATTAAGAGTATATTTCAAAACTTTTGGTCTCGTTCGTCTAAGGAATACATCCAAGAGCTTCAATATCGATACCACTGGACAAAAAAGGCGCCGTATATTGAAATTGGTACAATCGTCATCATTAAAGAAAATGATATTCCGTCACTTAAATGGAAATTGGGTAAGGTAATTGATACACATCCTGAGGCTGATGGTCTCGTCCACGTAGTAACCATAAAAACTGCGAGTGGTGAACTCCAACGCGCTGTTACAAAAATTGCTCCATTACCAATTGATCTTGTACAATTAAAAGATCAACGCGGGGAGGATGTTAACGAGTCACAATTGCAATGAATATTTGTAGGTGGCATTGTCATATATTGTTCATCTGGCATTGTCATATATTGTTCATTGTCATATATTGTGTTAAAAAACGTTATTTTACTTTTTTTTATTTACTGTATTGATCCGTTTTCATTACAATATTATATAAATGTATGAGTAAAAAACAAAAATATATTGACAACGGATCATGGTTTGTTTTATTATCAAATACTAAAATAGAGTCAGTCATATTCTATAAGGCGAGCACCTAACAATTAATAAGTTAAAATTATAAATAAAAAATAAAATAAAAACTGTTAAATTTATGTAAGTGTTGCGTCGCAATTATAACAAAATTACATTCTTCAACCTGAAAGGAAAAAGCTCCTTTCAACACTTAACAATACCTCATATATGTTTCATATTCAACTTAAACATTTTTAGAACTTCTTTGAGCTCATCAATATCTAAATCTGCGGTAATCCAGATAGGCCTATTTTAATTGGTTGTTTAAGTTTTGCCTCAAAGGTACGAAATTTGGTGTTTTTTGTTTTTAAAGGCGCAACCAAAATGGTTGTAATGCGTTATATCACTGAAGAGAATTTTAATTCCTACTTATTGTAATTTTACCTTAAAATCACTTTTGTTGATATAGCTACTGATTTCAACATGTTGTGTATATCATCTAATTTATATTGATCATCGTTTATTATAACTATGGTGGTACTTTTTATTTTTATTATTTTTGTTGATAATAACTTCGTCACTTACAGTAGAGTCGTCCAAGTCAACGTCTACCGCAAGACCATTGAATAAATAACCGGTTTTAACTAGTGATTGTGGTATTTTGTTGTTGTAATTTAAATTTTTTCGCATACATTTGTTATTTGAGTTATTTGAAGAGTCATTTCGGGACCCCTTTTTGTTGGTAAACCAACACATGTTAGCGGCAGATCACGTTCTTTTCAAGTATAACTGATTAAACTAATAAACACTTTAAATAATACTTAGTATCACAATTTTTTTTTATTGTTTACTATTAACAGTTTTTTTTTTATTTTAAAATAAATTCAATATTTTTTCAAATAAAAAAAAGACATCCGTCTTGTTAAACGACTACTTCGATTAATTTTGTTTTTCTTTCATGTTACTACAAAATTAGTTTGGTATGTAACTTACCTTGGCTTACTATGATATAGAGATGAACTTACGAATTCGGCTGTGCATATCAAATAGAAATAAAATAGATTTATGTTCAGAAATGTAATTTGTTTTAATTGCTTCTTTATTTATCTTAAAATTTATAATATTATAATAGTTTAACATTTATATATCTTCTCTATACATATTTTATTTTAATTATTATAATTATATTTAATTTAATTATATCACTATTATTTAAATTTTAAATTATTTTATTAAATATGTTCTCCTTTTTCTTTTACATAATTTCATTCATTTTTGATATACGTAATCATAATTTAATTAAAAATATTTCTTACAATTTTCTATATCTTAAATTTTAAATTATTTTTAACTAATCCTGACATCTTAGTAAATAGACAAAACTATTTTTTTTTATAATTATTTATACAAATTATTTATGATAAGTTGTAAAAGGTTTCAAAAATGAATATAGTATTGCATTTAAATATCTGAATTATGTATCTGAGTAGTTTTGTATTAAATTGTTAATGAAAATATTTTAAAGAATTTAATTATAGAGTTTTTTTAAAATTGTCACAATGATATAAAAAAATAAATGAAAAATTTGTGAATAATTGTGTTGAAAATTTAATTACCTTAGAAAATTGTGAATTATTTGGAAAATTGGTTTGTAAATAAATATAATAATAGTAAGACAGGTTAAGGAAGAAACATGATTATATTCTATGTATTATTATTAAAAGTTTTTAAAATAATTATTTTCAAACGAAAAGTTGACGTTCATAATTTTTAATTAGAATTTTGCATTTTCTATTATAATACAGCATCACTTTTAATTTATTATATGAGTTTGAGTTCATAATGGATTAAATAAACTTACAAAAATTATACCAAGTTTAACTCAAAAAGTAGAGATATGATGGAAAAATGTCGTTTACTTTTTGAAGAGCGTAAAAAAATGAGAATTTTGCTCTGCGGCCTTTAAAAAATAGTCTGCAGTTTAACAAATATTGATTTAGAAGAGTTCAAATCAACAGTTTTATTAAGTGTAATAAAAGTTAGATTTAAAAAGACTTTATAGATCAAACTAAACTGAATTTTCAAAGGGCACGTTTTAGTGATGTTTCTAGAAACGTTTCAGAATGGGGTTTTTGAAAAGTTTTAAAACTAATTAAAAACGTTTTTAAATAAGATACACTGTAAAAATTTAGTTCATGATTTTTACAGTTTATTCCATTTTAAAACTTTTTAAATAATTGTAAAACGGTTCAAAAACACCATTCTGAAACGAAAAAATTGAATAATTAAAATTGAATATTCCATATTGCTTTAAATAAATACATGAGGTATTTTATTCACAACAAGATTTGACGAGACCGGTCGTACTTAAGCTCTTAAAAAAAATCTAGAAAACTTTTTAAAAATTGTGTAAACTATTTAGTGTTAAGCATTTAACTATAATATAGTAAAAAATATTATTAAAATTAATAAGTGAAAGTGTAGTGATATCGTAAGAAAAAATTGTGATTTAGTAAAAAAAATTGTGGAACTGTTTACGGGATCGCGCGGTGTTTTTATTTCGAGGAAAACGAATATTTGTAAGTATGTAAACATTTAAAAATGTTGTTGTTGTATTGGAGTACGTTAGTACTTCTGTGATAAGTAAAGTAAACCCCCGTTATACGGACGCCCGCTTTACGGAATTTCGATTTTATGGACAAAATTTATTTGGACTCAAAATTCGCTATACGAACCAAAAATTCGCATTTACGGAAATAAATTTTTCTCTCTTCCTTTTTCCGTTATTAAATCCTTTTTATCTACGAATTCTCTTAGTTTCTATTTCGGGGAACTCACAAATTACAATATTACAACAATTTACATGTTATTGTTAGTCAAATCCATTTTAGTCGAGTTTGTTATGCGGTTAAGCTTAGTAATGTTTTGATTTTGTTCTATAAATTTTGCTTTTATATATTTGATAAAGTACATACATAGTGTGTTACTTTTCTTACCCAGTAAATATGTCAGGAAAGCGTTCAGGAAGTGTTGATGAAAAGTGTGTAAAAAAATCGAAAGTCTTTAACACTAGAAATTAAATTAGATGTGTTAAGACGATTTGATGCCGGTGAAAAAAACAATGAAATTGCTAAATCTTTAGACCTCGCCACTTCAACCGTGGGTACGATTAAAGATAATAAAGAAAAAATATTGATCTGTGCGAAACGCGTAATACCGTTAACGGCAAAACATGTTTTACGGCAAAGAAGTCAGGTAATGGAAGAAATGGAACGTTTGATTAGTGTTTGGATAGACCACCAATCCCAGATAAATATGCCGATTTCCACATTAATTATCCAAGAAAAGGCTAAGAGCCTGCACGGAGATTTAGTGGCCAAATACGGTGAATCTTCACAGTCTGAACCATTTTTAGCTAGTAAAGGCTGGTTTGACCGGTTTAAAAAACGACATTCTCTTCACAATTTAAAAACAACAAGGGAAGCAGCAAGTGCAAATACTCAAGCGGCTAAATTGTTTCCCGAGGATTTTAAAAAATAGTCGATGCTGGTGGTTATACCCCACAGCAGGTATATAATGTTGACGAAACGGGTCTTTTCTGGAAAAAGATGCCTCCTAGAACATTAATTTCCAAAGAAGAGAAACAGCTTTAGGATTTAAAGCAGCTAAAGATCGCATTACGCTTTTAGTCAGAGGGAATGCTTGTGGTGAACATAAGTTAATACCGTTACTTATTTATCACGCTGAGAACCCACAGGCATTCAAAGGCATTAACAAATCAACATTTGATGTTATTTGGCGCTCAAACAAACGAGGATGGATGACAACAAGCGTTTTTGAGGACTGGTTAAATAACCATTTTTCAACTTCTGTGACAAAATTTAACGCTGAGTAGAATATTGCTAACAAAGCATTGCCTATTGTTGACAATACGCCCAGCCACAATTTCGGCAAGGTACCTGAACACATTGAAATTATATTTCTACCACCAAACACTACGCCTTTATTACAACCTATAGACCAGGGTGTTATTGCTAATTTTAAGCCTTACCATTTACGTCGAGTGTTTAGAAGTCTAATTGAATCTATTGATGTTGCAAATCAAGAAACCATTAAAGAATTTTGGAAGAAATTCAATATAATGAATGCCATTAATAACATCGTAAAATCGTGGGATGAAGTTACTGAATCAGCAATGAATGGAGTGTGGATTCAAATATAGCCAGAATGCGTTCAAGATCATACATCAGCCAGCTTCCAACTTTCAAATGTGGATGTACAAAACTAGATTGTCGCAATTGCACATGAAGCAGGTATGAATGAGGTAGATTCAGAAGATATAGTAGAGCTCCTTCAATGTAATGATGAAGATCTTACTAACGAAAAACTATTGATGGTGCTGGAAGAAAGATGTGATTTAGAAAAATCAGAAACCCTAGGCGAGAGCCCACAAATTACACAAACACAAAAGTTGTCAAGAGCAATTTCTTTGATTGAGGAAGGCCTGGATATATTTAAAGAAATTGATTAGATGAAAGAAGCCGACAAGTAACCAGACTTGTTCAGAATGATATTCTTTGCTACAGAGAAATTTACAAAGAAAAAGATCTCTAGATTCATATTTAACTAACTCGACATTTGAAGCCCAAATTAAAAAGACAGACGAAGCCACTAATAGCCAACAACGTTAACAAAAAACCGCGAGAAAGAAAATGGAGCCAGAAAAACCGACGCCGCTGTTGCGATATTTTTCTAACACAGCAGTTCAAGTTCCCAATGCACATGTTGATTTAACTTTGGATGGCAGTTCCGCCGAACGATCCCGTTTGACGCAATTTTTTAATAATTTAAAATGAAAATTTTAAACTTTAATAAGAGGATTTTATGATTTTTTATTTTTGTTGTTGTATATTTGAATTGTTTTTTGAAATAAATAAAGTACTTTTTTACTTTTTACTTTTAATCCTTTTTATAATTAAGGTGCTGTATTCCTTTAATTTTGATGATAATAATTTTTTCGACCGTATGACAACGGAATATTTAAATACGCATCTTTGAATTTTTAATATAGTTCTATACTAAACATGATTTCGTTTTACGGATATCTTGATTTGGTAGAATGCTTCTATATAACTTTCACACATTAGTGGCTTCATTTTACAGATTTTCGGTTTACGGTCAGATGACGTAGAACGCATCGTGTCCGTAAAACGGGGGCTTACTGTATGTGTATATTAGGTTAGGGTTTGTTTCTTGGTTACTGCTTATAGAAACGATATTCACTTATATGTTACTTATATGAAATCGCCGTTGTCCGTTGAATACTATTCTTGAACAGACCTAAACAACGTTGCTTTTAACAAATTCTCATAACAGAATCATTTCATTATTTTAATATTACAACATGCTGATAAGTTTAAATATTTACATTCTTTTGTTGAGATATTTTATAGAATAAACAATTAAGAGCATAAAGTGTTGTAAATTTAGCATTTTATTTTTGTGAACGGACGTATTCAACTTTTGGCGTTAACCGATAGAAATAAAAAATTCTTAGAGATGCATAAACGGAAAATGTATAGCCACATAAATTCAAGAATATTTAAAAGAAAAGTTTTAAATATTCTTAATAATAATTTTAATCCACCGCAGCCATCAATGGATCAAACTACCAACGTCGTCAAAAATATTGAAATTTCAAATTTTGAAATTTTAGAGTCAAACAGTGAAAACTTACTGTTAGAAAGTAATGAATTCCAAGATAAGGTTTCCCAACTAAATTTATCTGATCATGATTCTTCACTGAAGTTTTAACAGATTCCGAAAGTGAAACTTAACCGAAAATCTCCATTAGACAAAGTCTTCAACGATGAGCTCTCGAATTTAATATATCACATATAGCGCTTAGTAATTTACTAAAATTATTACATAACAATAGACACACCAATCTTCCAATAGATGCTCGTACTCTTTTGCAAACAGGAAACCGAATTGGTTCAATTATCCTTTTGAAACCAGGAGAATATTGGCAATATGGCTTGGAAAATGCTCATGGCCAGACCGAATTAACGTTTTTTTTTAATATTGATGGTTTACCCATAGCAAAAGCACAGTCAATTTTGGCATATTTTAGTTAGAGCACCTAATATATCTCATAAACCATTTGTAGTTGATGTATTTAAAGGTTCATCTAAACTATTGTACTATTGTACGTCAATAAATACTTTGAGGAATTTGTCACCGAACTAAATATTTTATTATTAAATGGAATATTGGAAATAGCATCAAATATATCCTGCAACTTAAAGGTTTTATTTGCCATGTTCCTGCTACGGCTTATATTAAATGCATTAAGTCGCACAATGGTTATTTTGGATGTGGTTGCTGCTCTACTGAATGATAGTATTTCCTTGACCGCCAACGGATTGGATTTTCAACTGAAACGGATTATTTGAGAACCGATTATGGTTTTAGAAATAGAATACAAGAGGAACATCCATCATATGGCGATTCGATTTTAGAAACTTTACCCATTGATATGATTCAACAGTTTCCTTTGGACTACATGCACTTAGTTTGTTTAGGAGTTGTATTTTGTACAACTGATCCTTTTTATAAAAGATCGTAATTTGTATACCAAATTGTCTGCAAATTAAATATAAAGAAAATATAATCGTTTTGTTTCGTACTCCTCAACTCAGCTTTTAAAATTTAACCGAAAATACAGGACTTTACCAGATATTCACTTTCAGAAGGCAACTGAGTTTAGAGCATTTTTATTATATGCATCACCAGTAGCACTGTATGGTATTTTAAAAACTAATGTCTATGAACACTTAATGTTACTTCATTGTGCTACTATAATACTTTTTACCAAAAGACTAAAAAGTAATTTTAGTTTAGCTAAAATAATTTTACAAAATTTTGTTAATAAATGTATTAATGCACATTTATTAACAATTAATATACGGTGCAGATATCTATAATGTTCATAATTTGCTTCATCTATCTGACGACGTGATGAAATTTGGAACGCTTAACAATTTCAGTGCATTTCCCTTTGAAAACAAACTGAGAGCTAAAAAACGGTTGTTAAGATCCGGATATAAACCACTAGAGTAACTAGCAAATCGCATAACTGAGCAAACTAAAAGTTCAAATAACTTAGAAAAACCTCTAAAAACATAAATATGGTTCGTAATGATAGAGAAGATCAACAATTTTAAGTTAAATAGTTTTTGAGCTTAAAAAATGACATAGTAGCTATGGAGTTCAAACAAGGCTGTTTCATTCGAATTTGAAAATGGAGTTTATGGAAGAAAATTAAAAAATACAACTGATTTTAATGAAACTCAAATCAAATCATCTCTATTAAACATATTTAAAGCTGATTTAAACTTTGATTCTTTGATGTGTTGGCCAATTGAAAATATCAAAAGCAAACTTTTTAGAATTGAAATTTCATATAATACTTTCTTCCACTTTCCACTTGTACATTCAAATATTTAAATTCCGTTATCTAGAAATTTATAATTTTTTTATAATTACATTGAAATTTTTGCATCCAGGATTTTAACCAAAAATTAAAGAAGAAGGATAATTTTTGACACGCTTCTAGTTTTTTTTAATTAGTATCTATCTATACAATGAATTATAGTGGATACTGTTGAAGATGGTGAACGAAATTGTACAGCTGTTCCACGTAGTTGGGTAGATAATTTTACCTTGTCATAACCTTCGGAGACCAAGGATGTAAACAAGGCCACAAAAAAAAAATGTATTTTACCACAGTAGAGCTGGATAAAGATGCCGTGCATCATTTTACGTGATAACATTGGTAAGTTATAATCTTACATAGAAATAGTAATAGCCACTCTAAAAGAAGCTCTTGATAAAGAAAGAGAAATCATAATGGTTTCCTGCAGTAGAAACGAGGTTCTTGAGCTAAATTCAAACCAAATACAATCAAAATCGTCGGAAAATTTTAACTTTAAGGGAGTGATTTTACAAAATCTAGATCACTTTGACACCTTTAATTTCCAAAATCTTGCAGAAATATCACCGGCGAACTCATTAGCTTCAAACTCTGAAGGGTTAGCTAACTGTTCTAACCACAGAGATTAATTTAACTAGCATTCCTCTATCGGTTGAACCACCTATAAATAAGGACTTCAACACTAATTTATTTTATAATGGTTGGTTTTATTTTAATTTTTGATTCTATATATAATAGGATCTAATAAAACTTTTTTGCTAATTCTGGTAAGATAATTTACCAGAATATTTTGAAAGAGCACTGCAAATATAAAAAGGGGCCAAATAATAAAAACCCAAGCAACCATTCAAGCGTCCTTAGACTTAATAATCAGCAAAATGACAGTTTCAAAATCGAATCAGACATCGCTAAAACTAGACTTCGATTTTCCCATGACAACCTTAGGATTAGATTTGTGTGAAAAACAATCAAAAATAATCCGGAATTTAGAACACAAATGGTACGTAATTGTTAGTCCATATTTTGAATGGATATATAAACAATTATAGATTCATGGTTGCACGAGACTCATTAGCTGAATGTCGATCTAGTTTTTTGTTAGGTTTTTTTTTGTAAATTTATTTAATCTGCTTATCGGTAATGTTTAACACACAAAATCTATAAAACCTAACAAATGTTTAAGCTATTAACTGAAACATTTGTTAGGTTTTAGTTGCACGATGAGTGCGTTTAATATTGTTAATATTGTAAAATATTGCCATCTATTGTGAAACTTACCAACTAATACTTATTGTAAAATATATATAATTACTTCTTCTCAAACCAACCATCAAAGTGTACACATCGTAAATAATAATCAATCAAGTGCAATTTTGTATTAAAAATATTCATCAATTTCATCACTATCATTACGATACCAAAGTTAGAAAAATAATATCAACAATCTTATCAGCATAACTTATACCAAGTTTTGAAGGACTATGACTGGGTTTACAAGAGGATCACTTTCTATAACAGTTTCACCATCAAACAAACCCGAACCCAAAATAAAGATTGAAGCATTTGTATTTCCTAAATTAACCACAAAACCTTCGAGTATATCAATCAACCTTGAAGATCTCAAAGGGTTTGAACTAGCTGACCCACATTTCGATAAGGAGTTGCAAATTGATATTATTATTGGAGCTGACAAGTTGTTCGATCTATTAGCAGAGGAAAAAATTACTACATCAAATCAATTAGTATTGCAAAGGACTGTATTGGGGTGGGTCGTAGTCGGAAAAACAAACATTACACCAGTAATGCAATCCATGACGGTTACACTAAACACTCCTGATGAAAATTTAGATCACCAATTATAGAAGTTCTGGGAAATGGAGTCACTTAACTTATTAACCAAACAGCTCTCCACCGAAGAAGAATTTTGTGAAACTCAGTTCAAAGAAACAACCGATACAGATAGCACAGGACGATTTCAGGTACGTTTACCATTCAAACTTTCTCCACAATCATTAGGAAATTCATTCAGAACTGCAGTTCAAAGGATGCATTCCGTAGAGAGAAAATTTATGGAGGATAAGGATTTTGCACAATTGTATAAAACTTTTATGACTGAATACGTTGTACTTAACCATATGCAACCATTAAGTAAAGATGATGAAAGGACCACCGGTTATTACCTATCTCATTACGGCGTAATCAAAAGTTCGAGCAATAAGACCAAGTTGAGAAGTATTTAATGGCTCCGCCAAAACCAACACAGGCAAGTCCTTAAATGTTTGCCTAGCCGTCGGTCCAAGAGTACAATCAACATTGTTTGAGATAATACTACAATTTACGTAGCATTCACGGCAGATGTAAAATGTTCCGGCAAGTTCTAGTCAATAAAAAGGATACCAAATATCAGAGAATATTATGGAGGGATTCACCAGACCTACCATTTACAACCTACGAATTGCAAACTGTCACTTATGACACGGCTAGTGGTTCTTACCTTGCCACTCGTGCACTGAACGAAGCCACAGTAAAATATGCAAAAACATTCGGCAACGCAGCAGACCAAATAAAAAATAGTATGTACGTGGATGATTTAATGACAGGAGCTGACTCAGTGGCAGAAGCAATTAAAATAAAATATGAAATCACTACCATTTTGTCTACTTCAGGGATTAATCTTAGAAAATGGTTAACTAATGAAAACGATATGCTAACCAATCAGCAACCAATCGACTTAACCAGTACGCTTGAAATAGAACCAGCCACATTTGTCAAAGTTCTCGGGTTATACTGGAATCCACAAAGGGATTGTTTTCAATTTCAAGTTAACTTGAGTAACACCCCAAACATAACAAAACGAGGAATCCTGTCTGAGTCTAGTAGACTATTCGATCCACTCGGTTGGCTTGCCCCAATAACCATAACCATAAAGATATTTTTCCAACAACTGTGGGTTGAAAATCTAAAGTGGGATGATCAACTCCCGCCTGGTTTAGCGGCAGAGTGGCTCAATATACGCAATAAATTGCCAAAAGTGAAAGAAATCGAGATAGGCAGATACATTCAGACAACGAAAAAGGGCAATATAGATTTACATGGTTTCTCGGATGCCTCTAAACATGCTTATTCGGCGGTCGTGTATGCTGAAATTAAAAGGAAAATGGAAATTCTGAAATATATTTATTATCAGCAAAAACTAAGGTAGCTCCGGTAAAACAAATCTCTATTCCCAGGTGGAGTTATGCGGCGCCGTACTTCTATCACGATTACTAATCAAAATAAAAGAAGGATTAAAAATAAATATTTCAAAGGTTATCGCATGGACGGATTCTACAATTGTGCTAGATTGGCTGTCTACGCATCCTACCAAGTGGAATACTTTTGTAGGCAACCGAACGGGTGAAATACTTACTACCATGAATAGAGCACAATGGAGACATATAGACTCTAAACACAACCCTGCTGACTGTGCATCTAGAGGATTAGAACCAGCACAACTACAGTGTTTCAGCATATGGTGGAATGGCCCAGAATGGCTTGAGAACCAAGACAATTGGCCACAAAATAAAGGAAATACATGCACAACGGAAGAAATGCGTTCTCAAACAATGAATATTCAAATCCTTGAACCTAACGTTATAGACCTATTAATAAAAAGAAGCTCTAGTTTTAATAAAATTATTCGAATCCTAGCTTACGTATTTCGAGTTCGCAATATACCATCAAAAATGTCTCTTGAATTACCAGTTTTACCGTACCCTACAAGTCCAGAATTACAAAGGTCACGGATTCTGCTAATCAAACATATACTCAATCTAAACATTTTGATTGGGAACTGAAGTTACTCGCATCTAAAAAGGAGCTTCCATCGTCAAGCAAACCTATCTACCTCAAACCATTCATTAATGACTCAGGCTTGCTTTGAGTTGGAGGCAGAATCACGAACGCATCAATAACCTATAACATTAAGCACCCATTGATTTTACAAGCCAAGGATGAGTTAAAAAAAAAAACTAATTGTCAGAGAACATCATGTACTACATGCCAGACCAACGTTGATGATGGTACTGGATTCTAGGAGGCCGTAATCTAATTAGGAAAACCATTCGATCTTGCGTAATGTGTGTAAAACATAACGCCAAGACATTCAACCAAATCATGGGTGACTTACCAAGCACTCGTGTAGAGCTGGTTAGGTAATTTAATAAAGTAGGAGTAGATTATGCAGGGCCATTCCCAATTCATCTGGTCAGAGGAAGAGGTCAGAAGGCTTACAAGATGTACATCTGTATATTTATATGTCTATCCATAAAGGCCGTACATATAGAGTTAGTCTCCGTTCTAACATCTGATGCCTATATTGGTGCCTTACGACGTTTTATAGCACGCAGAGGACTACCGATAGAGATTATCAGCGATAACGGGATACATTTTGTCGGCGCTCGCAATCATTTTCATGAATTATTTCAATTTTTAAAAAATAACACTAATATTATTTCCAATTGTTTATTATCAGATCAAATAACCTTTAAATTTATCCCACCGAGCTCACCAAATTTTGGGGGACTGTGGGAAGCTTCTGTCAAAGGTGCCAAATATCACCTGCGCAGAGTGACCGATGGTCATATACTTACAATTGAAGAAATGACCACACTGCTAGTTGAAATTGAAGCGATGCTAAACTCTCGACCTATATGTGTACTAGCAGCGAATGATATCGATTATTTAACACTAGCACATTTCTTGATTGGGCGTTCCACAACACAACTTTCAGCTGAAGATCACTCCGAAACAAAATTATCCACACTATCCACACTATATTTGTTGGAAGTTGTTACAACAAATAAACCAACACATTTGGAAACGATGGTCCTTGGAATACTTGACTAATCTGCAACAAAGAAGTAAAAGGCACAAAAGGGAAAATAACGTCCAAATTGACGATATGGTAGTCATTAAAGACAATAATTTACCCCCATCAAAGTGGTTGATGGGAAAGGTAGTCGAACTGCATCCGGGATCCGATAACCACGTAAGAGTGGTTACATTAAAGACCACAACAGGAATCATAAAGCATCAAATACACAAGTTATGTCAACTACCAATCGATTGAATCAACTGATTCAAGGAGGCCGGTATGTTTAACACACAAAATCTATAAAACCTAACAAATGTTTAAGCGATTAACTTTAACATTTGTTAGGTTTTAGTTGCACGATGAATGCGTTTAATATTGTTAATATTGTAAAATATTGCCATCTATTGTAAAACTTACCAACTAATACTTATTGTAAACTTTATTGTAAAATATATATAATTACTTCTTCTCAAACCAACCATCAAAGTGTACACATCGTAAATAATAATCAATCAAGTGCAATTTTGTATTAAAAATATTCATCAATTTCATCACTATCATTACGATACCAAAGTTAGAAAAATAATATCAACAATCTTATCAGCATAACTTATACCAAGTTTTGAAGTTAAGAACCCAACCTTTGGTATAGTACAGGTAATCTCCTTATCAATAAATAATATAAATATTTCATATAGCTAATATGATATAACATAAGATAATTGAGATTATTTTTATGTAATTAATTGTTACATGCACTTTAGGATAAGTTTCGGTTTTTCTTCTTCCTATTTCTTTACTAATAAGCTCATTAATTAATTGGCGCAGTGGTTAAAGCTGCGGTGTTTGGGACGGGAGTTACCGGTTTCGAATCCCAACGGGGGAGGGTTGCAAAAGGAATTTTTCATCACCTGATACGATCAATGATGACGATGAACACAACTATATGACCCCCCGTTGGAGTACAGAATCCATGGGCCGAATCATAGTCCATGCCAGTACAGGCTGGAATGGAGCAATGCAGATGGATATTCGAAAATCGCGAACCTGTAGTCGTGCGTCCTCGATTTGGCCCTCGTTGGCGTAAAGAAGGACGTTAAAATAACGGCGAAAGACTTGGGTGAGCTTCGGCCCCAGAAAAGATTGTAGGGATTAAATAAAAAAAAAGTTATATTTTATCCTACGATTGTATTATATTTCTGATTTTGTTTTGTTCAAGAACTCATTAATCTCTGAGTATATTGTTGAATTGTTGCTTTTTATGAGTTCTTCCAGTTTTTTTATTAGTTATATTGTTATATTTTGCTCTGATAGCTGCAAATTAATTACATTCTTCTATCATGTGTTTGACATTTTAAATTACATTACACGTGTCACAAATGTCTGTTTTTTTAATCATTTTAAGATATTTTTTGTCGAAAACGTGACTGGTTCTTATTCTAGTCAGCCTTTTGATTGTTTATATTCCCAACTTGTGTGCATAAAATCATGGTTTATTGTTTGTCTTACCGTTGATGTTTTCTCTGTGTTGTCTTCCTTTATTAATCGTCTTTTCCATGAATATTTCGTTCTATTTGAGGTATCTGTATTTTATAAATGCTTTTATGTTACTCTTTAACGGGGTAGGAGTTTCTATAACTCTTGTTACCGCTTGTAAAATCAGACTTTCCAAGTAACCTCTTTGCGCTGCGTGAGTCTGTGAATATTGTAATTTCTTTTGTATTCTTTCTGATTGCTTTTTTGGTGACTTCCCAGATTCTACTTATAGTTTCTTTATTGTGTTTGTTTTAGACTCCAATTCCTCTACGGTTATTTGTACTCGAACCATCCATGAAGTAATACGATCCCACCCCATATAAGTTGATGTGTGAATTAATTCTTGTCTGCATTTGAACTGTATCCCTGTCTCATTCTTTTATTCTTTGTATGAGGTTCAGGTCAATCTGTATGTTTCCACCTCTATTTGTATTGTTATCATCAAATTCTATTTTTGTTGGGATCTTGTCAAATTTGTCTTTAAATTTTTACCAATATTTTTGTTATGTTTGTTATTTCTTATTTCCTAGCCAATTGTGGTATTATTATATATGTTTTTCGCTATATAGAATACTGCTGAAACTGGCGTGCTATTGATTAGTCCTAGGCACGTTCTACGCCCCGTATTTGTAATTTTTTGGAAAATTTATTGGTTCTTGTCCCTGAGTGCGATGGGTTGGCTGTATCTCATTCTCCCCTTCATCAGACTTTTATGTTAGTTGAATAACGATCTTGGGTGTGCCCCTCCGTTTTTTCTTGCCAAGATTTTTATTATGTTTGTCGCAGATATATAATTATTGGCTCTTTTGTTATTGAATTTCATATATGACGTTTTGCTCGGGTTAATTTGTAGATCCAATTCTCTAATTAAGTTGTCCAACTCTCTAATTCATTTATGACAAGATTTGATTTGTTCACCGTTTTCTGTTCATCAATTTTCGTCATTGATGGCGTATCAGTGAGCCGTATTTATATTGAAGAGATCCGAACTTAGTGGGTCCCCTGGGGTATACCGTTGCTGGTTGTAGTTCTGACAATATTTTTCCCGTTAGTGAAATTAATCCTTCTGTTGATTAGTGCATTGTATACCCAATTTACTATGTCCTGTCTTATTTTGTACTTTTGTAAAATTTCTATCAATTTTTGAGGTTAACTTTGTCGAGGGCTTTCGATATATATGTAGTAATTATAATTGTAGCCATTTTATTTATTTTATTATTTTCTATGATTTCCATTACCTTGTTTATGTAATCGATCGGGGACTTGTTTTTCTTAAAACCATACGGCGTTTCGGGAATAATTTTTTCTTTATCCAGGATTTTTGACATTCTGTTTTTGACCATTTTGTTGGTGATCTTGGCAATTGTCGGATACATGTGTATCCCTCTATATTTATTGATGTCATTATTGTCTTTGTATGGTTTAGGTACAGGTGTAATTTTAATATTTTTCCAAAAATCTAGGAGTTCTTTTTTTCGCACGTCTAATTTCACTTCTAAGCGTATTGGTGGCTTTATTCAGTTCATCTTTGATATCTATATTTTTGTTGTTGCTGTTGTACATTCTCAATATTTTCCTTTTTATTTCCCACAGTCTCTTGATATTTTCTGTCCACCAAATTTTACTTGGATATACTTGTTGTTCGCTTTTATAACTATTGTATTTTCTGCTATTATTTGTTTTAATGCCATTTCGAAGTCTTCTATGTGCCACGTGTGATTAGGGTTAAATATGCTAATTTGTTCAACTGCTTTATCGTCCTTTATTTTCTCTGTTGATATATCTATTGATTCTGCTGGTACATTAATGTGAAGTTTTTTTGGTAGGTGGTCGGATGTACCTATTTTCGTAAGATGCCTTTCCCATCTAATTTTTTGTGTCATGTCGCTGGAAACCATAGATATGTTATTTTGAAAATTTTGGTTTTTTTATTTTGAAAATATTAATGTTTGGAGGGATGTCAAAAATTGTTTTCTTGGTTTGGTTATCTGTAGTTTGTATTTTTATGGCTTCTATCGGTTCATATGAGAAGCAGATGATCTTCGCATTGATTTTTTTACTGGTTATGAAACCAACCCCTCCATAACTATCTGTTCTATTTTTGTAATATGCGTTTTTGTAATATGATATCATGAAGGCGATAGCGGTATTTGATGGAACGGGAATTTCAACATATGGTATCAACAATTACAGGAGCTGCAAAATTTATATGAAATACCGAAACGTAATTTGAAATTGCTGGTGATAGGCAAACTGAAAGAAAAGGTGTTAGAAATTTTATCATTCCCAAGGTGTGCATGTGCAACTGGATTTACATGAGTTTTTAAAGGAGTTGCAGAAAATGTACGATATACGACCAAATTGTGAGGCGTTGAAATATCAGCTGAAGAATAGAAAGTAGAAAATAACTGAAGATTTCAACGTCTACTATCAAGATAAGATTATATTGGCTAATCAAATCAATTTAGGTGAAGAGAATGTTATAGAAGAGTTGATCGATGGGTTGAATAATTAGCAGTTTCAGCAGTATGCGCGGTTGCAAAATTTTCGGAGTCGCGAGTTTTAATTGATAATGTTTTCGCGCCTAACGGTAAAAGACTGAACCATATCAAATGATCTTAAGCCGGTATTAAATTTTCGAAAGAAAAATGCGGGGAAGGAGAATTCCACAATAGTAAGCGCTGTAACAATTGTTCAGGCGTGGGACATATGGCAAGGGATTGCCGGAAACTAAAGGGAACAACACGTTCGTATTTTAAATGTGGTGATTCGACACATTTTTTTAAGGATTGTCCAAAAGAATTCAGGGGTTGAATTTATTTTCGGTGAAGAACAAATAAAGGCGTTTAATGAGTTGAAAAAGAAATTGATGGAACGTCCAGTTCTTGCTATTTTTAAACCCAATGGTAGGACTGAGTTGCATTGTGATGCGAGCTGTTTGGGTTATGGTGCAATATTGTTGCAGCAAGATAGTGATCGTTTGCATCCTTTGTTTTATTTTTCCAAGCGTACAACCCCAATCGAGGCTAAATATCATTCTTACAAGTTGGAGACTCTAGCTATCATTTACGCATTGAGGCGTTTTAGAACATTATTGTATGGCAATAGCTTTAAAATTGTGATGAACTGCAATGCGTTAACGTTGACTTTGAACAAGCAGGTGATTAACCCAAGAATTGCAAGATTCTTTATGAATTACGAGATGGGTTGATTTATAAAAAAATAGATAAAAATAAAATAAGGTTTTATGTTCCGGAGTTGATGGAAAATCAGGTTATAAAAATTGCTCACGATAATATGGGACATATGGGTCTTGAGAAAGTGATGGAAGTTATTCGGCGATGTTATTGGTTTCCAATATACTATTTCAAAAGGTGATAAACCATTTGAAATGATACACGCAAGCTATTATGGTCTACTAGAGCAAACACCCAAGTATAAGCGGAAATAGATTCTAGTTATTATAGATGAATTTACGAAGTTTGTACGACTTTATGCGACGTCAAGCACTTCTTCAAAAATGACAATTGAATGTTTTAAGACATTCTTCAATGATTTCAGTAGACCAATGAAATTAGTGACTGATCGAGGAAGTTGTTTCACCTCGAACGAGCTGCAAGAGTTTTTAATGGTAAATTGTATAACATTGTGAGTGTAAGATATATTGAGATCCGGTTTTGGGTGAAATTGAGTTTATTACAATGAATAATACAGTATTCAAAAGTACCAAATATTGTCCAAGCGTTTTGTTGTATGGTATTTTACAGAAAGGAAAACTCGATGATAGGATTAAAGAATATCTTAAGAATAATATTAACCTAGGTGATATCACAATGAGTTTGGATGAGATTAGAAGTGTAGCTGCCAAAAATATTTCAGTTAGTCAAAAGTATAATAGAGATTAAGTATGTTAATCTGTAAAGGATATCTAGATTGCGATCTATTTATTACTGTCGTAAATGTGCCCTCGAGGACGAGTGCATTGTCAGATTGACCGAATTTGTAAGGTTGATTCGGCATATATATTGGTTGATTGGACGCAGTTTGGATATTTTGCTTATAGGATAAAAAAGAGGAAAAATAATATTCGTTAGCCAATTTGGAAAGCTCACAATTTAAAGTAATAAAATTTAAAAAATGTGATAAATCAATTACTGTCCATATACTAGGAAGTAAAGTTCTAAACATTTTAGATTAAAAAATACGATGTTTTGGACACGCATTATTTTCCATCATACTCTAATTTTTTTGTCATACACCTTCATAGGTTGATCGTGGTAAATTTCCTGTTTTGTTTGTTTAAAAATTATATTACCTTTGTTTGTTTGCTGCTGCTATATACATTTGGAAAAACGTGAAAAGTTCAATTTTATTTCCTGTTCCTAAATAAAAAAATAAAAAAATTTATTATGATTAAAATCGGTCACGCGAACATTACAATTTTTTCGATTTTTTTTTTGTGGTTTTTTTAAAAATAATTTTATGTTTTGCAGGCGTTAAACTTTTTGGTTTTGCCAATCAATGTACAAAACATCGTACATCATAATTTATTTGAAAAAATAAAAAAGCTTAACGCGTTTTATTCATCGAAAAGATTTAATCGACTAGAAACGTTTTTATTGGTGTTAAGAATTAACTATCAATTTTGTTATATAACTTTTACACTTTATAACCAACCAATATATGTATATATATACATAGTCGAATTATTAAAATAAAAATAATGGTTGTAATAATAATAATTGTACATCTCTCATTTTGGGTGAAATTATTACCTTTCAAAAAAATTATATATTTTTCGAAATATTTTTTGCGACTAGTGATTGATTTTCCTTTAGATTGTCCGAAGTACTAAACCCTTTTTAATTTTAGGCAAATTTATAGATTATCAAATTTTATATTTTAAGATGTCTGCTCAGAGTTCAGATTTAAATCCTAACAATTTAAATTCCATCGCTTACCTAATCAATCCCTGAAATATGGCCATGTGACCAAAATAAAATACTTCCTTTTCTTTTTGGATAAAAATTGAAAGTATTGGGTTGCTTTTCTTATAAAAGTGTCGGCGATCTGTTTTTGCTGCCTGACAAGGTAACATCAAGATCATACTAACACGTACAAAATAAAACTTTTAGGACTTGTTGCCAGAAAAATTTTTCATCAGCTTTTTTTCACTTTAATATTAAATTCTCGGTTATTTAGCATATACGAGTTTTAATAAAAATTATTTTATTTATGAATTAAACTGCATAATTCTGGATTAATTATCATTATTTTATTAACAATGAACATGTAATTTACTTACGCAGTATTTATGTTTCTAAATACTGCTGCCACCTTGTTAAATATCAACACACTATGGTATAGTCTATAGCATTGAATAACTATAAATAGAAGGTGACACTGCGACTTTGCGGCGACATATGTGCCAAGTGTTAATAAATGGTACTACGAAATAAATATTTCTGTGTCTTTGCTAAATTATGTCCACAAATATTTCTTATTTTATGTAATTGGTACGGTTATATTTCCCATTTAAAAATGTTTTTGTAGGAACGCATGTGTTTGTTAGATAAAACGAGCGAAGATTTAAAAAAAATAAACAAACTAACAGCATCATTGCTATTCTTTACTTTTGATCAAAAAGTAAACATAATTTTAACTCGTAAGAAGAAAATAAAATTTTTTTGTATCAATTAATTTTATTTTTCAGCGATTTGATCGTTTTTTGTTTTTTGATCACATGATATTTTTCATTAATTAACAAGATTTGTATCGTTCCCTTGTGTGTATAACCGAATTTTTATCTTCATCTTTACAACCAACATACCCGGGTGTATAGGTAAGATTTCTATACATTTTAAATGAAATTTTATTTTAAATTTTAATTTTACGATAATATTATAAATAAAATTTGATAATTTTTATTAACAACAAGGATTGTTTTTACTTAGGGTTTCGCTCGTCCGCCATGGTGGTCGAAGAAACTAGAAGTAATACGCTTAAAATGCAGCTTAAATGCAGCGGCCCTTCAAGATCGCGAAGAAAACAAGAACTGATATAGACTGGGACTCCTAAAAAGAGGTCATTAAAGCGTATAAATATGAACTAAGAAGTGCCAAAAGCAACTCCTGGAGACTCTTTTGTGATAAAATACAGAAGTCTTCTGAAGCAGCTAGGCTACGTAAGTTTTTATCAAATTATCCTACCATTCCAAGTCATCTTCAACGATCAGATGGCACTTGGACTACAACGGGTAAGGAATCCTTGGAGCTTCTTTTGGAAACTCATTTTCCGGGTTGTTCTGATTCTCTCCCTATTTTGCCAAAGCCTAATAAGACTACTAGCCTTCCGGGGAAAATTGTCAGTAGGAGAAATATCTTATTGGTAGTTAACAGTTTCAAGCCCTACAAGTCTGCAGGTCTGGACGGCATTATTCCTGCCGATTTTCAGAAAACTGCTGACCTAACTGTTCCTGGCTTGAGGTGATTTTTGTCATATTCCAAAAAATGGACTGAAGTAATCGTTATTTTTATACCGAAGGCGGGAAAACGCTCTCATTGCAATCCCAAGGACCTTAGGCCTATTAGCTTATCTTCCTATTCTATTTCTTGAAAATTTTAGAAAGACAGATAGAGGCTTACCTTAAGGGCTTAATCGAGCCTGTAAAGCTATCAACGTCTCAGCATGCTTATTGTAAAGGGAAATCGGTAGAAACTGCTCTCCATTCCCTATTATTTCCTATAGAGAAGTCTCTCGAATATAAGGAATTTTCTTGGGTGACCTTTTATGATATTGAGGGTGCCTTTAATAATGTCAAACCAGAGGTGATCACATGAGAACTTTCAAGTTTGGGGGTGGATTGGGAACTTAGAAGCGGGATTGATCAAATGCTCAAAGGCAGGGTCATAATGGCGAATCTGGGTGGATCATCCATCCGTAAATTTGTAAGTAGGGGTACTCCGCAAGGCGGTGAATTATCCCTCCTTCTTTGGAACTTGGTCATAAATGACTTGTTATCAAACCTGGAAGAGGCTGGCTTCAATGTGGTGGCTTATGCGGATGATGTTGCTATTGGCACTTTTAGTAAACATCTTTGTATCCTAAGAGAAGTGATGCAGAATGCTCTTGGCATTCTAACTTAATCGACCAATAGCTGTGGTCTCAGTGTTAATCCACTGAAGACTGGAGTGGTTCTTTTTTCCAGGAGGTATAAACTTCCCCTTTTTGACCCTTCAACTCTTAATGGAGTTGTTTTGAACATCGCAAACAAAGTGAAATTCTTAGGTCTTATCTTGGACAGCAAACTAAGCTGGAAGCCAAATATTATGGAAAGTGTAAAAAAAGCTACGATAGCACTCTAATATTGTAAAAATGCCATTGGAAAAGGATGGGGGCTTAAGCCCCATATTATACACTGGCTTTACACCTCTGTAGTTAGACCAATTCTAATGTATGGATTCACGGCTTGGTGGCCCGCTTTATGTACAGTGGCGAACCAAAAATTGGTGATGAAAGCGCAAGGAACTGCTGCTTTGCGTATTAGTGGTGCACTTAGAAGCACCTCTACTCAAGCACTGGAAATTTTCTTTAATCTCATCCCTCTGGATATCCTGGCCAAACAAGTAGCTGCAAGTAGCTATAAGGCTTAAATCTATTTCTTTGTAGCCCTGTAACATTTCGTCTATTCTTACGAACAAAGAAATTCCCAAATCTATTGACTATACCATCTCGACATCATACCTTGCAGTTAAATTTTCAGCTGATATTCCTTCCAGAGAGGACTGGGTAAGTGGAACAGTTTCAAAGTCAGGTTTTTTTAACTTCTTTACAGATGGGTCGAAAAGAGATGAAAAAATCGGTGGTGGGATTTTCTGTAAAGAACTAAATGTACATTTTTCTTTCCGCCTCCCTGATTATTGCAGTATTTTTCAGGCAGAGCAATCAAGGCAGTCATAGACTGGATGAAGTATCATGTAATATCTGCGAGAGATATTCGCATTTTTACGGACAGTCAGGCTGCAATTAAAGTTCTAAAATCAGGCTATATCACGTCGAAAGTAGCCCGGAACTGTCTTTCATCTCTTAACGATTATAAAATTACAAAAGACAGATGGACAAATTGTACCACTTGTGTAATTACCAGGCAGATTTGACCTTATCTGAACTTAAAAAAGTCGAACCAGTTAATGTCTTTGCAAAGGTGTAACATTAGCACAATTGTGGGTGTCATTACTGCCTTATAGGTAAACATGCTAGTAGACTTGGCGTCTTCTCTCATGATTACTGTCGAAGTTGCAAGGACGAAAAAGAAGAGGAAACAATACTTCATTTGTTATGCACCTGCCCTTGTTTGTCTCAAAACAGACTCAAGTTTTTTGGAGCTCGTTTCCTAACGGATCTAACGGATCTCAGCAATTTGACCGTTAAAGATATCCACCGCTTCGTGAGAAGCTCAAACTGGTTTCAGAAAGGTAATGTGGAGAAGAAAATTTTGCGGTAAGGCTATGGGCCACATATATCTATGCCTCGTCCTTATGGGACGGCCATCTAAACCTAACCTAACCTAGGGTTTTGCTGATATATTGTGCCACCCTTTCCTTTTCGCTCATTCGCTTCTGTCTGTTTATCATAACTAGAATTATTTTCCACGCACACCCTTATTCTAACTAAAATGTCTTCACGCAAAATTTAGTACATGGTATTTGGTTTCCACTCGAAACACTAAAGATAACACCGACAGTAAAATACCGTAGCGATTTCGAATAAAAATAGAAGCGGGATGCTACAGGGTTTTTCCATCGTCCAAATTCGATCGCTGATGAATGATCACAGATATGACCAACTTTTTAAAATGATTATAAAATTTTGAAAAAAAGTCATAATATACTGGTGGTCGCTATATTGGAAATAAATGAATAAAAAATGTTCAATTTAGAACATTATCAGAACATATTGGAAACGGTCACTTTTTGCAGGTGGTCAGTTTACAGTTGTGGTCACTTTTACATGTTTTACTGTAATACAATTCAGGAAGGCTTCCAATTGCGTTTTATTTTTGTACTTAGATTGTCTGTAAAAGACAAGTAAGGCACCGCAAAATTAAAGTAATTTTTTTTTCAATCGCTTCCATTATAAACAAAAAAAATGTGTTTATGCGGCACTCGGGTAGCTATCTTTTGTTTTTGACTTTTAAAATGCATTATTTAGTCTATCGTGAGATTTAATAAATTTGATCAAAAAATATCTTGGCATTATAATACTTGGAGGCATCAGCCGTTCCAAAAACGAACATAAAATAATAGAGATAGCTATCTCATCCCCTTTACCTCGCTACGATAGCTTCTCAGCGCTTTTATCGATAAGCCGATATATTAGATTTGATAATCGGATTACTCGTGCGCAGCGATTACTAATATATGTCTTATGGTGAATCGGAATCTACGGAAGTGTTTAAAAACTGAAGCAAACATCATATTTGATGAACAGCTGTTCCCATAGCGAGGTGATACGCATTTCACGCCATATATGGAATTAAAGTATCGTTGGTGTGTGACTCCACTTCCTCGTTTATCTATTGAAAGGAAAAATTTACCCTGAAATGGCTCCAAACTCATAAATAGAAAGTAATCAAGGAGAATGTGTTGTGAAGGATCTTTGCTGTACCCTTTTTAGTGGTAGCAATATAACATGTGAACATTTTTTCACCACCAACAATTTAGCTTCTAATTTGATGCGCGACTACTATTTATCAATTTTAGGAACAGTAAACAAAAGACGCCGATTCGTACCAGTGGAATTCTTAGTCGTGCAAAGCAAAACTTAACCTGTCGAATCGTTTTTTTCCGGATTTTTGAACAACATCACACTGTGTCTTATATTCCCAAAAAAAAACGAAGCTGTGATGCTTTTATTTACCATGCATTATGATAAGATGATCAAGGATCACTGAATAATCCAACTATGATTCTAGATTTCAACAGAATCAAGTGCGGCGTGGACAATATGGATAAAATACTGGGGGAATACTCATGCAAATGGAAGATTCGACTTACTGGCGACAGGCAATTTTTTTTCTAACATTTTGTTATCAGTCACCGGCGTAAATTTCTACAACAGATATGCGAGCAGTTGGTTATGCCTGAAATTAGCAAGCATTCCCAGAATTCCCAAATAACGCGACATTTCGCTACCAAAAACTTGACTTTCCGATAGAACGATGTCAAATGCTAAAAGGTTTTTTTTTTAATTTAAAACAACTGCCATTTTGAATTATTGACGTTTCCTTTGACGCTATCATATGGGCCTACTCTGTTTATTGAAGTTGTATTTATAATAATATCTGTCAAAAATATCTTTTTTGCCACCTGTAGTTATATAATTGACTAAATTGTGGTGCATATATAAAAAATGTTATATTATGGTGGCGCTTAAACTAACAATTTATTTAAGTCATATATGGGTTTTTATGTGGCAAAAAGTTGCTAAGTACCTAATTAAAACCACATATTACGACCACGTAACTAAATAGTAACTGCTGGGTTATATAAAATAACATCACGTTATTATAGTCGGCAAATAGTTAAAAAAAAATCAAAAAAAAAAAAAATCTAGTAGTTATAAAATAACTCTCTGGCGACTGGTAAAATAAAACTTCAATTCGTTGCACTGCCAACTCTAAGATACTTTTTTTTATTTTTTGTCTAAAAAAATATTTGAAAATTGGGACGTTGTACCGACGATGGCAATTAGTGATCAAACTTTAAAGTTATTTGGTGCTACTTGGGAGTCTCTTTCAAACACAAAGTAGTTGACAAACTTTATAATTTGTACGAAAACCAATATAAAACTCCTTGTCGCTTTGAAGAACATAAAAAAAATTAATTATGCACACATTAAGTACTTTTACTGCAAAAATCCATAGAATTAATTCTAAAGCCAAATGTACCAAAAAAAATTAGGAAAATTTGATAATCATTTGTAAAATATAAATTAAATGGATAAACTATATAAACATTTTGTTTCGATTTTTATTTAGATTTTCCTGTTGAATCCCACTGTTTTTGTTTTGACATTGGCTTTGTCTGTATGTGTATTCGCATTGAATGAACAATGTACAAAAAAATCCTAAAAAATCCTAGTTAATACTTAAACCCTTAATTTAAATTTATCAAAGATACACATGCATATACAGCGCTACGTAGCGGCGGAATTATTTGGTGTCATTTCTATATATAGTTATTCAATGTCTATAGTGTGGATTAGTGTTCGATTTCAATGTTCAATGTTTCTTTGTTTTTCATTGCATGCCTACATTCTGGCGAATTAATTTATATTTATTTATAAATATGAAATACGGGGGATGAATATAATTTATTGTGGTGCTTTTAGTTTATTGTAGCAATGTACAATATTTGTGCAGCCGCTACACAAGCACATTTTAAAACGGTATTTTTTTCAAGTACCATACGATTGACTTTGTTGTCATAATTATAAATCTATATATGTTTATTTCGTGACGTTGATTTCGATTTGGGCTAGTTTTAATGCTTTTTGGCAGGATTTTGGTATTTACTGTTTGAATAGTGTCTACTGACTTTAATTGTTTGTTATTTTTCAGTAAACTTTTGACTCTTTCTAGCTGGTAATGTGGGTAGATCTTTTGACTTTTTTTTAAGGCTCTTTTTATTAATTCGTAATGAGACTTTTAAGATCTGTTTTAAAATTATCCTTTTTTTAAGCGGACTTTTGTAAAAATTTAAAGTTTCTATTTATGCTGTATTGTTTTAAAATTCATGGAAAAAAGCTGGCTTTGTACTTGGACAATAACAAACAATTTAATACTATATAGTTCCAAAACAAAGGAATTACTTTTAAAGATTTCTCTAGAGAGAATGAGAGAAATATATTTTACTATAAAAGCCCACGTTGAAGAGTTTTTAAATTTAAATAATAATATTATTCTAAATTTAAAATTAAAGGCTTAACTAAATACTAAGCTTAATTTTTAAAAATATACAAATTTTGGAGTAATACATTTTTTTATTAGATTTTTTATACTATTTATAAGTTGTTTAATTTTACTAAATTTAGTTATTTTTTTTTAATGTAATAAAATTAATAAATAAATTTTAGTCAGTCTTTGGTTTATAAAATTTAAAAAATTAAAAATTTCATATTTTTAGTAAATATATATGTATATATATATATATATATATATATATATATATATATATATATATATATATATATATACATATATATATATATATATATATATATATATATATATATATATATATATATATATATATATATATATATATATATATTATATATATATATATATATATATATATATATATATATATATATATATATATATATATATATATATATATTATATATTTATATATATATATATATATATATATATATATATATATATAAATATATATATATATATATATATATATATATATATATATATATATATATATATATATATATAATATATATATATATATATATATATATATATATATATATATATATATATACATAAAATTTTATGATTTTATATATTTTTTATTATAGTTATTAATTTACATTATAAATATTTGAAACTAGATAGAAATGTATTTTTATTTTTATCTTTTATAAATGTAGTTAAAAATATAAATAAATTATTTTATTGGTTTACAATTGTTTATTTTATATAATAAATTGGTGTTGCTTGATTAAAATAATAAAAAATTTAAATTTATGTAAAAAAATAAAAAAATATATTATACTTAAAATAAATAATATTATTATAGGTTGTTAGATTATTTTATTTTTTATTAATTTAAAATTGCTTTTAGTTATTTTTATTTTATTTTTGTACATAGCATTAATTTATTTAATTTTTTTTAATGTGTATACCCTGTATTGCGCATATTTAGCATTTTGATATGATATGATTTGTATTAAATAATGTAACTGATATGATTGAACCTTATGTAACTGATAGGAGTGTTGCACTATGATGAGTGTTGCATCCAACTAGAAATTTTTTATGTGTCTGTAACTAAATGTTTTAGCAGCTTACTTATACTGTCACTTGGCCCTAGGCAAATTGTTCAAATTGGACGAAAAAACTAGGACAATGCTGAAATCACTTTTCAATTGTACAATTTGTTTACAATTAAGATGCATAAAATGAATGGTACCGGTTGGAACCAGGAAAGAGTGGGCGATGAAATAATGGTGAAAGGTGTCACACAAAAAACATGATTGGCCTCAGACGCCATGAAAGGTATCCTGGACATATATTCTCCATTTTGATCAGAGAAGTCAGGATAATAATGACTGGATAGGCAGTTGGTGCACATTGCAAGCCTTTACTGTAGCTTGGAAATTGAGGTTTGCTGAAGTAAGAATAGGAATAAAGTGGTTTATCGTAGGAATAAGTGCAGATGGAAGAGAGCTACATGTGTCAAGGTTGCAGCAATTTGGACTTTCAGGTGTCCATCAGGGAATATGTCATCGATTGAATTATCCATCCGTTGTTTCTTCTAGCATGGCACAATCTATTGGGCCCATGGCTATTTGACCATTGGACAAATATTAAATGAAATGGGAAAACGCTTTTCGAAGACTATTAAAACTATTCGACTACAAGGATGAAATGATCCGTGTAATTCAATCCGGTAGTTTTACAGCCAAACAACTAGTGCGAGCCTTGGTTGATGTTTGTTTGATGGGTGTGACTCGCCAAGCAAATCGAGCCTTTTTACCAGTTTCCATGCTCATCCAGATGTTAGAATATGAAGGAATCACCGAAGACCTTGACGTTAACATCAAAATCAATTTGAATGGCAGTTGTCTCAAGGACTTTGATGATTCAGGAAAATGATTATCGATATTCATGAGGATTTACCAAGAATTAGAAATGAAGGTTATAATAAATTGCAATGAAATCTATGATAAGGGTATCATGGAAGAAGTATTATTCCACTTTATTTATGGAAAATACAAAAAAGACATAACTTTGTTGGAAGCTCTAACAAGCTATCACTTCAGATGCCGCAATGAGATAGCACAAATTGTTCTTAGCAAAATAATTTTGAAAGAAACTCCAGTTCCATTGGATCTAATTAAGCATACGATCATAAGTAAAATCGCTTCTGCATCCACTTTATCATTCATGGTGTCAGAAGACAAACTTAATGCGAGCACCTGTTTATTCCGGGAGAGTTACCACACTAATCATGCTATTCATGTCCTTAAAACATTTTACGAAAATGCTCATTTTTTAGAATTTGAAGGCTCTTTAGAATCGCAAACGGAAAATGGTGACTGTTTTTAACATGAAAACCAATCCAACGAAAAATATATTTAACGTAATAATTTCGAATTATTTAACACACAACATTAATAGAACAGCAATAATGAAGATAAGAAAAATTATAAACATTTTTAAGAGGTCGCCTGTGAAAAGTTCGGCTTTACAAAACAACGTAACACAAATTGAAAAATTTGATTTGAATTTAATATTAGATTGTAAAACTCTTGCTAAAATAAAATGTGGCGGTAAATTAGTCACAATTATCACTACAAAAAAGAAGAACTGTCTGAAAACAAAAATGGCCGTTCAAAAAGAGAACATATGATACTCTATACGTACATGCCCGCCGATGAAAAAAGTGTGGTACATTATGCGTGGGGCACACTCCTCTCTCAAGCCAGGGTAGCTAGAGATGACCCTTCGAGAAAAGCACAGAATAGTCACCAAGGTGTTGCCAATGTTTTTTAAAAATATGATTTCGGGAAGAACGAGCATAAATATTATTATGCCGCTCTTTCAAGCGTTTATTGACAAAGATACTCCACCCGATAATCTTTTAAGTATAAAGGATATGAGCTAGTATAAAGTCACCTGGTAGAAGAAACTAAGACGTGCCGAGGTGACTCAATGCAGGAATTGTCAGAGATTTGGTCATACTGCACTGAACTGTGGCCAAATCTATAGATGCATCAAATGCACGAATCGGGCAATTGTGCCAATAATGCTGATTTACATAAGCCAGCCAAATGCAAGAATCGCAGGTCATAGTAGAGCAACAGCCGGTGAACTACAAGTGTCAGGAAAAACAAAAATTGATTAGTCATACTATCCTTTTAGGACTAGATCTGCGAAGAGGGGCTTATCACAGCAAACGTAACCGCCAGTAACCTGCGCGGTACTCGGTCGTCTCCTTAATCGTCAAACAACCGCCTAACTCAAGAATACGAGGAACTATATTCGGAAATAATTTTTCCGTCCCTAAGTCTAAATGTGACACATTTGTCAAAGAATACGATCTCATTCCCACTTCAGACGTCTATAAGTCTATTAGTCTATAAGCTCATTTAAAGCGATATTCTTCACGACCTTATTAAACTAATCGAGTCATACCTTACAAATAAGAATTGCTACGTTTCTTTGAATAGAGACAGTTCCAGTATCAATCCAGCAGGAGTAGCTTAAGGCTTAGGGCTAAACTTTTTTTCATTGTTCTATCATGATATTCCATTGTTCTATCATGATATATCATGAAACCCGATACCAAAGAAACCAAAATCCATGTATACGCCGATGACACGGCCATTTTCACATCAGCGTAATAAATCAGCACACCGAATCGAACGAGAGGCTATATAAATGCCTTAACCAGTATTCTATATATATAAAAAGAAATGGAAGATTCAAATAAAAAAACTCATTCTAAAAGAAATCATTCATTTCCATCCCAACCAACATAGCAAAATTCCCAAAGCTAGTCCTATTGCATGCAACTTAGAATACAAATCTAAAGTCATGTTGGTTTAATTATAGATAGAAAGCTGTCATCTGTTGCTCACATTAAGAATATTCGGAAAAAAGTTTTTGCGGCACGCACCGTTCAATAGCGGTTTCTCAAACGAAATAGTTCATCAATAAAATTCATCAATATGATATCCAATTTTAAAATTTTATGGCCATTTTTATCTTTGAAATACGTTTTAAAGACAACACTTTTTTTCATACGGTTTGTATAAAAAGTAGAGTTTTTTTTATCTCTTAACTCTCTATATTTTAAGTTCAATTTTAATCATTGCGGCTTTGGTTTATAGGAGGCTCTGGTCAATATGTCATAATAATTATTATTAATAAGGAAAGAAATTCTCTTTTAATTTTGTTTTTTTTTATATGTATATATTTTTGTTTTGAAACAAAGGAAAGACAGAAATATAAAGGATAGGAAGAAGATCGAATGATGCATTAAACAGTAGTTGTGTTTTGAATTTGATCCTAAATGGTTGTGTACCTTACAAAAGTATTAATAAATGATATAATGTGCAAAGCATATATTAATTGTGTTTTATTTGAAAAATAATTGTTTCATCAAAATAAAACATCATTATAAATTAAATCATTAAAATTTATAAATTTCAATTAAACGCACACCAATTTGTTTCATTGTTTATTTCTTTTGACCAAAATCAACAACAATGTCTATACAAGCTAAAATCAAAACCTTCTATAATAGTATAGTTAAACTCATCACGTAGCATGCGCAGCCATTTACAAAAATTCATATAAAAGTCATTCTTGTGTAATATAGTACCTTTCGGTATCATTCAAAAACCATTTTAAAAAATTTTGAATTTTTATATAGAAGGCTATGCTAATACACATAATGTAAATTTTGTTTGGTACATCTGTCAATTAATTTTTTTGCAATGCATGTATAGACATTGTTGTTGGTTTTGTTTTGGAGCATATACAGTTGTGGATGATTGTAGTTTGAATTTTATTTTTTTATTTTATTCCATTTCATTTAAACACACTCCCTTTCATATAATTTGCAATCGGTTTGTTCAACTTTTCGATACTTTTCGTAATTTTCGTATATTTCATTTTAATGTCATTTCCGTTACATTTTTCTATATAATTTTTTTAGTTACTCCTGCCGCTAATGATGTTTCACATCAATAAAATGCGCAGTTATCAAAAAGAACAGGAAAGGCTATGAATAATTCTAGCTGAATTATATAGCGAAAAAGAATTCAGTTTGAAGCTGAAAACGGCTTTGATATAGAAATACGATGTGACCATGAATCAGACACAGAAAAAGAAATAGATCCCGTTGATGAAGGTTTAATAATCGAATCTGATGATCATTATACTGGGAAGGATGAAACGATTTGGAAAAAAACCTTTTGTTCAAGAAAGCCACGATCAGACAATCTATTTACGGTTCTACCAAGTTTGAAAAACCTTTCCAAAAATATAAAAAGTCGCAAGAGAAATGGAATCTCTTTTTGTTTGTTAAAACTACAAAGATGTAAAGAACGAAATTATACACCTATTTTCGCGATTTATGGGCTAAAGGTGGCACCGGATTTGAGTTATTTGCTGTGGAGTATTCGTCTTGATAATATTGAAACTCGACAAGAACGGCGGTAATTTGACAAGTTAGCGCCTATTCGGAAAGTTATCAAACAGTTCAATATCAATTATAAGGAAAACTATAAACTATGTAAACGTTGTCATGTTACGGTTGTTGATAAATTAAAAAGCTGCCGAGCGCGCTGCAGTTTCAGACAGTACAGCCCAATAACATTAAATAGCCAAACACTGTACAAAATCAGCACAATATTTCATCAATCTGGGCTATATATCTGGAAAACACAGGACCTAAAAAGTTTGGCGAGAAACCTGAAGCAGTTTTGAATGATTTCTTCAAAAGCTGCTATTAATTTAGAAAATTGACTAGAAGCAATAAAATCACCACCTATATTTCCCCGAGAAAAGATGGAATGCTTTCACGTAATTAGTTTTTAAATTTTTATCAAAATATATTTTTTACGAAGGTTGACCCGGACGATATTAAAGTAATTTGTAGTGATGTCCCCTTAAATATTGATACTCAGGTAACCAATCAATAATTTTATAAAACTCAACAGAAAAATGTCATATCAATATTAGATATGCTGAGTGCCTTTTGGGTACAAATAAACTAATACAAAAAATTATGGGACGACCACTTTTAAAATGATGCATTACGAGTTAAACGATACACTAACGGTTAGAAAATTTGATAACAAAATTTTGGAAGCTCTTCCGACTTTTTTGCGGTTAACCTTATGTCCTACTTTACACCTTCGCCAGCAAAATTGAGGACGAACGAATACAGATTCGCTTTAAATAAATATCTGTGCATTTCATTTCTGCCGCCAGCCTGTACTGGTTTAGTCGATGATTCGGCCTATGGTTACTACACTCCAACAGGAGGGCATAGTTGTGTTGATTATCATCACTGATCACAATGAAGTGATGCAACATCCGAACCCTGTACCACCTAAGCCAAATAACGCTGCATTAAGCACTGTGATAATTGCTCGGTATTTCAAACGACTTGGAAGCGCTTTAATGTTGGTCTGTTCTTTTCAAGTGATGTTTAGTAGATTTGATCGCAATCTTATATAATTTTCCGAAGTGTGATCCTGTTGGTGGGTTGTATTTTGAAACTACCTGGTTTAGGGATAAAACGTTGAAAATTTCAGAATCTTTGACAGTTTTAAAAAGTTCATTGATGTTCTATCCATTGGTACTTATGATCTTGTGACGTGGTTTAGGTGTGATAAAAAAAGGCGATTCAATGAATGAATCAGTAGACAAGTCGCCAGCTAATACTAGGTGAATTGCTGTGGTGTTTAGACAGACAAACACTGAAATGTACGTCTTATCTGGTTTGAGACCTCGGCGCCTTAATAGTTTAACGTAGATCGGTCTAGCATAATCTACTCTCGTTCATAGAAAAGGCTTTACTACAAGCCTCAATCGTTAAGACTACGGAGTATAGTTTTTTGCCATGATAGCCCAATAGTAGCATCGCTATATATATTAACCATCCAGAGCCAGTTGCAAGGTGGTACCTTGGTTCTAGCACCGAGAAATATCACCATTGTTTCACCTTTCTTATTGAACCATATCACATATACGACCACCACGTATGCATTTAGTCTAGCACCCGCTAATCCGTGTAGGCATATCAGATCGGAATTAAATTTAAGCCATCTCACTAAGTAATAGTTTTGACAAAAGTCACACCGTAATATCGTTTGGAAGGGGATCATCCCAATCTAAAGCTTTTCCCCATGTTCTTTGGAATAGTATTTTCACGTGAACGTGAATTGGAGGTACTATACCGTGAGAACTGTATCTGTGATCAAACTAGCAGATTTTGGTTTAATGACCGACCTCTTTTGGTTTTGGTCGATGCATCAAAAACTACTCGCAGCTAAACGGTGGAATAGTCTCCTTGTAGAAGATATGGTGTATCTATTTCGGCTTCAGATATGCATTCCATGTATCTTTATTTATGATGAGAGATTTATATCAGAGTCAAATGGTAGGGCTACCGTATAATGTTTATCGGATTTATTTTCTAATCTATGGACACAATTATTTCTGTAATCATTTTCTTGCGGGGTTGAGGGGAATGGCTTAACTGCACGAATATTGACTAGCGCACTCTGTAGCAGGCCAATATTCATGATCTTTGTATAGTGTGCCTGTAAGGTTTCCGTTGGCGAAGTTACTAAATGTTACAGCCTGACGACATGAAAATTAACTATTTACAAAATTTATACGAATCCCTCATTCATATGAAAACTGAGCATTTATGCACATAGGGTTATAAGTTTTGATGTTTTGGCCTCCAGTTAGGTCTCGTTCACAATTGGAGCCTATGTATATTGACCTCAACAGACTCATAATTGTATATTCATAGCAATTGTATATGGCCAACCTTTTTCCTAGAAATTACGATCTATGGCATTTTAACAAATCGATTGTCCTGTTAAATTGTAATACAATACAAAATATTCCTAAACGAATTTAGTATCGCAGTGAAACGATGTCAGTTTGATATGACATACATATGGTGTTCGTTTTTTTTTTGTTATCAAAACGTCAGACATAAATATAATCCAAGGCTGTTTATTTGTGTTATGACATAACAAAATAAAATAAAAATAAAAAACGGATAACATAAAACATATCCGTAATTTAATAAAGTAATTCTATTGCGAGTATGGATCACGTCCCAAAAAAGCATATCATGAAATTCGAATATATCCATAGTCATGTATATATCCGTATATACATAATAATATTGAAAAATATAAATTGTAACGTAACCTACACAATTTATGAAATATATGTTGTGACAAGTACATGAATTGGTTCAACCACATTTACATCATGTTATTGAAAACAAATGGCCCACACAGTGTTTTTAATACATCTATAAAAGTTAACGGTAATCTTGCTATTCACAGTCAAATGATTTATATGAGAATAAGTCCAATGAAATTATATGACAATGATTCACATCATATAGAAGCATTCTTTGGTTTCGTTTTTGTTCTTAGGTTAACGAAGCGGAAATAATTGGCTGTATAATAGAATTTTATATGTGGGCTAACAAAAGTTATTTCTGCTTTTATGATTGCTTAAGATGGACAATCATGGTTCCGTGAACGATATGGATACATTTTACGTTAAATATTTGCTTTAATTAGTCGACTCAAGAACTTGAAATTTTAAAGTTTTGAGAAAATTCTTTACTAAACTTATCATGAGGGATACAAAAAAAAATCTTAACTTGATTTTGTTCGATGATCATAATAAATAGGGACCCAATATCGTTTATTCATACCTATCAGCAATTTTTTTTTTAAATATAGAGATGTACGTTTTTTAAATCAGAGATATCTGACAAACACTATAATTGTCTAGAAGTTATCAGAGAAATTCACTCTTATAGATCCTCAATATTTCAGTACCCTTTTGACTGATCACCTGCTAATATTGTTATTTAGGGTACTAGTTTTGGTTGCCTTTATTTTCTTAGTAATTCCTTTTTTGCCCAGATCCTGGAATATTTTTAATGAATGCCTGTTTGTACCAATTTTCTTTTATGTGGTCGTTTGTTTGTTATTTTTTTTATAAAGTGTATTTTATGATAGTGTTACAAACTCCCTTTCTGAATCGAAGCAAGTCCCGACGAGGATTCATAAACCTTCATGTTTTCAAGAGTTTCATTCACTTTATTTGCTTTAGATGCCATAACATTTTCTTTCAACCTGCCATGGATCGAAGGAGTTACGGCAGGTGTTTCTATGTTTGTATTACGTCTGGCATCCATTTTTGTTCAGTAAGTAGAACTTGACTTCACCTGTTTCACTAAGTATGGTCCATCTCTTCGAGGGGCAACTTTAGAAGTAAAATCTTTGTTGGTATCATTTACGAGGCGGGTTTTAATTAACACTTTATCGCCTACTTCAAAAGTTTGGTGCTCCCGGGTTTTATCACCAAGATTTTTCCTATAATCTTGTTTCTTTTCTGAAACTTCCCTTACGTCTTTCATTACGTCATTTGGAGAAGAAACGGTGTGATTTGGGGAACGAAATTCTCGAAAGTCATGATTCACACTATAATAGTCCAAAGATATCTCCCAAAAGTCATATAAGCGGGCGTTAATCCAGTGGAGTAGCAAGCGATGGCTTGCTTCATTGGAAACCGTTCCATTTGTATCCATTGGAAAAATCCATTTGTATTCATTCTGAAATCTCTGTTCTAGTATAGGTGTTTTAAGCAATCCTGCTAACCGTAAATTGGTTACTTTGTATTTTTGACAATCAACACATAATTTGATATAATCTATAATATTTTATCTGCGCATTCCTGGCCAATAGTATTTATTGGAAACTTTTGAAATGGTTCTCTCGACCCCATAGTGTCCTGTATTAAGAGAGTCATGGAAAGCCTTTAAAATTTAATTTCGAGAAATTTTAGGAATCACTAACTGGAAATTCTCACTTTCTTCTTCAGGAACAAAACGATAAAAATACCGGGTTCCAATAGATATCCTTGATTGGTCCAGTTGTCCAGATCTGCGCAACCTATTGTCTGAAAGCACTTTATGATTTTATATATATATATCACCATCATCGATTTGAGCTTGTCTCATATTATAGAGACCATAAAGTTCAAGATATCTACCTGTATGGAATTAACCTTACTTACAACCTCGTCCGCACTTGGTGGTCTAGACAAAGTATCCGCAACTACGTTTGCCTTTCCCGGTGTATACACAATTATAGATCGTATGAGCGAGTGGTCCTGTAGGAGTTTATAAACTCATAAGCCATTTGAGTGCTTGGTGGTCTGTTCCAATCACAACTTCAGCACCATCTAAATAATCACGAAATTTTTTGAGAGTTCAAATAACAGATTCTTGCTCCGTCGTGTTAAAATTGTATTCCGTCGAAGTAAGCAGCCTGCTTAAGCATAGTCAATATGACATTCATCGTCCCCTCCGCCCTGTAAAATGACTCCCCCTATCGCATAGTTTCTTGCATCAGTTCGCAACATATAGGGTTTTAATTCGTCAGCCTGTCGTAAAATTGGAGCCGATATTAACCATATATTCAACTGGTCGTATGCGCTTTGGTGAGTAGAATTCCATTCCCACTTGGATGTTTTTTTTTTGGTTAAATCAGTCAATGGACGCGTTACATTCGAAAAGATCGGTACAAACTTCCGATACAATAAGCACGTCTGAAGAAATGTCTTAAGATCACGAACATTCTTTGGTTCTTCTATCTTCGAAATACCTTCGATATTTTCAAAATTGGTTTGAATACCATCTTGGGTTATAATGTGCCCCAAATATTTGATATTATTTCGTAAAAACAAACATTTCCTTCTATTTGCTTTTAAATTGAACTGGTTGAGCCGCTCAAAGACTAACTTGAGACTACTAATATGACCCTGAAACGTTTCGGAGAGAAGTACTAGATCATCGAGGTAACCAAGAATTATAAGATTCGGAAGTTCATTAGTAAATGAGACCCACATTCTTCTATAATGTCATCTTTCAACATTTTTCCCAATTCCAACTTAAGTATCTCGCGTTTCTCCTTAGACATCGGATACGCAGAAACTGAAATTCGGCTCTCAGCAGTATCAATATGATGTTCAGCGTAGGTAGTTAGATCTCCCTCTACTGTGAAAACATCTTCATGACCATTAAGTAATTCATTGTCCTTTTGTCCTTGATCTGAATTTAGAGAACTTCCTTCGTCCGACCTCAAATGTTAATCTTTCAATGACACAGGACTATTGTTCATACTATTTTCTCTTCATACTATTGTTGTGTGGAACTTTCAGGTTCATAATGTAATCTATGGGATTATTCAACATAAAAGAATTTCCGTTTGCGTTGTGAAAAATCCAAAATCAGGCCACAGCGAGTAATAATATCAATACCAAGAAGGGATTGACCAGGACATGAATCCGGTAATGATATGAATTTGGTACGTATTGTTCTTCCATGAAGAATCACATCTACGGTACACATTTGAACACTTTCAATTTTTTTTGTGCCATCGGCCAATTTGATCGCAATGGATTTTTGCTCAAAGTTAACTTTATTACTCCGTAAATGTTTGAGTCCTGCTTGACTTGAAATCTTGATATAGGCAGCCGTATAAATTAGGCATCTTCATTCTTTCCAAAAACATTAAAAATTAATAAAGGTCTGGATTAAGGAGTTTCGTTTCCCTCTAATGTTACGGAGTATAAATCAATCAGAGCTTAAAGTGAGTACTCATCATGGGAATCAACGACTTGATCGAATGAGTCATCCTCTACGCTTGTCGTACTTATAGCCAAGACTGAAGTGTTTGGTTTTGATTTCGTCGATTTCCGCGTATGCTAGTCAGATTGTGTTAATGTACAAAAACCACAGAAGAACGAATGTGCGTAGATTACCGACGCGGTAAACACAATAACAGTGAAAGACCGTTTCCAGTTATGGAAGATCTATTTCAACGCGTATCGAGGGCCACCTATTTCACTGTTTTGGATTTGGTATCGGGATATTACTAAGTACCAATACCCCCGGATTCCATAACTATATCTGTCATTGTTACTCCGGATGGACATTCGAGTTCTTGAGAATGCCATTTGGATTAGCAAATGCACAATCGGTTCTTCAAAATATGATGAACAAGATAACTGATGAGGTTAACGATGAAATGGTTGTCTGTCTCGATGACGTGATAATACGAAGTAAGACGATTAACGATTAAGTCACGGTCTCACGCAAAAAGCTTACGAAATGTTTTTTTTTTAAGCGCGATGTAGATTTTCTGGGACATGAAGTCTCCGAGTTAGGAATAAGACAGAGGAAAACGAAAACTGATGCCATTATGATTTTTCTACAGTTGAATGATAAAACTAATGGGGTTTTTCGAAAGTTCATGAAGAAACTTCAATACCATCGCAAAACCGTTAACACAATTAATTTCGGAATTAGTACCATTTCTATGGACGGACGAACAAACATTCGCATTCGAATATATTAAATCTAAATTGAGAAGTTCCAAAACTTTAGCAATATATGACCCAAATTTAGATTAAGAACTGTGTACCGATGCTAGTTCAAAAAGGTTGGGAGGAATTTCATTTGAAATTGTCAGCAAAAAAAAACGACCAGTAGCATTCTTTAGTAGGGATACCACCACATGTGAAAAAAATATCATTCATATGAACTTGAGGCTTTAGTAGTGGTTGCAGCATTAGAACGGTTTCGAATTTATTTGATCGGAAAGCTTTTTAAATTTGGCAACTGATTGTGCATCCTTACATACATATTTGACAAAAAAAATCTCGTACCAAAAATTGTAAGATGGTGGCTGTAGCTGGCAGATTATGATTTTACGAGATGTTTTAGTTGTCTATATCCTGGAGCTAACTTTCAAACTCTATACGACCTAATCATATATCGAAGCAAAAATATTTCCCTGCTCTTTAATCCTTGCTGTTCATATTATACTAGTCAACTAGGGAAATCCAATTCGCTATATACCCCGGGAGTCATCGTTGTTGACAATAAGTTCTCCTTTTAAAGATCGCAGGAGAATCTATTTAGGATGTAAGTGTACTCGCTGTTGTTTTCCATCATGAACAACAGAACAGATTACATCAAATTCTTTCCATTATTATGCATATAACACGGTAATTTGTTAGCCATATACAAAGGATAGGTGGTCCGCGATGGCTTTTATGAGATGATATTCCTTAAGATAGGGCATAATGCTAAAAGCTCATTCAACATTTGACATCTTTCATCTACCGCATTTGGCACATGTTGAACATCGACTGCTTCAAGGAGATACTCCTTGCAACTATTGAGCACAGCAATGATGTTTTTATTAAGATTTCCATTTTGCATCTGACCAGCAAAATGAGTAGATCAAAAGGTATATTGTTCAATCCGGTTAATCCCTTAAAAAAGTAAGGGAACTGATCCGCTTACTTTTTGAAAGGATGCATTTAGATTTAAATAGACTTAAAATCTAAGATTAGAAATGGACTATTTCTAGTCTAGAATTCTCTAGTACTTACGAATATGAAAGTTAACATTTGTAGTTTCAGGTCTTGTATAACCTTTAATCGATCATTAATCGCAAATTTGGCAAAGTCAAATTGACTTCGAGTCTTCTTACGCGGGCATGTCCCTATTTCCAAGTAGCTATTTTATGGAGAAAAAAATGTGCTAGCTACATTAAGATCATATGTGCGGTCGCAAAGTACATAATTGTTCTGCTAAAATTGGTCGCTACTTTGTATCGGGAGTAAGAACAAATATTTTCACATAAGTCAGTCTGAGTTTTGCTTGCTCTAGTATTAAATTCCCTTATCCATATTGTGGCCAACATGCGTAGGCGCAGTAATACAAATGATTGACAGCTCAATGCCAAATAAATCAAAATCACTAAACAAATTCGGAGATACTATTTAAAAATTAATTCCAAAGGCTGCCAATTTGCTAACCTAAATGGATTCACAACAATGATAATGAGGGCTACTGATTTTACGGATTTGGCTGAAATTAAACAGAATTTGAAAAAATTATTGAAGGCAAAATAATTTGAATATCTCTCTTGCGAGTTATGAGCAATCATCTATTACACTGAGCCGATAGCCAAGCTACCAAATCGGCCAACTCAAACATTTTTTAAAAAATTAATTGTTAAAGTCAAGTTTTTAATTTTTACCAAAATGATTGCAAAAAAATAATTATACAAATATATAGTCCCTTTTGTTTTTTGTGCCTCTCCCTTACTTGTGTAGAGTAGACAAATTGAAAGCAAATAGTATTTGTAAAGATACACCGATGGGTAAAATAAAAGCCGATTTGATCGAAAAAGGTTTAAAAATCAACTTATACAATATTCCTTGTTTTACAGTCGTCCTTGAAATGACCTCTAAAAACACAAAATTCATCGTATTATTAATTGTTGTGGATACAGAACAAGCATTTGCCCGTATATCCTCTGGCTGTTATACGCAGTATCACTGTGTAAAATCACATGAGTAGGAGATTGTCTCAAAAACTCCGACTCGGATGTACCGCTTAAGTGCATCAACTGCGGTCATGCATTCGTATCGAGTAATCCGGTATGACCAGAAAGAAAATTAAATCTGAATAAGTTGAATAGGACCTTTAATAAAACAAATTTAATAATAAATACGTCAAGTTCTTTGAAATTTATCCAACCAAAGTTACGAAAAGAAAATATCTCTTATGTACTCTTTTATTATGAACTCTTTTATGTACTCTTTTATCCTAAGGCATCTTGCGAAATATGGAGCAATCAGACCATGCCTTAAACATCCTGAATATTTTTTTCTTTATCCCAGATGTGGGATTGATTTCATGTTGCTATCAAATCAAATAGCAAATTTTCAGATCAAATTCAATTACCCAAAGAAAAGCAGGTACTGCGCCATACTAAAAAAGAACATTAAACAATCGAATCTGAAAGGATTTATTCGAGAAAATTTTACAGCTAAATCGAATTTGTGATGGTAACTATTCATTTACAATTTTCTCAAGTTAGCTTTGGAAAATGGTTTCGGTCGACCTTTTTTAGTATCAGAAAAAGATGGTAGTTTGTGATAATTCTAATACCAAACATTCACTATTGAATCTCGTATCGAATACCTTATAAAATTAATTTAAGGTCGAAAAATTGTATCTGATTTAGACTCTTCCTGTTCAACGGGTTCGAACTCTGTGTCGGTCAAAGTTACCGACTAAAAAATTTTTGAACGATTTATGCACAATCGTTTGCAGATATATCTTAATGTAAAGTGTTAAAATACAACATCAGGTATCTTCATTGACTTAGCTAAGACTTTTGACTGCATAAATCATACAATTTTATTACAGAAGCTAAAAAATATTGAAATAAAAGATAATGCATTTTTTTTGCTCTAAAATCATCAACATTACCGTCTAAATCAAGTGAGATTTAGCAAGTTAGAGAAAAAGCTAAAAAAATATAAGAAAGGCGTTTTTGTCTCTATAACTTGGTTTAGGGCATTTTTTGCCATACTTCTTTTGTCATTTATTAATATATTTACCTGTTTTCCAAACATGAAGGAAAGACTATATTTTCGCTGCCAAATTTAAATGACATTTTCAAATTGGCAATTTCTTTAAGTATCAAAACAAATATAGTTTTCCCATCTACCTATCTAGCACTCTAGAACAAATTCTCTGTCACATAATATATGCTATTTACGAAGAAATTGAGTATGTGGTATCAAATTGCGAAAAATGTCGTATCAACTGTAATAAAAATAACCCACAGCCACACAATTAATTATTAAAACCAAAAAATTAATTATTTCTGATATAAATTATCCCAAATTCATCCCCTGACACAGTGGCAGTTGTCTATATAGCCAACTACAATATATATATAACATGTAATATACTATATGCCGATCAACAATACGTGAATTTAAATTAAACACTTGAGTTAACCACAAAATAACCATAAATAGACAGCAACATAAGATAAATAGGTGAAGTAATATTACATTTTTCTTAATTTTCTTTTCGAATTTTCCCACAGATAAAATTATTTTTGTACAGCATTATCTTGCGTTGGTGTGGGTTTTCCGAATTTTCTTATGAAAATATTTTTCTGGCAATTTATTGATTTATTACTTAATAAATTTGTTATTAGGGTAGCTTTGGCCTTGATTTAGTTTAGGAAAATCGATGAACCTGTCTACAAATTATACCAAATACTATAAATTATTATTTATCTGTTGAAATTCACTTTAATTGATAGAAAATGGGAAAATAATTTCGATTTTATTAATAACTCGAGTCAGACGGAAATTTATTAATTGTCCAATTTAAATAAACGTTCAATTATACAGTTCTTTTCATGGTCATCATCGATTGTAATCAAGAGGTAGATTTTTTTTCCAAATCAATAACTTTCTGATCTTCTTGGAACTACTTGGTGGTGTTGACCGGTTTAAGCACTAAATTATAAGAGAAATGGTTGATGATGGTAGGTTTATTGGTATAGAACAGTGTCAACATTTGAAATCCTTATTTGAATGGGCGTATTTTGATTTAAAAACTAAAGATGGACAACAATCCATTTTGGATAAATATTATACAATGCTTTTCAAAATATATTTAAACCACAAGTGGTAAACTGCAAGTACCAACAACCATTATTTGTTAGTGTGATGAATCCAAAGTTTTCTTGGTCGGGTTTGAATTAATTTTTGTTCAATGTTAAACCGTCCAAAGGTCTAAAAACGTAGTGTGATGACATAATTTACTATGTTTGAACCTTAAATATGCGAATAATTTAGAACTTTCTGTTCTAAGTGGCCAGACAATTTCCGTAATAATGCCAATAGCACCATTAACAAAGCCTTGCTGAACATTAATATTTGATCGAAGCGTGACTCTTGCTTCGATAAATATTTCCAACTCTCTCAGTAAACCTCCAGTCTTCTTTATATCTGCTGAAACAATGCTGACCATGTTCACATTGTCAGCATTTCTCGTCGCATCAACAAGTGCATCCTGACCACGAATCCTAAAAATTTGCGCTCCTTCAGCTCGTTTCTGTTCAAGAACAGCATTATTGTACTCGTCAACTTGATTTCGAGTTGGATATATGCGATTGTCTTGCTTCGGTCAAATTTGCCAGTTCCTCCAGTCAACTCTTCAGTAGACTAAAGTGCGGTGCTTCCAATTTTCCTTTTCGTAAGGTATTGAGTAGATCGACAAACGTAGTATCGCCTCTTTGTCGCATATTCTCAGTCAACTCAACGAGACTGAACAGCATCCACAAGTGAGCTGCTGGGAAGAATCGTGTTAGCTGACGATAGACAGGACAAGTGACAAACATTCTGATGCAGATTTCACTTCCAATCATCTGCGAACGAATACTAGCTGTAATCATATTGAAGAGTTCCGTCTGTTTCGTGTTCATGCGAGAACAAACATTCTGAAACTACTCATTAGTCATTCCTTGCTCTGTGACTTCTTCCTCATGTTCTGCTTCAACGAATTCTTCAGTATTAGAAAGATGATTGAATGCGTGAGCTTGATTAAATGCCAAATCAAGCTGTTTATCACGAGCACGATGGACATCCAAATCATAATTTCTTTGCCTCAGCTGCTCCTCAAGAGCGCTATTGTGCTCATCTATTAACTCATTGTCATGGTAATAGGGCACATATTGAAGTAGAAGACTGTATAAATAGGTCTCTTCATCTGTGTGCATCATAAAGTACGGCACTCGCTCAACAGCAGGAACACTTCTGATAATCATTCTTAAGTTATCACCAAAATTGTTGAAACGTCTTCTTCTTGGCTGCTCTTGCTCTTCTCCTTTGGCGTCAACACTCTCCTCATTATCTACATTCTTCTTTGTATAATAAGGATCAAACTGCTTTGCAAACTCAAGCAAAGTCATTTTAGGAAAGTCGAAGTCTTGTACTTATTGACGAGAGCGCCTTTCATATCGCTCGAAGATGTTCGAGTAAAATCCGGTTGCCTGATTTCCTTCGAATCTGGGCATATGGTAGCGTTGCTCAGGTTTTCATGTATTCAAGAAAATGCACTTTCTTAAACTTGATCGAAGAGGTAGATGGCTAAGGCGATAAGCACATTCGGAAGATGGAGCATTTCCAATCCAAACAACAAGGTGCAAATGTGGGCTACCTCCTGTCTGCAACTCGATACGATACCAAAAGTCAATTATCTTTCCTCCAAGAAGTCTGGCATTGTTTCTGATTTGCTTCATAAAGGCATCGACGCGTTGTTGAAAGTGGCGACTTAGCACAACATGATAAAATTCGATTAGTCATTGTGCTTCATCAACGCCAATTGAACTCGGACCCACATCTGGTCGTCCATCAGCAATGAGCAATGCCTTTCGCATATCAAACCAGTTGATATCATTGCAGCTCAAAGTAATGAACCAGGTTGGTGGACCAAGACAACGAATGAATGCAATCAATTCATTATGTGCGTTGCGCCAATATGATACTGACCCTCGCAAATTTCTCAAATGCAAGTGATGATCTTCGACAGCATCACCATATTGTCCTTGTATTTTCTTTCCTAACGCAGTAATCGTTGATTGAACTCTTGAGTATTCAACCATTGATGTTGCGTAGAACAAAAATCCTTTCTTTTGAAAGCGAGTATCACTACCGAGAATTCGCTGCTGGTAATAATCCAATGGCGTGATCCTAACTTCTCGATCTTTATTTAGACAATTATTACCATTTGGAAACAGATGGTACCATGCAAATCCCTCTGCTTTCTTTTCGTGATTCACATTAACGATATTGTCCTTCGTCTTACGAACAATTTGGTTAACATTTACCGACTCCTCCAATTTCTCATCAACATCAGGCTGCTCATGATCGATTTGTGCCATGAGTGATATCTGTACAGGAACAAATTGCAGCGGATCAATTTCTGGCTTTGGCTCAGTTTGAGTGGCCATTTCCTGTTCCATTTGCATTGGAGGCTGTTGTTTGAAATATTCTTCAAACGGAACAGCATTGTCTTTGACAACTACACGAATGCCATGAATCGTGAATTGTGTATCGCGATTCGACTTGACTGTGCGACGTACAATTCAAAGTAACTCTTCGGCTGTATCGCACTCGATTACGCATGACTTTCCATTTGCAACTCCGGAAGTACCTTTTGGACCACACGAATGTGAGTCGGTAAAGTAGTACTTGCCATCAGTGACCATAAGACCGAAAGATTTACTATCAGTAATGAGAACGCCACCATTGAAATTTACAAACAGCTTATAGATATGCGGCCGGCAGAGTAAAGAAGCCTTTTCCATCATTTTCCGAATCATTCAGTAAACCATTGTATGCCTGATCGTCGTATTCGAGAGCAAAGGCATTATCAAACATCAATATCCTTGTCATCCTTGCCTTTTTTTTTTTTTTTTTTAATAAATGTTCAGAGCACTTAGGATATAGGTATGTATATCCTTTATATGAAAGTTTTAGCAACAAACACACAGCACTACTGCAAAAGGTAAAAGGAAGGATTAGGAGGGAAAAGGTAAGAGAGGAATAAAAGGAATAAAGGTTTTCAGTCTTCTAGTTGTTTACTTTTGATATTAAGTTTGAAGCTCTGTAAATTGTATTCCAAGGGAAACGTCTCGTCGTTTAGTTTATTCCACATTCGCTACTCCTAACAAAAAATGAATTTTTAAATTTATTGGTCTTCGCGAATTTAATTTCCAGATTGTATCGGTGTACCAGGCGTCTTAAATTACGCGTGGGCTTTGACAAACCAGGCATAAATTCATAAAGTTCCGATGAACAATGACCATGAAAGTACTTGTAAAACACGCATAAGGCTCCCACATTACGCCTATGGGAAAGAGAATCAAGATCAGATAATAATTTTACGTCTTCAATCATTCGAGATTCTCGGTTTTGGACCCGATCGAGTGTAGTTAAATGAGTTTTCGGTGCTCCAGCCCAAATATGAGAATTATACTCCAACCTGGGTCTTATGTAGGTCTTATATATTGTAAGTATTACGGATGGATTAAAGTAAAACTTACATCGTCGTAGAAATAAACTGCGCTGAACGTTTTGCATAAGCATCACGAAGACGTTGAAGCCTTTCTGCATGCTCTTCATGAGTTTCGATCGATCTTGCTAGTGTATGCTGTTGAGCATCACTAGCAAGGCGAGAATGGAGGGTGTCGTCTGATTCGATCAGTCTTGCTAGTGCATGACGCTGAGCATCACTAGCAAGGCGAGAGTTATGTGTATCTAGAGTCTCGATTGCTCTTATTTGAGCTGCTCGAACTCTTTCCGAGGCGAGAATTTCGCATTTCTGTCGTCTCAATCGCTCTCGTTTGGGAATGGCGTAGGGAATCACCAACAAGGCGAGAATGTCGCTTATCAGCTATCTCGATTGCTCTTTCTGCAGCCATTCGCTCCTTATTTTTTGCGCGCTCAACATTTCGCTGTTCTTCTGACGGTTCATATTGGCGTTTACGCCGCTTGGATAATTGTATGGATTTAATAACGACATCCTCTTTCTGCTGCTTCTCTCCTCGCTTCCGTTTCTCCTTCTCCAATCAATGTTTTCGCTGACTCGTAGTCTCATTGGCCATTTTATATCGTCACTATAACTGTTGTTAAATTTTAATTTTTATAGTAACTCTCATTTTACAAGTTTCTCTTTTTACTACTTACACTTTTATTTTATTTTCTTATATTTGTCTTTTTCCTCTACCTTTATTATTATTATTGTTGTTATTTTTTCTCTCGTCTTCTTTCTTCACCATATAATTAATATTAAATATTTTTTTTTTCACTTCACTCGCACAGAACAAAACAGAAAATCAACATTTCACTGAAAATGTTTTAGACATGATTTGCCTGGGTTCCTTTTTTTGCAGTAAATTCAAAAAATCGTAATAACGTATTTACATAAATTTATAAGATTAACATTTATATAAATTAATTCAGCGTGTAGATGGCTAAAAGTATTAAAATATTGCATTGTCCTCCAGTTCTAAGCTATTCTGAAAGTACCAGAGCTCTAGCTAATCGAGAAGTCAGTTAAAAAAATCGATTACAAGATTTGTACTGCACAGACCCACAGACAGACAAGAAAGCATGCAAATAGAACTATGTAAAACATCACCTAAACTAACAGCAGATTGATAAAAATAAAATGGTTAATAAATTTCAACACAGTCTAATAAACATAAATACATAGATTTTTGATAGCTAAAAATGCTCACAATCACCTAGATTCCGGTTCTATGATAAATGAGAATAAAAAATATTTTTCCGACTAATCAATTATCATTCTTCATTACATTTCTAATTCCGGTTTACTACAATGATTTAAAATATCAAAATACTCTAAACCCTGTGTGGCTTTCAAATAGTGACTCTTTCTCCTATCTCCTATCTTTAAATCGAATAAAGAATCGAAGCTACTAAAAATCGGTAAAAAAGCTTTACTAAAAGAACGTGATGTAGGAGTTCTGGACTATCCCAATTGAATTGCCAAAAGCCATAAAATACTCACTGTGGAAAGCTACAATTAAACTTAAATGACATAAATTTTAATGCTCGCCGATTTACCTTTCTGACAGCAGCAGGTAAGAAGCTAAAAACGTTTACTCAACATTTAAGTAAAGTTAAGAATTATTACCAGATGAAGCAAACTTCTTAAAATTCTCGCTTACTAGATGCAAATGGCGCAAAGAAAAAAAAAGTTAAAGACAATAAAGATCCTAAAAACTCAGCTGAGTATGATTTAATAAGTGGAAAAATACTTAAAGAGCTTTCGAAAAAATGTACTTATAAAATTAGTAAAAATACATTTTCAATGCGATAATGCAGACGTGCTTAACAGAAATTTAGAAAATTTCACAAATTGTCAGTATTCCCAAACCATGTAAGAAATATAAATTAATATTTTCCAGTAAGCTCATTACCGACTATCTTAAAACTTTTAAAAAAATGGTCCGTCACAAACTAAAATCAATAATTGTGTTGATCTTTTCCAATTTTCGTATAAAGTAATCAGACGGAGCTTGCAAACAGGTCCACAATCGAAAATCTAATTTTAGATATGATACAATTGACCTGTTTTTAAGCCACATTTGAAAATTATTTATATTTGATCGAAAATTGCTGGTATGCGAAAACCATGCAGGAGTGCCACAAGATAGTGTACTGGACCAAATGCTATATTTGGTTATTACAACAGACCTATTAGAATCAAATTATGAAAAGAAGCCACTAATCAAAACGAAGAAATTTGCAAGGACATTTAAACTAAATAAATAATAAAAGGAGAGAAACACCCATCCAATGAGCGTAAATCAGGACACATTATAGCATCATACATAAAATCATCATATATTTGGATAAAGGCACGGAAAACGTACATCAATACTAAACGTAAACCGATCTATAGTTAAATTACGTCAGAATGATCTGGTTAATTGGAAAATAGTTTACCAACTCAACTTCTTGTGCTTCTAAAAGGCTCGGTCCATAAACCATTTTGGTGCTTTGTGCAATTTTAGCTTTTCGTGCAACAAAATTTTCCCATACGTTAAACATTTATCGTTTTACTGACTCATCAATCAATATGGATTTAAAAGAGCAAATTTCGGGAGAACAAAGTACCCAATTTCTTGAAAAATTCATAACCATAGACGTTAAAAGAAAGTTTGTTCAAGTCACACCACTCGCTAAATGCAATTTATTTAATGTTGTATCTAAGTTTCTCAGATCCTGATCATTTTTGAAAATAACTGAACAGTAGATAAATCTTAGTTAACCCTTGTGTTTATACCCAAAAAATTATACTCTAATATACATCCGACCAACCCGGGTTGCCAGGTATATTTCTTCGTTTCCCACTGTGTTGTATTTAATTTGTTGATTTTGTCGACGAAGCCACTTCTTTTGATTATACAGCTAAAAATGGAGGATTATGGCGGCGAAACACTATGCAAAAGCCTAAATCGAGGCATTATATGTTGCGAAATATAAAATGTAGGCCCTCTCGTTCGACGAATATGTTGTCGATAAAAGACATATTCAACTGTGTTTTCCCTAAAGTAATGTGTCACATTATAATCAGAGAGACTAATAGGAAGGCCAAAGATATATACGAGCCATATAATAAAAATAACGGGGGCAAAACAGCGAAAAAGTGGTAATTATTAAATGACGAGGAAAGCATAATTAGCCATATTCATAAATGCAGTCATTCATCGTTCAAATAATGAGCATACGACAGTGTTATAGGCAACTACATCGAGCCTTCTATACCGTGCAAGCATGGGGTAAAACCTTTTTTCGAGAAATATCCAGGTTTCTTAGATTTGTGCCCATACGAGACCGTTTCGTTTAGAGACAGATAAAATTGCCGCCATAAGTGACAGTTTTGAATTGAAATTGAATGCAAATTTGCGAAATAATTATACTTTTTCCGAATGCGTAGTTGTGGAAGACCAACTATTTCCATTTCGCGGTATATATCGTTAAAATGTGGTTTGCTGCTGTGTTATAATTTATTTGTTTTATTTATTTTTCATAATTATGCAGGTTAAACCAAATACACACAGTATACGCCATCGAATATGATATCGTTTGGTGGGTTTGCGATGACCTTAACTCGTACCCAATAACAGGGCAAATTTACACCGACAAACGACTAACTGGTAGTGAAATGACCAGGGGGGGGGCGAGTTGTAAAGGATTTATGCTTTTCAAAGGATCCGGAAGAAACATAGTTATGAATAATTTCTTTACAACATTGCCACTAACGCGACTATTGATAACATGGGATTTATAAATTTTAAGAGTTTTTGTCACGCAAAATATATTCTTCCTTGTTTGGGTTCACCGATGACAACATTACCATATGTTCATTCATTCCAAAAAACAATAAAAGTATAACGACGGTGGTGACGTGTGACGTTATTTTAACTATTCAGATGTAGATGTTATTCAAAGCAAAGCTCAGTTTCGATCTGATGAGGAATTTAGTTAAAAATTAATTGTCATATCATCAGGCCATGGCGACCGAGTGCTATGTGTAATAGCTACTTTACGCTCTATATATTTATGTACAGTGTACATGTAGCGTTAGCGAATTATATTGAATTGCACGAAATATCTGAATAATTTATTAATTGTGTGTGTAGCGATGGTTGCTACAAAAGTATCTTATTGCTATCCACTCAACAATTTAGTGAAACAGTAATAGGAGAAAAAAGGAAACCCACTAGGGCCACTCTTGTGGCTTAGATTTTTGTAAATTGATGGTGAAATAAAACTGTTGTTGTAATTTTGTTGATAACAATTTTATTGATGATTTTGATTAGATATGTGTGTTCACTTTGATAATTGGTTTAAGAAGGAAATATTTTAATGTTACAATAATTATTACAATAAATTTTAATTGATCAAGTTGATGGTAGATGGCCATTATTCGGAATAGAAATTATTAGACGCATTCATTATGCACTAAGTTAAGTCTAACAGTTAAGGTTTTATATGTCAAAGACAAAATATTGCTTTGCCAAACTAATCGAATGAGGTCGAAAAGATAATTCTACAAAGAATCCCCTTCGAATATCAAGTACTCGAGTGAAATTAGTGATGTAAGAATATTCAGGAATTTTGAATTGAATTACGAACAGTACCCTGCCTGCAATTATACAAGATACATCTGCAATAGAAATTTCGATTCGTAGGCGATTCCTTCCTCAATTAGAGATGTCCAGCTAAAACCTTATTTAAAGAGAACTGCTAAAAAGGGAACCATTGTTTGATAACATATAAAGACAACAGCTTGTGCCTTTTATCAGTAGTTTTAAGGGGCCCTGAGGTAGAAGTTCACACTTGAAAGTAATAGTGTTGAGCGGGGCCCAGCTATTAAAGCCTGAAATCTAACTAGGATATCGTGTATCCTAATCAGACTATCATTTTGTAATGGGAGTCTTTTTTGATAAAAAAAATTATGGCCCAAATTTCACCCGTAATTTACCATAATTTCAAGATTAAAACTTTTAGTGAATCCCTTTTTAAAATCTTCCTCCTTTAAAATCTATTCTAGCCGGAAAAGAATAGATATAGGTATAGGTATAAGGTATAGGTGTTTTGTAAAAAAAATTCAATTGGTGCCCAACCACAATATTTTAAACATTTCAACAATATTGAAAGCGAATGACCATCGAAATGCAAATAAAAATGTCATTAAATATTTAATTGTCAATGCACACATGCGCTCGAAAGAAATGACCAACTCAATTTTAAATTACGTGGACCTATAAATTTACTTTCTCTACTGTAGAGCAAAAAAACTGTATTAAACATGCTAGATAGAGTGTAGAGCTAATGTAGAGCTTTACAAAACCTAAAACAATAGCGTGTACACTGTAGAGTTTTTTACGCAATAGAACTCTCACGTAGAGTGTGTGTAGAGCACTACTGTAGAGCTCTACTATACATCCTGTATACACTACTCTACGCGAGAGTTTTCTTTACCTCTACGTAAAAAACTCTATAGTGGATACGCGGCTTAAAAGGCATTTTTCTGAATTCAACGATATCATAACCAAACGTGGGGCCAACATCGATACAGACCACTTCATGGTAGTTGTTGAATTAAAATGTCGCCTGTCAACCACATACAATCAATGTTTCCGCGAGGAAAGCCTCGTATAGGTTATGCAGGCAAAAGAAAAGGGACTAGCTTGAACAACAGGCACATAATATCCAAAATTCAGGCTAAAGGGATAGATAACGATACATAAGATAAATAGCTACAGAATTCCATCCACGTAGCAGCGCTATTCGCAATGAAACAGGAGAACCGTCCTAGAAGTGTGGAGGAATTATTTCTCTTCGCTTCTAAATAGGCAGACACCACCTACTGAGCAGCAACTTATCTTACGTCAATCTGATATTACCGTCGAGATGTGCACCAACATACGTAATAGCGCGGATGAAAAATTACAAGACGCAAGGTGAGGATGGTATCTGCATCGAAATTCGCAAATATGGCGATGATCATATAATCATACATTCCATCGCATGTTTGAGCTTGTAGTGACAATCTGGTCAAAGAAAACATCCCAAGGATGCAAGACGGCTCTTATCTGCCCGCTACATAAAAATGGAGATTGGTTGAACTGTAACAGTTACCGGGGTATAGCTTTGTTGAACACAGGCTACAAGGATTTGGCCAAAGTAGTCGCGACTGTAAGTTAACAGCATACAGTGACTTGGGTGATTACCAAATCGGTTTTCGTCCAAACAGATCTATGACTGTTGAAACTTTCACTCTGAGGATGGTCCTAGAGAAGTGCTACGGAAAAGACTTCCCTGTACATAGTCTATTCGTATTCTTCTAGCAGGCGTACGTCAACATTAAGAGGAACGCGTTATGGAACGTAATGTCCTATCTGGGCACTCCGTCAAAATTGGTATCCATGTGCAAACTTTTAATGAATGAGTCAAAGTGTAAGGTGCTAATTGAAGGTAAAATGTCGGTTGCCTTCTAGATAACATATGGAGTTCTGCGAGGAGTCCCAATAGATCAAATTCTCTTTAGCCTATCATTAGAATGTGTCATTTGTCAGCTCAATATAGCGACAGCATATTACAAATCAACTCGGCCATTGGCATACGCTGACGACATTTGCATTCTGGGTCGCAATATCACCTCACTAAAAGAAGTCCTCCTTCCCTTCGAAATATCAGCCCAACAAATTGGACTTCAAATCAAAGAAGCAAAGACCAAACATATGGTCATCGCCAGATGGCAGACATACGGAGACTCATTTCAGGAGAAACACAATATAAAAGGGTTAATGAATGCAAATATCTGGGATCATTGATCACGGAGCAAAACTCCGTTTCTGTAGACATGTCATCGAGGACCGCAGCAGGCCACCGAGCATTTTACGCCAATATTAAAGTCTTCAATTCTCTTCATATATCGCACAAAGTACAACTGGACATCTTTAAACTCCTGATAAGAAAAATGATCACCTTTGGTTGTGAGTTTTGAACATTGACAGCACAAAACGTTAAAAAACGGTACTAAGATTATTCGAATTATTCTCGGTTCCATCAAGTAAGAAGCCATATATAGAATTCGAATGCATCACGGGATCAGAAATGATCTCGATAAAGTCGACATCATCGGATTCATAAAATCATCAAGGTAAAGATGGCTTGTATACGTTCTTCGTTCACAAAATTGGACCAAAAAACCGGTCTTGAAGTCGGTACCAACAAAAGTGGCCCCCGGTGGGAGACCGCCTACTCGTTGGATGACGGATGACGTCGAGATAGACCTAAACGCACTCGGTCACCGTATTTAGCGTTTTCTTGTGACGGATCGCAAAAGGAGAAGCTTTTTTTTGGAGAAACATTGTTGAGGTAGCAATATCTCTTCATGGAATGTAGCTCCAGCTGAAGGAAGGAACAATAGTTTTGAATTTTATATAAAGGAAACCGCATCGGCTATCAATATTTATTGCAATTCGAGTTGCTAGTTTTCAAAATTTAACTGAAGAGTAAGAATGGAAGCACATACCATCGGATGTAAATTGCGCTAATATACTCAGCAGATGTAAATTACCATCCTCTTGAAAAACAACAAGCATTGATGGTCCAGCACAGAATCACAATGGCCACCAAATGATTTAAAATTCAAGAAAGTGACATTCAAAGTTAATCAAAAATGATCAAAGTTAAGCTTCAATGATATGGCATCTTGAAAAAGGTTATTTGGGAGAACTTCGGCCCCAAAATACAGATTATAGGGGGAAATAAACTTTTGAGGGAAGAAATTTTGGTCATTCACGCACAGAACCTATAGTTTACACGTGGACAAGTTAGGTTGAAAGAAGATCATTAATGGTTTTTGCAAAGAAATAAACAAACTATTTTCTATTTTGGAGGAGTTACGATATTTAAGTCACACAATTACGACCATTCAATAAAAATAGTTCATGATAATGAAAACATCATTTTTATGTGGTGTAGTCAAATGTTACAAAACTTTAAATTTCTTAAGGATGCGACTCATTGCAACAACTCATTCTCAAACATGTACTTCAGTACGATAAAATTATAAAAAAAAATTTTGTTTTTAATAAAAACTAAAATGAAAATAAAAAGAAACAAAAAAACAAATATTTTTTAATAAGGACAATTGTAAACCATTCGACGGTTGAGAAAGATGTCGAGACGCGTAGTTGAAAATTTTACAAAGTAGATTTCTTTTTTTTTACATTTTCCACTATCTGTGTTCTTTGTTAAATTTATGAATTTAATACTTTTTACATTTTTATACTATAGAATTTCTTAATTTAATTTAATTAATTCAATAAACTTTATTCTAGAATTTTACTTGCTTATAATTGTTTTTTTTTTAATTTTAATGATTTTAAATAAATTTATGTTTTTTTTGTCTTGCTTGTAAAAATATGATCACGAGTTAAATTATACGTGTGACATAAAAATTATTAAACTAATTTTAAAAAATACTTTCTTGTTTCATCTATAACGATTTATAGACAATTTAGTAAAATTAAAAATAAAAATATTTTGTTTAAAATAATAACAGTCTTAAGTAATAATTAAAATAAATTTATTTACAACAACCAAATGGTCATATTGCAGATACTTGTTCTAAATCAGCCGATGAGCGTCCCGAATTCATTACAACATTTTTGGCCGCATAGTCCGTCACATATCGATCACTGTGCCTCGGATGTACATTACCCAATTCTTGGGTACAGCACAATGCGTTACGTGATGTTAATATTCGTTTGAATGCCGCCCGAAATTCTGTATTAAATATTGAATAGATAATTGGATTGAATGCTGAATTTGAGTAGCCAAGCCACGATAAAATTTTAAATGTTTGACCACCGATACACGTTTTACAGAATGCTGCAACAATATTAACACAAAAAAATGGTACCCAACATACTAGAAATACACCCATAATTACACCAACGGTTATGGCCGCTTTATGATCGGACACGTGATATGGTGACGAATGATGTAAATGTCGTATTTTTAATTTTTTTTGTTGTTTTGGCCGCCGTATACTTCGATAACGTTTTTCTGCTATTTCACCCGGTCGAGTTACCGCCCGTATTGATCGCACATGCTTCTGAGCGTAACAGTATAGTCTAATAATAATTTGATACGATATATGGTATAAATAAAATGAAAATTGATTTTTTTTTTACAAACGAAAAATATTTACCTGCAATAAATTCCAATCATTACAATACAAGGAACATAAAAACTTATGCAACTCGAAACTACAGCATATGTTGGGGTTAAATCTAGTGCACACGTTGGATATTTTTTACCGTTATCCATATATACAACTGGATTTTCCGGTCGATGTAAACCAAACGATATTGGTACAAATGATACTAGTGCAGCTAATAACCAAATTGTTGCTATTGTACCAACTGCTACCCGCCTTGTTACCCATCGTCCATATCTGAAACAAAGCAAAAACAAAAAACGTTATAATTATTTTATTTAGTAACGGTTGGACGAGCCACAAGCATTTTAAATTAGATTTTATTTTATCATCGGCCACTCAGTTTCGGGAGAGAAAATTTTACCTTGAATCCCAAAATAAAATTATCCTTTTTACATTTATCTCATGAAATAATCATCTTGAAATAATATCCTCCTTGTCCCCTACAAATACATCCGGACATCTTCTATATCAATTCAAAATATCATATTATCTACGGATGTATATACACACACACAGATACACAATTTTAATGGCGTTCATTTTGTTGTTATATTAATTTTGGTCTTTACTTAAGGGATTACTGAGTGACTATAAAAATTATAGTAAAACAGAAATATGTATTGAGGACAGTAAAAAACCAAAAACAAATTATAAACACGATACAATCCATAAAATGTTATCCCATTAAACTTAAATGTAACATTAAAGATAGCATACGTCTAAGTCAAAAAAGATAATTGTCAGAATTATTATACCACATAAAATCCAACATAATTTTTGTTGGTAAGAATATACTGTCATTAAACAGTGTTGCGTGCAGTGAGTGCGAGTTATTTTCCAGAATTATAGGCCAGGCCCCAAGTCACATCATTTGGTACAGTAAACTTGCTGACAATATTGATATTTTTGATGAACGTACTAAATAAAATTTAAACAAAACATGAATTGTAATTTATTGTTAGATAACAAAGCAGGCTGTGTAATATTTATTTGTTTTTAATCAGTTGTTTACAAAACGTCATCCAATCAAGATATTGCTCCTAAACAAATTGTGTAATTTTATTTGGAAGATTATAGTTTCACTTAGTAACGATTGCAAAAAAGTTAATTCTACATATTCTACCGTTAGAAGATCTATAAGTCGAATTATGGAGACTGTCAATAGAAAATTTTGAAGCGGTATGTCGAATTATATTGAAAAATAATTGGTATCTAAAGCGATACGCGCTGGAAAGAAAGGATAACTGAGAAAGGATACTTCTTGAAACGGTAAATTGAGTGTCGACATGAAATTAAAAATTTCCGAACATGAAAAGTTTTTTAAAAATAATTGGTTTGACAAGCTATTTGCCAACGTGACTCTAGAACATCAAGCAAGGGACAATATTATCGGAAAATAACACCAAGGAGTGCCTCGAAAAGCGGCTGTGGGCTTTTTACGTGGACACCAAGTTGGTAATTTGTATTGGCCCTAAGCTCGGTAAGTGTTAATATTTTACTATCTAGTCTGTATTTAGTTTCTGGTTTTCATCAGGTCAAAGTTAGTAATTTAGGATAAATTAAAAACAGAATTTTTATTAAATACCTTGGTAAAGTAGTCCAGAAATTCCAAGTATCCAACTTAAATAAAAATACAATTAGATATATTCGACTTCTTGCTTCTTGGTTTGGGTCTGGAACCACACAAAACTGATTACAACTTACTTTGCAACCTAATTCACACTTAATAGAAAAAAACTTAATAGATAAATTAAATAAAACTATATTTAATTTAGATATATCCAAATTAGAGATAAATAAACCAGGATATGTTAAATTATTGTTTAACACATCACCAACTTAAAAGGTTTAGCAGGGGTATATCTAAAAACAAGAGTGCTCTTAATCAAGAAAAACTTAACATTCCCAGGGAATTCCTATCTTATAATCAGACTTCTATTTTATGTAAAAAATACCATGAACTCCCCTGTAGAGGTTTAACACGTTCACGGACACTTAAAAAAATATTTTTGTTACGTGTTGTGATACATAGCGTATTGGACTCAATACTGAAGATATCGAACTCTGGGTTGGACTCAGAGCATTTAAATTTCAATTAAATAGCGATGCGACATGATTTCTGTTTTTTATATTGACGTCATGTTCTACTTAAATGAATTGCTTACGCAAATATGGTCATAACAGTTATTGCAGTCGTGATTGTAGTACATAAATATTGTAGTACATAAATACATTTTCATAAATATTATCAAAAAAAATCGAAATTAAATGTTTTATTCGGTTATTCATAAAATATTTCATAAAGCAACATAACTACGTAATTTAAAAAAATACATAATTCAAATAAAATTCAGTTTAAAATGATAAAAATATTACAATAAAAAGTGGTACCATTCAAAACAAATATCTGCACAAAGAGCCGGTTTTTTTAGACATGTCTTGCATCGAAATGGTGTCTCTCTTCTTATTTTATTTGTATGATAATGTGTAAATCTTCTAAATGTCGATTTTCGCTTACAACCTTTGGGAATAGGAATCTTTTCTATAAAATGAGTTGCTGTTGCCGTTGATTGCCCTGATGTAGATGGCCCTAATGTTGATGGCCCTGATGTTGATGGTCCTGATGTTGATGGTCTTGATGTTGATGGCCCCGATGTTGACCGGCTTTCTAAATGTCGATTTTCGCTTACAACCTTCGGGAATAGGAATCTTTTCTATAAAATGAGTTGCTGTTGCCGTTGATTGCCCTAATGTTGATGGCCCTGATGTTGATGGTCTTGATGTTGATGGCCCCGATGTTGACCGGCTTAATGGTGACTTCAAATTTGAGGTAGTTGTAAATTGTCTTCGAATTAAAGATTTGGATACTAAATTGTGTCCAACTAACATATTCTCATGCATTTGTATCATTGGTTTAATCAAATGTTCCATGAAGATTAAAAATTCAGTTTTTTTTATAAATTTGTTATACAAAAAATATGAGTTCCACACCGATATTACATGAAACACCAGGAGATGTTAATTTATAAAATTTAATGCCCTATTAAGCTCGCTTTCTTTCTTTCATATATTGCCGAAAGCATAAGCGCCCTCTGAAAAGAAGGAGAGACTCGTCTAGTGAAAGCTGCTCTTCGGGGCTGTATGCTTCTTGAAAATTATTGATCAGCATTTTTAATAATCGGCTCACTTTTTTTAGTTTTCCGTTATCTATTTCATTTGAATTGCAACTAAGAACAACGCAGTCATTTTTAGAACTGACGTCCCGACATAGTGGCTGGAAACTCGGGATGGTAATATATAATAGATTATTCGGAAACAATTGTCTTATTTTAGATTTTTTTATTTGACAACAAGCACAAACCTAAACATTTCATCATTTCATCCTTGTCCGTATTTTGAAATGATGCAAAGCGACTGTATCTGGTTTTAATTTTACCTGGATTTGACCGTACTCATTCGTTGATACAACCAGCAGTTCAATGATATTTTCGGTAAAAATTTGATTAAATATTTGACACGGTGAGAACCTTTGTTCAATTTGTATTTAGGTCCAACCTCTGCATGGTTAAAATTAAATTGACGTATTTCTCTGGCGTCAGTACTCCAAACACCTTCCTCATGTTCTGGATGAATCAGTTCTTCATAATCATTATTATTGGCCAATGCAGCATATTGATCATCATTTTCAGCATCGTGTTGAATATCATCATCAGAGTCGCTTTGTACATCCGTTCCGCTACTTTCACTTTCCTCGCTACTCGATTCGTAATCTAAATCACCGGCAAACTCACCATCATCTTCAAATGGATCTTCTTCCATTCCAAATTGAACCTCATCAAATAACTTTCGAAGCCTTTCTTGTTCCTCTTTTTATTTTTTTTTATTAACTACACAATGTGTGTGTGCTACTACACTCACACTTACACAAATTTTAAAAGCAAAAGGACTAACCGCACTTACAATAAATTAAAAATATTGCTTTTATGTCGACCGTTCTCATGCTCTACTGGCACATAAATTATTTCTCGAATTTATCTTCTATAAAAAGTAATAACTAACTGTACAAAACCAACACTAATTTATGTCCGTTTCACAATACCGACTGAAACAGAATAAAAAACAGAAGGGAGAATTTTTGTCTTTTTTCTCGTTATGTGATCATTTATTCGTTCAATTATTTACAAAAATCAACAATAGATCAACGCAGTGTTGTTATTTATTTATATAACAAAATATAAAACAGATCAACATATAGGCGTAATTATTCACATATAAAAACTGTTGCTAATATGACACAAAATTCAAATTAATATGAAGACTCACTCAAAATCCAGAAACGTTTCAGTGGGACATAAAGATGACGCTTATAATATAAACCATTGAAACGAAAAACCGTTGACTGCTATTACCGTCATGACCCATAAAATGCACTTTTAGATGAGGGCATAAGCAGTCATGTCCGCGAACGTGTTAATGGGTGTAAGCTTCTTTTGACTTTTATAATTTTCAAAGAAAAATTTTTTAATTTTATTTTCTAAATCCAAACTAGTTCCGTATCCATCGACGTTCAGCACAAGAGAAAGAATTTTTTTATTTTTTTATTTTTTACAATAATTTTAGGTGTTTCCATACGTGCAACATGTAGTATGCAACATATGTAGTGCCATCTGTGGTACAGTATTGATGTTACTGTTTTATGTAATAAGTGTCGCTGCACCAAGAACGAATTAATTTTGGAAACGAGAGGTGTAATGATTTTGCGACCAAACCGTTAACCAATGGTGTATAGTTGAATCGAATGCGGTTTTATTCGTTTTAAACGAAATCGACGACTGTGATGAAGTTGATAGCGACATTGCAATCATAGAAGAATTTACGTATCAGGTTGTTTTTGCATATCATTTGTTTGTACCGCTGGACTAGATTCGATGAAACATGGTTTTAGCTTAATTGTGTGGTATGTTTGGTTTTTGGCTGTAAAAAATCTCCAGATAATCGTAGATTTTTCCATCAGACTAAAAATGCTGACGTCGTTCCAAAATCCTCTCGATAAGCAATTTGGAATTGTTTGCAACTATTTTTTTGTGTTTTTATCCTAGTAACCCTAATAATTCATTACCAAGTGTGATTCAAATTGAGAACCTCGATCTGTGACTATGTAAGAAGGAACACCATAGCGACAGATCTAATTCTTAAAAAATGTTTCAGCAATCGTATAGCAGCTACTATGTCGGGTAAAGCAATAACCTCAGGCAATCCCACCTGAGGTAGGTAATGCACCTATTATATCTAAATGCACTTCGTAAAAACTTACTGGTTAGTGGGAAAGAATATATTGGACCTTGTAAGGGTCGAGATATTTTTGACATTGCAAACAATGCTGCACCCATGTTCGACAATCCACCTTGAGTTCCGACCAAACATATTTCTGTAGTGTGATACTAACTGTAGTTTTAACACCTGCATGTGAAAGCGAGTCCTACGAGATTTTTTTGTTGGAAACCAAATATAGGAAACATCTCGAGCTTAACTAATTTTTTTTAGTTCATCACCTTCCTGTCATCTGGAATTTTGCTGTAATCCAAGTTGCCCTATTTACCCTAGACAGTGGGTGTGACTACGTTTTTCTTGCCAGATGCTATGGATGTCGGATGTATATTGAAGTGTTAAGCCTAAATGTCGAAGTTGGCTCGACGATAACTTTTTCAAATTTTTATGTTTTGCGTAGATTAATGGTGTATGATCCGAGTTAAGGGTAAAATCTCGACCTTCTAAATAATGTTTAAAATGTATTATTGATGTATATGCCGCCGATGGTTCAAGATTATTTTTGCTGTAACGTTTTTGCTTGTCATTCAGATTTACCAAAATGAAATCTAATGGATGCCATTCGTTTTCGACGTATCGTTGGACGACAGCACCGATTGAGGTGTCGGAAGCGTCTATACTGTAACTGCTCATTAATTATCTCTCATATTCATCCGTTAGAGCCCAACTCTTACATACATACATGACAACGGGTCTAATCAACACCTTGTACAACTTGAGCTTGTTGGCATTTGCAAAGTATTTTGACTTTTGCAGTGGGCGTAAACCATACAAGGCATGGTTGCCACCGACAAGCCAATAATCGTACAAGTGGATCCAGCAATTTTTTAACACCGTTGCCATTCAGTCACAAATATCATTTGCATAAGCCAGAACCTGGAACCAGAAAAGTAAATTCTAACATGACATTAAAGAGTATCGGGGACAGAGCATCTCCTTGCCGTACACAAGAGCTAATTAAAATTTCCTGATAGATTGTTCTCAACTTTGACACAATATTGTGACTATGCATTACTGTCATTTTGTCAAGTAAAGCAAATCATAAGGTGTCCCGATGGATTGAGTCATAGGGTTGTTGGAAATCCAAGTACACCTGATGAACGTCACGAGATGAGTCGTATTATTTATAAAGAGTCATCCTCAGCGAAAAAACTTGTTCAGTGACTGACCAATTCGGACGAAATCGGCCTTGATAGTCACCTACAATTTCCTTCACCAGGGGAGTGATTCCCTCCAATACTATGTATAAGATAGTAATTTGTATGATCTGCAAAGGAGAGCTATACCATGATAGTTTTCGCATTTTGGGCGATCAACTTTTTTAAGGATGGAGAGGGCACAATCCGGCCACTTTCCATACATTAGGCTTAACTTCACTTTGCCAGACTAATTGAATAAGGTCGAAAAGATAGTAATACAAACTATCCCCTCCGAATATCAAGAGCTCGGATTTAACGCAATCATCACCAAGGGAACGCTTTCTTTTAAGTCTATATCTCATAAACTAAGCGTCGCAGCGACTTAAAAATAGCATTTTAAATTCTACATATCCAGACCTACCAGAAAAATATTGGTTCAAAGTCGTCCGATTAAGTTGATTTTTCAAATCTTTAAACGGCTATATCTCGACACTTGACACTTGTTGAACATTGAGTAAATCAGAAAAATGTTCCTTTCAAGTGTCGAGGACTGCATCGATGTTAACACGGAGGCTTCCATCCTGGTCCCAAATGGCGATATACCTAGGTCTGATAGTATGGTGCAGACCGGTAACACTTTAAAGAACTTACCAGAAATGCGATCATTGCTGAGTTGTTGTATTCTTAAGACTTCAGCTTTCCACCATTCACGTTTTTTCGTCTACAAATTCGCTGGGCGGTTATCATAGCAAGGACCGCTTTCCTTTTTCCAGCGATTGTAACGCATTCCGTGCAAATTAGAGGCCATTTTCTGGTGCTCGGCAGCAATACGATGCTTCTTATCAATCCAATAAGTTTTAAGTTTAGTTTTAACCATACCTAGAGTCGCCTAGGTAGCACTACCAACCGAAGTTTTCAATACCTCTCACAGAGCGTTCATATCGTCAGAACGGGGGTTGCGTACCATAATGGTACTATTTACAAGATTCTGATACTGTGCTGTCTGATCTTCGTTGTTCAGACCTTCGCAGTTTAAACGTAACTTACGTGTACCTGGTACAAATCCCTGGTTTGTACGAAAACTACCAAGAGCTTTATGGTGACCAATTGATGATCACTGATTACAAATTTGCCAGCCGACTGGCCAGAGATTATTCCTTAATAATTAATTTGACTTCGGGACGTATCACGAGGTGTGTCCATGTTTCGCAATGAAGATTTGTGTGAGGAAAAAATGTGCTAGCCACAATGAGGTTACGTGGAATTGCAAAGTACATCCAATATGGATCCCATCACATTATCTAAACTGTTGTAGACAAATGAACACAAAGGATTTGCAGGTGGGCTGATCGCATGAGTACACATATGATTATTTAACTGCTTTGAATCCCAAAACAGCTTTTTTCACATTTTCTAATATTGCCAAGGTCATCTTCACTCTAAAGCAATGTCTAGCATTGGGATACAAGCGGTCTCAACATTTTGGCCAATAAGTTTCTTGGAGAGCAATGAATCCCAAGCGTTACTCTTTCATGGATAATATAGTGCCATCAAACGTTCCTGGTTTTCTTAGTGACTGTACGTTCCATGTGGACTGCGTGTCCGTTAACATAAGTGGGGTCTAGTTAAATTTTGGTTGCATCCATATTTCTTTTTCTTGATTATTTTAAAAGTAAAGTTTTTTACGGATGCGAGTAGTCAGTCCAGCGATCCAACCTTTGTTTAGTCGTTTCTTACGATAAGCGAAGGGTGCTATGGTGGCATTCTAAGGATTGCATCCTCGTTTAGAAGTCTTTTTCGGGGCATGGCAGTGCCTAAATTACAGTTTCATTGTTGGTCTCATATTGAACACTGAGTAGACAAATATTTCTTTTGAGTTAACATACCATTGAAATTGCTTGAAAGTGCCTTTGGAAAAGTTGTCTTCTAATGTAAATTTGATGGTATGGTACAGACATTTTAGTAATACCTTCAGTGTAAATAATAACAATACAGTATCATTATGTTTTCTCCGCTGAATGTATACGGGTTTGAGACCAAATATATTGGTATTATGTAGTAGACGAAATTGAAAAGGGTATAATCATTTACAGTATCGACAATATAATAAAAATAAAAATCTCCGTCATTATTTAGCAATTTTAATTGAAAACTCGTATATATAAAAGAATTTTAAATCAATAAACATAATAAATTTGTTAGTTCAAAACGTAAAATTATGGAATGTTTATTTTTAAAATCTTAAAAAAAAAATACATTGTAAAGTAAAATTTTGCAGACCATCGAAATATTCAGACAATGGCAAAATAAAATTTTTGAACCGAAAACTCAACAACAATAAACTTGGAAGGAAAACATTTTTTTTTTTTTTGAAAAGTTTTCATTTCATAAATTTTCTATAAAGAATAAAATTGTTAAGCGAAAAGGTACAGAAACAAAACGAGGATTTAAAATTGGGTAGAAGTATTATATGATGAAAGAGACTTTCAATCGAGTTACTTAAAATAAAATTTAATTGTATTTGAGATGATTTAAAATTGAAAAACGTCAAGTAGAACCAAATTATTATTATTTTTTTTGATGTAGTCCGCATCTGATAGTATTTTATTAATATAAAGAAATATATATTTTTGCAGCATCGTCTGCAAACCACCAAATTTTATCAGACTCTTAAAAAATTATATGAATACCATCAAAAGAATCAAAACCTTTTAATATTTAATTATAAACTTTGATTTAAAAGATTAAAGATGTAAAAGATACGAAAATAAATTATGGTTTATAAATTTACAGTGTGATCTGTAAAACAATTTTATGTGATTTTCAATAGAACTAATACAAAAAGGTTAGTGTTGGTGAAAGCACAGACCGTTATTAAATACCATAAAAACTATCAATGAATGTCTTTCAATGAATTGTTGTACGTGGTGGCAAAATTACAGATCACAGGTAGATGAGCTAAAGGGCAGACAGTTCCTTGTGCAATTATACTAATCGAGGATTGCACCGTAGCGAAAATCAACATTCATGCGTTCATGCTACTTATTGTTTCATTTACCACAAACGCTACACAGTTAATGAAGTCACCATGGCTTATTGCATCGTATCCACTCGTTCTTGGGCCTAAATACTTCCTATTTGTGGTTTCTCCTATTTTGCCAGAGGCTAATAGTACTACTGACCCCGCGAGGAAAATTGTCAACCGGAGAAATATTTTGTTGCCAGTAAACAGTTTCAAGCCTGTCAGGTTTGCAGGTCTGGATGGCGGTATTCCTGCCAATATCCAAAAAACCACTGACTTAACTGTTCCTGGCTTGAGATGGTTTTTAAAAGGAACCTTGAACTATGTCACATTTCAAAAATATTTACTGAAGTGAAAGTAATTTTTATACCTAAGGCGGAAAAACGCTTTCATTGCAATCCTAAAGACCTTAGGCCCATTAGCTTACCTTCTTATTTCTTGAAAATTTTAGAAAGACAAATAGAGGCTTACCTCAAAGGTTTACTTGTGAAGCTGTCAACATCTCAGCATGTATATTGTAAACAGAAATAGGTGGAAATTTTATGCCCTCTTATGTCATATTGAGAAGTCTCTCGAATATAAGAAATTCTCTTTGGGGACCTTTTGTGATACTGAAGGTGCCTTTAATAATGTCAAACAAGAGGTGATTACACGGGAATTAAATTTGGGGGTGGATATGGCACTTGGAGTTTAGCTTGATCAAATTCTCAAAAGCAGGGTTATAACGGCAAAATAGATGTATCCTCCATAAATTTGTCAGTAAGAGTACACCGCAAGGTGGTGTATTAAACCCCTTCTTTGGAATTTGGTCATAAATGATGTGTAACTAAAACTGAAAGGGACTGGCTTTAAAGTGGTTACTTATGCGGCTGTTACTGTTATTACCGCTTTCAGTAAATATCCCTGTACCATCAGAGATATTATGCAGAATTCTCTTGGCATCTTAACTAGATGGACCAATAGTTGAGGTCTTAGTGTTAACCCACCTAAGACTAAACTGGTTCATTTTTCCAGGAGTATAAATTTGCTTGTTTTGATTAAAATCAGGTTTTATAAACTTCTTTACACAGAGCTTGTATAGCAATCAAGAAAGCCATAGACTACCCATTCATCTTATTTTGCAAAGTGGACATTTATGTTTCACTTGCTACTTGCTAACTGCTCCTTAAAGAACAAGCTTATTAAATTACGAACAATAGATGGGCAAATTGTACTTCATGTGTTATTACTAGGTAGATTTGGCCTATCTTGGAGTTAAAAAAGTCTAACCAGTTAATAGCTATGCAACGGCGTAATAATAGCACAGTTGTGGGTGTCATTACTGGACACTGTCTTATCGGTGGAAAGCATGTCAGTAGACTTGGTGTTTTCTTTTATGAAGCTTACTGTAGTAGCTGCAAGAATGAAGAAGAGGATGAACCAATACTTCATTTGTTATGCACTTGTCCTTGTCTGGCTTAAAACAGACATAAGTTTTTGGGAACTCACCCTCTGAGCGACCTGACGAACCTCAGCAAATTGAGCGTTAGAGATATCAACTGCTTCACTAGAAGCACAAGTTGGTTCCAGTAAGGTAATGCGGAGAAACAAGCTTGTGGCAACGGTATGATCATATCTGTCTATGCCTCAAACTTTTTTTTGGTGGCCCTAAACCCAACCTGTGGTTGAATATTCCAGCATATAAATCTCTAGACCACTAACTAGACAAAACTTTAATTCAGGATTGAAAATGGTTCAACTGGTTCAATCTGACTAGTTTTGCATTTAAAGAAGATCGAATAAGTGGGCTTATTCGAGTTGGCGGCAGATTGTAGTTTAAAACACATCAAACTACTTCCTTCCCATTATCAATTTACTAAAATTCAGTTTACTCATTTCCACAGAGAGTAGCTAATATTGGCTAAGGTACTTTAGGAGTTTTGGCCAATCAATGCTTGAAAATTAGCAGCTCAAGTATTTCGAGATTGTGTTTAACAGTGCCGGGTGAAATCAGCTTCGCAATTGTGCAAAAGATGAGAAGTTTATCAAAAGAGCGACAGCTTTGGAAATTGTTGTTGTGGTCACACAGCAAATTCGTGGCCAAGAACGACTCGAAACCTACCTCTCAATACGTCCACTTTGGAACAAAGGTTGTTGGCCTAGAACAATGGTCAATTCTTCTACTTAGCTGCTTTTATTGGTTCACTTAGATGTTTTTAATTCGACGATTATGCAAAAAAGAAGTCTTCGACAATGGCATAAACTGGGTAGGTGCTAAATTGAACAAAATACACCAAACAGATGTGTCAGGATGGCAACTAAGTTTTACAAAAATAGGTGGTTAAGGCATAAAGAGGCATCCCGTCTCTCATTTTGTGGAAATTTTGATCAATGGAGTAAATGACACTAGACTGGCATTTACTGACAAACCGATTTCCTAAAACAAAGCTAAGATGTTAGGCGAATCCTAATAACTAAGAAAAAATAAGATAGAAAAGGAGCAAAGAATGGCCTGTATGCTTGTTAGCAAGGTGCCTTAGATAATACCTAACCTTGTCTTAAGAGGGTTCTATCGTCTTCCTGCCGATATCTTCGATAAAATAATGATGGCTAATCAGATACCTGCTTAACTGCTTTATTGCAGTGGAAATGTCTGCGGGCAGGTTTCTCGATAATACTCAGTTCGTTAAAAAGCGGCAAACCTTGGAAATACAACACTATTATTATGATTTGAAAAAGGTTTTCAAACCTTATTACCTTCAAGAGAGTTTTAGATGATTGAGTTATTATTGAAAACTGAAACTATGCAGTTAGACGGTAAAAATGGAGCCCGAGCATTATGTGATACATTGAATATGAATATTTCTGTTCATTTATTTGACTTATGCAGCGTGTACCAAGCTAAGGTGATAGCGTTTGAGGAAATCTTGGCTTGGTTAAGGTATAATGTGATATTCACGAATAATATTGCAATTAAAATGTGGGCGGTTAAGCGGGAAATAGTTTTCTCTAGCGTCAAATGTGGCGTTGGGTTTCCAGATCATCTTGTACATTTGAACGTCAAAGGGAACTGAATTTCAAGGTGCAATTCTCCAAAACCGAATAGAGCAGTGGCAGCTACTTTAACCGAACCAAGCTATGAATAATAAATTAAAAAATACTATCGAACCTAAGAAAATAAACTTTAATTTCACGAATTTTATAGTTTAAATGAGCAATAAAAAAATAAAATAGAAATTTTTATTGTTTTAAAACCGTGTTGCTGATTCCAACCCAAAAAAATATCAAATCGATTGATAAGTGTTCGAATGGTCATACTGTAAATGTATAAGTGACGTATTTACATGAAAAACATATTTTATCGGAATAAAGCATAAAATAAAAAAAAAATGTTTACAACTTTACAAAAAGTTTAAGGTTTGAATATTAATGCCCATATATTTCATTTAAAGAATTCCACAACTGTATAAAAAAAATATATATTAGACGTATCCGACAAAAAAAATGCTGGCCACAAAATTATTACGAACTCCAACAAAGTTTGTTCTTAGGTGAACAATTTGTATTTTACTCTTATGATTTTTTTTTATATTTCCTAGGTGAGTATAATTTTCAGATATATTTTTACCTCAGTGATGTTTAAAACGATGGAAAATTGAAAAAATGAAAATTTGCATAAGAAAAAAAAATGACTTTCGTATTGTTCATCTTCTTTTTGCTTCAATGGGCGAGATACTTGAATAATTGTAATTAGTTCTTATCGGAGGATAATTTCGATATTAAAATTTATGTTTAAATGAAATTCGATGATTTCGAATTTTATAAGTTGATCAGCATAAATATTCTGAGGAGGAATTAAATATTAAGTTTTAGTCAATTAGTCCCTCAAAAAGTCAAATAAGGGAAAATTTATATATATAAATATTGTTTTATCTGTATTGGAGTATTGTTTGAGTGTGATGTATACCAATTGTATTTTCACCCGGTTTTACTAACTGTATCGCCCGGTGTCGAAAGAGTCAAGAAGCAAAATATACTGATATTGTTGCACTTTTTTATGTTAGTCGAAATTAATCCCAATTCTGAACTACAAGACTGCTACATACATAATTACTCTAGATGTGTGGGTATTCCATTCAACAGATACAACAGTGTCACGCAAAAATAAAGTATCCGATAAACAAATTGGCAGAGCAAACACCACCCTTGCTCTGAACGCATAAATAGTTTTAATTCATTTTAAAATTTCTATAACATGTACATTTACAAAAACGTGACGTAATTCGGAAGCTGTCAGAAGTTGAAGTGTGGATTAAAAATCAATATTTATGTTTCTTCGCGACATGTGAAAACTGTTCCCATAGCTATAAAAAAAATAATTTTGCGAGGGATAGTCCATTGGACGACCATTTTGAAGTTTGTAAAAAAAAAATACTTTTTTGGAAAATTTTTTGTTACTTTAATGAAATTCCGGATTGTCTTTACTCCTCTGCTTTTTTCAGTACTAACAGTAAGTTTTTCATTATGAAAATCAGACATCATTACCATTCTACTGTTGTCACAATACTAATATGTAAAATACATATTCGGCATAAGTTATTATGAGCGATGTAACCAAAACACAGATGTCCTTGAAAAATTATCTCGTATATCTAATTTAAAGTTTCAACGATAAGATATTTGTTCAAAAATCTGCTCCTTTTTAAATTGCTAGTATTTTTTATTAAAAATAATTAAAAAACCGAAATTGTTTAAGCCGCTTAGTAGTATACGACCCCTATAAAATATTCGGTTAAAATTTATGGTTATCTCCTTCAGCAAAATATAATTGCAAACAAAATTTCTAATTTAATGATGACAACGCAAGTTTATCGGATGTTGGAGGATGTTATCATATTTTGTACAGATTTATTCTTATCTCAGTGTTGTGCATACGAGTATAACATACTTTATAATAATACAATAATTTTCTATGTTTTAACTCTTTTACTGCTATTTTTATGATAGTATTTCCTCGATTTAGGTGGTGGATGTATTGATGGGCTTGTCATAAAAAAAAATAAAGGTCTTTTTACCTTAGAATCTTATAAACCGGTTTGAAGGACATAAAATGATGAAATATGTTTAGAAGCATGTACAAAATAAGTCTTTGGACAAAGTAGTCTATCCTAAAAGTTACGTTCTTCGGTTTCATCGCTGGAATAAATAACTATTGATATCAGATTTTGCAAGTCCAATAACCACTCCTATTTAACAAGTTTAATATTGAGTAAGTGGTTAACCATTAAACAGCCAAAAAACTAACATTGCAACTTCTATCAGAATCAGAACCATCTAAAGATTCTAGTATTCCAAATTTCTTGACGCCTTCCTTATCTATTCTTAGATATAAAGGCAATAGAGATAGAGAACAGCTAGCAAAAGAGGAAGAGGCACGAGTCCTCTATCACCTATCACTAGACGCAAGCAAATGAAAATTAACAATAATTGGTTAGCTCCACCTACAAGTATTTTATCGACATGGTTTAATTGTTTGCCAAGGGAGAAAGAAGATACACCATCAAGAAAAATAATATTAGCGCTTCCAATATTTGTGTCTGGCATAGAAGAAATCAATCTTTTAACTGTCTTGTTAAAGGAATTTTCAAACGACAAATTTGACCTAAAAGTAATTGGAACTAGCCAGGTTAAAATTCTAGTAAAATATACTGAAGCATACCTAGCCATCATTAAAGCACTACCGGAACGAAACACCGAATTCCATTCGTTCCAACAAAAGATGAACAAAACCTCCTAGGTTGTCATACAAAACTTACATCCGTCTATTAACATTGACGAATTGAGTTAAGTGGCTTGGGCCACGATGTTGTTAAAATTTGAAACATGAGGCAAAATGGTTGGAAAAAACCACTCTCACTCTTTAAAGTCGAGCTTCAAATGAATGCAACTGATAGAGACATACATTTGAACTGATGCACTTATTATTGTGCAGGTCAAAAACCGTATGTGAAGAGGGAAGTGGTCACTGCACTATTTATCAAAGGTACGGACATACTAAAACGTACTGTAATCATCGACCTAGATGAGTGAAATGTACAGGTGAACATCTTATAAATGATTGTGAAAAAAAGTGGACTACAGAGGTCATCTGTGTGCTCTATAATGGTAGTCATCGAGCCAACTATAGAGGCTGCAGCGTTTACCAAGAGGTCCAAAAACGCAGTTTCCTAAGAGGAACAATATTGGAGAACTCGCAGCCATCTAATCTGAATCCATCTTAATTAAATTCGAATCCCTCTTATTAGCTTGTTAGTGGAACAACCTTTGTGCAGAAACTCAATGTTTTAATTAAAAAGCAAACTTCGGATTCAAATCATACCAATGAAAATAAGCAAATGGAAAATTTAAAAACTTATAACCAACAGCCTGAGCAGTCTTCCACACAACGGTTGGAATATATGATGGTAAAAGTAATGGTCAAAATGGTTACCACCCTTAACCTTCTAACAATCATTGTCTCCAAATCATTCAATGTCCAGAACCCTTAAATTGGCAATTTGGAATGCCAACGGCTTGTCGCAACATGGGCATGAAGTTAAAAGTTGTTTGATAAATCAAGAAATTGATGTCATGCCAATATCCGAACCGCATAACACCAGCAGAAGTTTTCTAAAAAATACCAAGATACATCATTTATGATACAAACCATCCTGATGGAACAGCACATGGTGGCACAGCAATTATGATCAAAAACATAATTAAACACCATGAAATGAAAAAGTATAAGCATGAACATCTATACAAGCAACTACTGTGGTAATAGAACATTAGCTAGTTCCTATAACAATTTCGGCTATTTACTGGTCACCAAAACATGCAAGATTGGCTGCAACGAGAGACCGAGCGTTATTTAAATCAATTAAAAAAAATAAACTTAATCATGTGTCAACCTGTGAATCTACTTACTGGCCCAGTGATAGTATAACGACCCCAGACGTCATAGATTTCTGCTTCACCAAAGGAATCGCAAGTAATTACATTAAAGCGACGCCATGTTTAGACTGGTCATCGGACCACTCGCGTCTCTTAATCACTCTACTCTGGCTACAAAGATAAGAAACATACAGAAGCAACCGATGTTAAGCAAAAAAATAGCTGACTGGGACCAATAATTAAATTAAAGACGGAGTGTAATATGGATCTAGCAATGTGGAACATATTAATGTATGTATTCAGCTTGGAAGTCCACACCAGTAAAAAATGAGAAAGATAAGAATGTTTAAATCTTGTCATGAAAATGATTAAGGACAAAAGAAAATTAAGACAGCAATGGCAACGAATATAGACTAACGAAGATAAACGCAAGTTAAACAAGGCGGCCAAACAGTTAAAAAAACTGCTGCTCAATGAAAAAAATCAGTCAATTCAAGAATATTTGTTGCGACTCTCACCAACAGAAAACACAGATTATTCACGGTAGAAAGCGACTAAGAAGCTAATTCCGCCAATACTTAAAAGTAACGGTCAGTAGGCAAGAAAGAATGATGAAAAGGCCGGTGTATTTGCAGATCATTTCGAGTATTTCAACCATATCCATTAGCAACTACGGACGAAGAGTACAACAACATTCAAATGCATTTGGAATTGCCATTGCAAATGAATCATACAATCACAAAGTTTTCTATCTTTCAAGTAAAAACTATGATTCAGAGAGAGTTAAATCCTAAAAAGGTGCCAGCATATGATCTTATCATAGGAAAGGTTTTGCAAGAGTTACCAGATAATAGTATTCGATTTCTTACCTACTTATTTAACGCATTACTTAGAACTGGATACTTCCCAATACAATAGAAGGTTTCACAAGTAATACTGATACTAAAACCAGACAAGCCCCCAGAAGAAGTGTCGTGGTACAGACCTATAATCTTGGTACCAATTATGTTTAAGCTTTTTGAATTACTACTATTTAAGCTCCTAAAGCCTATATTGCTGGAAAAGAAGCTAATTCCAATAACATTTTGGATTTAGGCCAGATCACTCAACAATAGCACAACTACACCAACTACACATAATAGTTCAAGTAATCCAAGAAGTTCTAGAAGAAAAAGACATTGTTCTTTTGTATTCATGGACATAGCGCATTCTCAGCTGAGCCACCACGGTCTTTAATTCAGCGGCGTTTTTTGGAAAACTACTGTAACCTATGTAAATCGAGTCAATAAAGCTCTTAAAATGTTTTAGGGCGTGCATATTGTAGATCACATCATGCATAGCAAGTTCAATGCGATGTTTCTCACAGTACCATATAATAAAGTTTGTCTGACTTATTTTTTCGCGTAACAGTATTCTGACAACCGACGTTCTGTCCAGCATAACATTAGCACCGTTCAACTAAATTTTGTTTGAAAAATGCGGTATTTAAGCCATACGAGTTTAAACATGTTAACGATTACGTCTGCTTTTTGGTTTTCAACTGCAAGCAAATTCAAAAAAATTTGTATTGATTCGGAATCAATTTTTTTTCGGATATTTATTATCTGCTTTCAAGTTTTCTTCCTCGTCATGAGATGAGCTCTCACTTCACGAACAAGAAGGTAAATATTGCGGATTTTTGGTTTCAATCTCTGAATTATGAACATCATGTGTGTCATGATTTCTATGGGAAGGTAAAGTGAAGCTGCTGTTGATGAAACAATTGCTGTTTTCGCAACGAAATACTTTGTCAGTTTGGTATTTTGTAGTTGTATTTTGCTAGCTGAATAAAAGGTCGAAATGGAACAATCTGAAATTTTATTGTCAAATTTTGTTTAATTTTATTGTAGTTGTTGTTACAAACTTGAAGTAATGCTTAAGGAAGTTAGTTTAAACATTTTTGATTCTATTTGGATATATTTTTTATTAAATCCGTGATATACGTTCATTCCGTGATATATCGTTGACGAGTACCGTCATGCTTCAAATATTTTCTACTTTTAAATTATTAATTGGTGCAGTCTTTTTGTTTTTTTTATCTCACAAAAATTGTGACTGATTGATTATTGTATTTTATAAAGTGGACAATTACTATTTTTGCAACTATTAATTGCACTATTGTGATATATATGAGTTGAACATTTACTACGAGAAATAAAAAAAATTAAAATAAAATAATCTAATTGCAAGTGGTTGTACAGCTTCGTATTTTAATATTATTATTTACCGCTACAACAAGTCATATTTATCGACAAACCAAGTTCGTACGGTCATATAATATATAGTTTATTCTAAAGAACCTTGGGAGAATTACAGATAAGTTGTGTGAAATCAATTCGTGCAACAATTTGAATGTGGATAAATTGATCAGCTGTAGTGAAATCTATAGTAAATTAGTTCATGCTTCTTGTATTAAAATCAGCAATAGCATGTTCTCACTAATTAACATAAATACCAATTTGAAATGGGTCTGCGATGATTGCGGCGACACATTTAACAAGTTGGCTCGGAATATTGAGAGTATTTTGGGTTTGGTCCGAGGTCTCATCCGATAAAATAACGATATTGTTCGTGACAAGCCTCGAAAAAAAAAATCAGACTGACGATGCTAAAGATCAATCGTCAACTCCCGAATTGTTTGTTCCAGTTTCGCAGTACGTTCCACCTCAACAAACCGATTCTATTATTGGTGGTTGTAAAGATGGTGATAGATCAATAAAATCGGTTCCTGAAAGGAAGTATATTTATGCTTCAAGATTTGTAAATACGGTCTCTCCTGAATCGTTAAAAAATAGCTGAAAGATAAGCTGAATTTATTAGAAAGCGATTTTGAATGTATCTGGCGATCAGGACATCAAGCGGCTTAAATTTCGTGTCTTTTAAAATCCTTACTCGTTCCTAATACTGTTACAACCTGGGGTATGGCCTTTTAGAATCGTATAAGTTCGTGAGTTTGTTAGACGCACATAAAACTTTGTCCCCATACCGTTGGTTTAACTTATTGGATGGAGCCGGATTGTAATAGCAAATTACCATCGGTTAATTCGAAGGCATGTAATATTATTACTAATACTAAAGATGGCTCTAATTTAGTTTTAAATAATGTGAATACTAACACAAATTCAAATAATTCAATTCATAATTCTAACTTACTTCTAAATAGCAATAGTACCAATAATTGTACCGAAAATAGTTTTTCAATTGTTTTCTATAATTGTAGCGGTATGCGTTCGAAATCCAAACCATTTTATCTTGGCGTAGTGGAGTGTAATTACAACATCATATTGCTAGCTGAAACATGGCTGGCGAAAGATTTCAATTCATCCGAGTTTTTTCCATCAGACTTTTATGTTTTCCGCCGGGACCGATATAGCTTTGGTACGAATCGAAAAGGCGGTGGAGATTTGTTCTGTGAACTTTTGGTATCTGACTCACAATTTGAATTTTTAGCAGTTAAATTAAAATTGGCTTCATATAATTTGATCATATGCGTTATGTATATTCCATGCAACTCTGGTTCGTCATTTATTACCGAAATTTTTGCCAATTTCACTAATAAGGTTTTACCTTTTTTGGACGAGGAAACTGACCTTATAGTTTATGGTGATTTTAATTTCCCAGAGTTATTCTGGAAGTTGGGAAGTGACAACGATAACATATTTATCCCGTTCAATACTATAACGACTCTTCTGCGTTAGTTTGTAATTATATGGCTAATATTGATGCATCTCAAATAAACAATATTCCAAACAGTCCCAATTGCGGGCTACACGAGTATAGTATTTTCCATACACCAATATCGATCGATTTATCGTACGAATTTTGTGACAACCTCAACTTTACTAAAAATATCTTGGTTTTTGACTACGCGCGCTGACGTTAGTTAAATGAATAAATTTTTAATTGCTGTTAAATGGAGCGATGTACTGTTAAATATCAATGTTGACCATGCAGTTTATTTTTTCAACGATCTATTGTATTCTTGTATTAAAAAGTTTGTTAAAATGAAAAAGAAACAGTCTTTGGCTCGTAAGGATCCATGGTTCACAAAGGATCTGGAAAACTGGAAATCCAGCGTAACGGGCCTTTACTAAATTTAAGAATACTGGTGCTTTGTTACACCATTCCCAGTTTAAATTATTTAGGAAACAATTCAATTGTTTTAAACGTTTTTAGAGGAAGATTTAAGGAGCAATCCAAAGAAGCTTTGGAAATTTGTAAAGTTGAAGAACCAAACTAATAGTTTACTATCAGTTATGACATTTAAGGGTCAAAAGTCGAATGATCCTCTTACAATTTGTAATTTTTTTGCGGACTATTTTAGCTGTGTATTTGTGAAAGATACCAATAATATTCAATGGTCTTCAGCTAGGATAAACAGCTCAATCATCACGTTCTCCCAACAAGATGTTGTAAATTCACTTCTTAATCTCTATATCTCCAAGTGCTCTAGACCATGGACTACCGCTGGCATTGCTAAAATGTTGTGCTACTGGTTTGGCAGCTCCCCTTCATTTACTATTTAATAAAAGTTTAAGCCAGGGTAAATTCCCGGATATGTGGAAATTAGCTTTCCTTACACCGATACACAAAAACGGATCACGCAATGACGTTACAAATTATAGGGGTATTGCAATAATGTCCGGTATCCCGAAGGTGTTTGAATGAATGGTTAAAGAGGTTTTATTTTTCCATAGCAAGCAATTGATCAGCTCACATCAACATGTTTTTTTCCAGGCTGGTCTACTAACTTGGCTCTTTTGGCGCTAAAGCTTTCGATAAACTAAACCAGCTTAGTAAGCTCAATTGCGACTTCATACCGCTGAATTGGCTAAGTTCCTACTTGACTAATCGTAAAATATATGTTAAAATTGATGACATTTCTTCCAATAGCTTCGCGATTTTCTCTGGTGTACCCCAAGGGAGCCATTTGGGATCATTGCCGTTCCTGCTATTTATCAATGATGTTACAAAATTATTGGAATTTGTAGAGTGTTTATTGCTCGCGGAAGATATACATTTTTTTCTTCCATATCATGCGGTGCGGATAGATTTAGGTTCCAACAATATTTGAACTGTTTTTGTGATTGGGCTGATCGAAACTTAATGTTTCTTAATGTGGAGAAATGTCAAGTCATGACAATATCTAAATCTAAGCAGCATTTAATTTTTGAGTATTCTCTAACACATAAGATTTTAAAACGGGTGGTGTCAGTAAACGATTTGGGGGTAGTTTTTAGCTTTGACATGACGTTCAACTTCCATATTGGCGTGATCATTAATAAGGTCTACTCAAAATCGGGTCTTATTAAGCGATACTCGAAAGATTTCCATGATTTGTTGACCTTCAAAGCATTATATTCATTATTTGTAAGGTCGCATAACGAATATGCCAGCGTTATATGGTCTTCGGTCTACGATATTCACACTAAGAGAATAGAGGGCATACAGAAGACCGAGCAATTGGTGCAGTGGTTAAAGTCGCGGTGTTTGGGATGAGAGGTACCGAGTTCTAATCCCAACGGGGGAGAGTTGCAAAAGATAACCATGGTCCATGTCAGTACAGGCTAGCTGGAGCGATGCACTGTGCAGATGGATTTAAAATCGAACCTGTATTCGTGCGTCCTCAATTTGGCTGGTGACGACGTAAGGTAGGACGTTAAAAAATTAACCGCAAAAAAGTTGAGAGAGCTTTGGCCCCAGAAAAGATTGCAGGGTTCAGACACAAACATACAGAAGCAATTCTTATTGTTTTCTTTAAGAAAATTACCATCCTCAGGAAGGGGTGATTTGAAACTGTTACCTTTTAATGATAGATGTTGTCTTCTGGGTATTCAGTCACTGTCGTCTAGGCGTAAGTGTGCAAGTGCCACATTTGCGCGTGATATACTTTGTGGTAAGGCTGATTGCCCAGACCTGCTATCTCTTTTCAATATTTACACTCCTCAAAGCGTGTTACAACCACGTAATTTGCTTTTCATCCCGCCTGCGTGCACTAACTACCCGTATTTTGATCCTGTAGCGCGTATACAACGAGACTTGAATAGTGTATCAATGTGGTTCGATTTAAATATTTTTAAATATGCGAGCAGTTCAACCCCTTTATAACCACTAGTGGTGCTATTAATGCTGTATTTAGACAAACAATACTAATTGTGGCGATCGAAAAAAACATTAAGCATGATTCTCGGTAGAATATTGTCGACATTTGTTTCGTTGTAGTAGCCCTTACAGAGTGGATTCGCAAAATAAGAAATTTTCATTCACCCTATAGTAACATTTTGATCCTGGATTGAGAATGACTGATCTTGATTATTTTACGATCCATACAGATAGAAACGAATATTAAACGTTGTAATGATGGATTATTGAAGCTAAAAACATGAATTTTACACAATTTGTGCGGTAAAGTATTGTCAACGAAAAAAACGAAAGACAGACACTTCGGAATTATTTAACATGAAGTGCTATACGCAAGAAAAACGATTTTTCATTGTTGAGCAATATTTGCAAATAATATTACAGCTACAGTTCGCAATTTCTATTGAAGTTCATTTTCATCTTGGGATATACAAAATCTTCGAGTGATTGTTAAAAAACAAATGCATCTCTAACGTGGATTTTGGACTCGATGCACTATCGGACGATTCTTCTTATAAAATGGGGTTGGCCATACAATAACAGGTAAAAGCAAGCAAAGCAAAAAGGCCAGCCAGTTTTTCGATCGTGTAATTTCTTGTTTTGGTTATCCGAATTTGTCGCCAAGGCCAACCGATTTAGCACTGTGGTGCTTTTTTCTTTGAATTTTCTTTGATGTCTTAGGTTATAGTAGTTTTATCCATTTACTGAAGGCAATCATAACCAAACATTCAACAAATGACTGAATTGCATGTAAAAAATGCACGTTATAGCATTAATTGAACCCTTCAGCTGAAGTTATTCCTAGTCCTAAAATATTTTCTGGTCACATCATGCGATGGTCCAATAATTGAAAATGAATCAATGTTCTTATTTTGTCAGCTTTATAGAGTATCTGAAGATATATGGAAAATTATACTAATATAGAGAAAGCAGCAACAGCCATTCCATTGGATTGCTACTTGTTAAATGAATGATCAAATCAATTTTGAAACCCAAAAATTATGTTTTTCCGGTATTGGCCTTTTGAGAAATAAATCAAAATATTCTAGTATAAATAATCTTAAGGAAACACTGTGGTTCTAAAAATATGGTTGGCTGCCAAAACCATTACTTTCAAGTGTTTAATCCGCGTCCAACTTTTCGAACTTTTTAACTTTGCAAAGGTATCAGGAAATTTCTTATCTTTGAATTAATTATTACTACAGCTAAAAACACTCCTTTAAGGTAAAAGCAGTTGTGGTTTAAAGTTATGCAGGTATTTTGATTATTAACCTCATGTAAATCAAAGGATAAGTGTATCTTGAATTTTTTTTGGCTTTACATATTTTGATGGACAAATAAAATTTTAAAATTATTATAAATTACGGTTATACTTTGCTTCAACAATAAATTTATAAAAGTAAATTACGTTCTTAAAATTTAAGCTCAAGAGGTCATTTTAGCTGCTACAAAATATTATGCACTTATTTTTTCAGCAATTATCTATTAACCGTATAGTAAAATTATGTTTCAATTAATTTTTTTTTGTTTCTATTATTTAGTAAAACAAACGAACTAATTAATTAACGAGAAAAATGTTGAACATTTTGTAAAACAAAAAAAAAAAAAAATCTTTCCGTTTAAATTTATTGTATCACTCGAAGCTATTGGTTAAATTTCTAATTTGGATGTTATGTACAGTAAAATGTAATTACATGAACATAATTAAATATTATGGCATAAAGTACATAGAGATAGGGATAAGAGAAGAATTTGTATGTTATTGTTTAACAGATAAAAATGTTTTTAAGTTGTGATCCAGATTGTCGTTATGAACAACAAATAACACAAGATATCGACATTTAACCTGTGTTAATAAACTTTAGTCATGACGAAAAGTCACGTTTCATGTAATTTTTCACACAAGTATCATGAGTACTGGGAATAGGTTGTGTACTCTACGAATTCACTTAGCAGGTTTCTTAGCAAAAGACGCTCGCATCCGTGGTTAAATTACATGTCCTTGTACATTGCCTTAAATGCAGTATTTGAAAATAAAAAGTTGTTGCCATTTTTAAAAGATTATTGGAAAGTAGAGCTGATCGGAAGACTGTTATTTTTTTAGATATAATATTTGCAATAAAATAAAGCCTGATTTTGAGCAGCCCGAAAAGTAGCAATGCATTCAATAGCATTATACGTCTATTATGAACCGCTTTAAGTGGAGTAGAGTTACCATATTATTTTTTTATAAAAGAGCACATTTTGTTTTTATTGGGGAGAGAGAGACCCGTAGTACTGTAAACGGAAAAATCAACGATAAACGACAACTTTATTTTAAAAAATTACATTTCGGTATAATTAGGGCTCTATCTCGACAATTTCACGCCGAATGCTGCCTTTCAAGGCTTCAATTGTTTCTGGTTTATTTGCATAAACTCTATTTTTGAAATAGCTCCACAGAAAATAGTTTAAAGGCGTTAGATCCGGCGATCTTGGCGGCCAAAATGCTTTAAAATTTCGTAAGACTATTCTTCCCTGGAATTTTGTTATAAATTTATTGTTTTGTTGGCTGTGTGGCATGTCTTGTTGAAACCATATATTGTTGAAACCATATTAACCACCGTCTTGTTGAAACCATATATTGCCAATATCAATACCATCAACAATAGGCCAAAGAACTGCTAACAAAGAAACGCCCACTTTTAAGAACATGTACTATGAAAAATCGACATTAAGGAGTGAGCAAATCATAGCTCTCGTTCAATGAATTTTCAAAAAAAATTTAAGACCTATTGGAGATTACTCTTCTGATAGAAAAAACGATCAATCGTAAAGTAGAGAACATTTCAAGTTCTCTGTTGATGACAGGAAGAAAAGCTAGATTGTGTACACAATTTTAACAAAAGTACAAAATTCTTCAAGCCTTCAGTTCTTACGGTATAAATAGAAAAAAAAAATTGTAGATTTTCAAGACAATTGATCCACAATTGATCCACATCTATAGTTAATGAATCTAGAGCGTGATGTTCGCGATTGTTTTATAAATGTACTAGGCATCCAATTACAATCAGCGGCTTCTTTAAATGTTTCTCAAATCTAAGTCATTAACATTTATGGTCCTTCGAAGCCAAATTTTGGAGTAGCACATTGGAAATTCAACAGTTCAACTACTTTGGCACACAACTGGTTAATCCTAGAAAAGACAGGATTACCCAGTTATGGTGCATCAGTACTATAGTGAATGGTCATGACAAAATGGATACAACCGAGAAGGTGACAAATATGGGCGCAATCGGTGACCGTGACGAAAGACATACAATACGGTCCAGTACACAGTCAAAAGGTTCAAAGCGATCCACTGCCAGCGATCGCAAAATCAAGCAAATTGAATTAACATAAAGGATGCAAATCCTACAGAAAGAAAAAGCATTTCTGAAACAAAAAGAAGACATCAACAAAAAATTAATCGAACTGCAAACAGAGCTTGCTATTACAAAAATTATAGACGACAACTGTAGCAAAGCAAGCGATTTATCATCAGTCGTTACAAGTAATGCGACAAAGGTAGATAACTGGATTAAAGATAATAAAAAATATAATCGACAGCCAAAACTCAAACCATGGGTCGAATCCGTTGTCGGTAATGGCGCAAATTTAAGATGACAATCAATGGTCGATAATGAAAATAGTAATTATCGACGTCAAAGTGGCAACGGTGTGAACCCTTACTATTTTGAACAAGGCAAAACGAAAATTTAATGGAAAATTCATTGCTCGATAGGCAGTCAACCACGACTATATTTAGTGGAGAGCCATTAAGATGGCCTTATTTTATTGCGGAATTCGAGAATTCAACACGTGACTGTCAGTTTTCAAATTCAGAAAATCAAGATCGACTAAGGAAGTGTCTTCGCGGCAAAGCCAAAGATGTCGTCGATCATTTAATGATATTGCCAGGAAATGTCAATGAGATATTAACAATATTCCGAAATCGGTTCGGACGGTCCGATTTTATTGTAAATCATTTACTGGATAGATTATTGCTCAAAATAGTTCCCGTCAAACTGACAGGTCTCAAGATGACGATTGAAACATTTGCGTTATTGGACGACGCATCGACGATTTCACTTATCGACGAAGACATATCCAATAAGTTGGGATTGTACGGTCCTATTTAATCGCTCAAGATAGAATGAACAACCAAGTGAAGCAGCAAGATGATTCAAAAACAGTTCTGAAAAACCTACGTTCTACGTCACGTTAAGACAAGAAAAGGCCTTTCGCTATCAACACAATCAATGGGATTCGACAAAATCGAAAAATGTTTTAAATATTCACCGAATGTCGCGAAAGTTTCATTCAACTACGGGACACCAGTAATTCTGATTGGATAAGACAATTGACCTGTTATTGTTAACCGTAAAATCATATACGGTCCCTGGAACGGTCCTGCCATGAGCAAAACCCTACTGTGTTGGGTAGCCCATGGGAATATTGACGAGCCCGATGACATTCCGGATTAGACCTGCCACGTTTTCCAAATCATCAAATCTCAAACAGAGAGAGAGACAATTTCAACGTTTTACACGAGTTAGTAAAAGAGCAGAGGAAGTCCGAATGATGTAGAACAAAACCCGAGACAGAACTCCGATTATCTGTAGACGACAAACGATATAACAAGATCCTTGAAAACACAATTCGACGTATAGATAGGAGAAGATTCGAATGTGGACTCTTATGGAAAGACGACTGCCCAAATCTCCACGAGAGTAAAATCCTGCCATTTCTCGTTTACTCTATCGGGAAAGAAAAATTGATAGAAATTCAAATTATGCAGCATTGTATTCCAAGAAAATGAAAGAGTACATCGACAAAGGATATTTTTTTTTTTTTTTTTTTTTAATAGTGCCAATGGCTTAATATTTGAAGAAAATACCACAAATGACATCGACAGGGCAAATCCAAAATCATTGTATTTACCTCACTTCGGAGTGGTAAATCCAAACAAGCCAAACAAACTATGGATCGTACTTGATGCTGCATCCAAATCCAACGGGAAATATCTAAATGATTTCTTATTATCTGGACCCGACTTGTACAATTCATTACCAAACATCCTGATTAATTTCCGCAACCAATCAGTCGCATTCGTCGCCAACACAAAAGAAATGTTTCTACAAGTCGAAGTCGCGCCGAAGACCGACCAGCCCAACGAATGGTATGGAGGGGAATGGATCGACATCGGAAGCCAGGACGATTATTTGGGTGGTACAACAGATGAGCCAAAAGCGATTCAACTAATCAAAGAAGTCGTTGCTATTTACAAAAAATTTAATTTTGTGATTTGTAATTGGGTTTCCAATTCAAAAGCTGTTTTGGAAACTATCGACAGTAATTTACGTGTAAACAACGGTGAACAACTTAATCTCGATGACAACCGACAAATAGAGTGAATTTTAGGAATGTGGTGGAACTACAAAACTGATAATTTTGAGTACCTCTTAAACTTCACCAAAATACAATCAGACATCATCAACCTGTCGAGACGACCGACGAAGCGCGAATGATTGAAAACAATTATGTCGATTTTCGATCCTTTGGGACTCCTGTCAAATATTCTAACTGGCGGAAAAAATATCATTCAAAAAATATGGGAAAGTGCTACCAACTGGTAGATTACAAATCTACATAAGGTGAGGACACTACAGATTCTTCAAAGATACACGTCGTTTTTAATAACCGATAGTCAAATAGAACTTCATATTTTTTGTGACTGCATCTCAAGATGCATTTGCTGCTGTTGCATTTTTGCGGTTAAAACACGAAGACGATGTGCAACCAGGGTTGGGCGTTTTACATGTAAAAAACGTTTTCTCCATTTTACATGTAAATAACGTAAATTACAAAAAAAAATGTGTATTTTACACATATATGTAAATTATATTTAAAAAACGAGAATCCGTCCAGAAATAATTTAAAATATTGAATAAATGATACAAACATTTGTTTATAAGAATAACTTGCATTAGAAAATCCAATTAAACATTTTATTTAAATGGTTAATCATAATTATTTTCAACTTTTAGTTATCTACATTGAGACTATAAAAATCACCTATCCTTCTACAATGCCATCTGTTTACGTCTTAAACTAGTTCTTATATTCGACAAAATAAACAACTAGTGACATAGTGCCATCTAGCTACATTTGAATAAACTAAAATAAAATATTTTTAAGAGTGCATAATTCTTTCGATATGTAGCAGAAAACTAATTGCAATTTGAAGTTTAATCATAAATAAAATAATTCTCTGCAGTGAAATGAATGAAGTGAATCTATACTCGTTTGATTGGCTTTTAAATTTAAATCTTTATTAATTTCAAACATGACAAAATCAACCAAATTATCACTACCCGTCTCACCCTCATCAAATAAATGTATGCCTGAAATTACTAGCCCTATTCTATCCATTCTATCCATTAGTGTAGTAAAGAGGTAGTGAATATGATTATCGAATTTAAGCGTGGAACTGTAGTGAATTTTATTAATTCAATTTAATTTTTCTTACTCTAATTACAATTAATAATTTTTCATAACCTAAGTTTGCAGCAATACCATTATACTAACCTTACCATAGAATTAATACTAGATAAATTGATTAATACATTAATAATTAAATTTGGGAAAAATATTCTTTTTGAAACCCAGCAGTTACCATTCAAGGAATTCCATATGCTCCTCTCACGAAAAACGAAGCGTTCATCAAACTACATTTATTGATAGCAGGTGTCAAGATTTCATTGTCAAAATATTTCTTATCATAGGAAAGTTGCACTTTATTTTACATTTTTACATATGTACAAATATCACAATAAATAAACACAAATACACTACACTGTAGTATATAGTCAATTTTTCTTTAATTAAGAGATTTGGTAACAGATGGCGATAATTGTAATAAAAAAGTTGATTTATATTTTACAGTATGTATAAAATAATCGTTTACATTTTACATACATTTTACATGTAAAAAACCCAGTAAATTACATTGTGTAATTTACACGCCCAACTGTATGTGCAACACAAAGTCCCATGTGGCACCTCTTAAGCCTATGTCTATTCCCAGACTCGAGTTACAAGCAGCTCTTTTGGGTGCGAGGTTGGCCACGTCCTTAAGAAAATCGCTGAATCTCAACACAAATGCGACATATCTTTGGAAATACTCTTCATTGGATCAAGTCACACGCTAAACGATTCAAAGTTTTCGTCGCTCAGAGAGTTTGTGAAATTTAGGAGTTGACAAACGCATCCGAAAGGTTTTACGTACCGACAGCCGATAATGTGGCAGATAATGCGACAGAAGAAAAAAGTTACGATGGATTCGACAACAATTCAAGGTGGTTTAAGGGCCCTCCATTTTTGTACGGTCGCACAACGACATGGCCAAAACAAGACACAATCCGGCCAGCGATTAACGATTCGAAAATTGAAGAAGTAAAAACCGAGTACGACAACGTCATCTCCAAAGACATTGCTGTCCTCCCAATTCCTGACGTCAGCAAATTTGGAAAGTATTGGAAAATTGTACGATCAACACCCTGGATGCTAATTTTTATCGCCAAATGCAATTTCGAAAATTAGCAGTTTGGGACGTCTTCCGTGTGTAGTTAACATGGACGGAATTATTCGGCTAAAATGAAAAGGCAATGCCAGAGATCCCAGTCATTGGACAGCTGGTGGAATACCGATTGGAGCCAACAGCCAGGCCTTTCATCAAATGTGGTGTTGATTACTTTGGACCCTATCAAGTTACCGTTACACGAAGCCAAGTGAAATGTTACGGTGTATTTTTTACTTGTATGGTCACACGTGCGATGCATTTGGAAATAATACACGACCTATCAAGTAACGCTTTCATGTTTGTATTCGATAATTCGGCAGTCGGTAAGGATTCCCTGAAGAGATGTACTCAGACAACAGGACAAACTTTAGGAAAGCCGAAAAGGAAATAGCCGATGCAATTGCTAATTGGAATCACGACGAAATGCAACAGACGTTTATTATGAAGAACTACAGATGGTATTTCAATCCGCCAGCCGCACCACATATGGCTGGTGCCTGGGAGCGTCTTATACGGTTAATTAAACAACACCTATTCGAAATGCTGAAGGAGAGACATCCCCATGAATATGTGCTTAGACCACTATTCTACCAGATCGAAAATATCTTAAATAGCCGGCCGTTGAAAAATGTGCCATTGGACTCCCGCCGATGCAGAACCATTAACACCAAACCATTTTTTGATTGGATCGTCATATGCCTGTTTCCGGTTTGCACAAACAACTGGCAAAGACCTAATTTTCTAAACCGTTGGAAGGCTACTCAACAACCGTTAGAACAGCTCTGGAAACGATGGGTTAAAGAATACTTGTCGCACATCATAATTTCCACCAAATGGACGACAGAGTTCCGAAACATTGAGTTAGGAGTCCTCGTTATCGTAATGGATCCGGAAAATCCCCGAAATTGTTGGCCAAAGGGAATTGTTGTTCAAGTTTACAGAGTTGTGAATATCAAGACAAAGACAGGTGTATCAAGCGACCAGTGACGAAATTGGTTAAATTGGTTTGAAAATATATAAAAACCAATCGACAATAAGTTGTTAAAGAAAAAAAATCTGACAAAAATCATTAACAAATATCGAATTCAGTTTTTGTTCGTTTGAACATAGAAGATTGTATCTTGAGGTCCTTGGAAAATTTGCATTCTCGCCTAGACATGGGAATTTTCTTTTTAACGATTCAAGACAGAACAAAATAAAATTTCCCAACTACTTTTTTCTGTCAAATTGAAAATAGAGTAGAAAAGGGGGAGTTAAAAAAAAGTAAATAGTACAAAAGTACGGACCTCAAAAAGAGTACCCTAAGTGGAGTTGTCGAGATGCAAAAAAAGATCAACATCAATTTTTTCTGTTTATATATTTTTCTTTATTACTCCAAAGCTAGGTAGCCCAAGCGTAGCTTTTGTTATATTATTGTTATGAATCAAAATTACGTTTGTTTTAATGTATTATGTCAGTGCATAGCCTATTCCGTTAATTAAATGTTTGATTCTAAATTTTTTTTTTTTTTTAAATCTAGTAGTCTTTTATTTATTTTATTTTCCGTTTAGTTTCAAAATAAGTGAAAATCATTTTTTAGTAAATAAACTTTTCTAAGTTAGGCGGTGTGTTCCATTCTCAATTAGTTAAAAATAAAGTAAAGGAAATTACTATTTTTAATTTAAAATTAAAAAACAATCAAATGGCAAGATTTTTAAATGAGATGATTTTTCATGTATAGTTTGTGTAATGGAAGCGAAGTTCAAGCAAAGAGTAGTGTTCCATCAGGTTGATTCAGCAATATAATATGCAAACGATTACCAATGTTGAATCGAAGAGATGACAAAAGTGTTTAAGTTAGCCGCCTTATTAATTAATTGACAATAATAGGCAATCGTCTACTTATTGTTTTTATCGGACAAAAATTGGTAGTTTTCTAAAGAGAGGGCTTATAGAAAATATTTATTATCACCAGGAAAAAAAATAATTTTGGCTGATGTAAGCGGCAGATTTTTGTCATTCGACATTAAATTCCTGATTCGGATTTATATCAAACTTTGTAACTGCCATCATCGTCGATAAACATTTCTTAGGGTGTAAAATAAAAAATCAAATCAAATCTAAAACTTCCATAATACAAATACAGTTTTTATGAACATACATACGCTCTGAATAAATAACTAAACTCAAACAAACTTCTAGAAACTAATCAAATGATCAACAGCCAGAAACGAGTATAAATAATAAATTTGTATTCAATTAAATGAAAAAAAAAAAAAAAAAAAAGTTTTTGATTTTAGATAAAATTCAATCAATATAACGCCTTCTCGGTTCGTGTTTCTCCTATTAGTATATAGTATGTGTATACATTACGAACGAAATCGTTAATTCACATGAAAAATTTATAAAAGGATAGATTTTGTTCCGTATATTCTTCAGCAAATATTAGTTTCAGTTTCGGATCATAAATTTTGTCGCCTTACTTACAGCTGTAACGATTTATGGGATAGTAGTAAATTTAGTTTTATGGTTATGTGATTTATTTTCCTGGTGTCGGTCGTATGATAACAATAGTTGTATGTTTACATGCTATAACATTATGTCATGTATCAAATTTTTATGAATTGAAAAGTCATCCGACTGTGTTATTTAAACTGAATAGCATGAAAATTTAAATTATGCCATAGTAATGCCAGTGGTGCGTATAGGGTTGTGCTATTTATTTATATCACGTACCATCTATTAAAATGACGCGCGTTAATTTTAAAGCAAAATTGATGTAAAGAAATCGCAATGTGATTCATATCATTCCCAAAATCATTACACTAAATTGTGTAATGATTTTGGGAATGATATGAATCTTTAGTCACTGATGACTACAAAATCATCGCTACTTTTCATTTGCCACATTTCTTAAGTAAATAGGTCATACCTATTAAAAAATAAGGACTCCTCAGTCAATGCTGGAAATATATATGGTCATACTACTATAGAATAACTGCAATATGAAAACCGAGATGTACATTTTACGGTACTACACATATCGATGATGTAGAATGCTAGTTTAAAGAAGCCGAAATACATCAAAAATGTGCAAACTGCGATGGTAATCACACAGCCAATTACGTACGATGTCCACAGCGTACGGAGTTCTTACATATCAGAGAAGAACTTAACAAAAAGACGAGCATCAATGGAAATTCGTTTAATTTTGCATCAGTAAACTCTCCAGTAACTCGGGGTGGATAGGTTCAACACCAATCATCGCCTCAAATAAATTATAATAATGCTCCACAAGTAACTTTTGCTGGCTTAAAGCATTTGTAGATCTGTCAGTCTCAATAATTACTTCTACGAGTAAGTATAAATTAATTCTTTCGGGTGTAATTTTATCTATGATTAAACTAAGGAACGCCAGAAGGAGGCAATGTATAAGGAAAATAAACTTATATCTTAATATTGTAGGACTACTCAATACCGCGATTAGTTGCAAGATGACCTGAGTAAATTAATAAAAGGGTCAAAGCCTTACTGGTACGATATTAAATGTTTCATAAATAAATATTCATCCACATCTCCATTACTCCATTAATTAATCCAGACAATGATAATGTTAGAATTATTGAAACTGTTGAAAAATGCAAAGTACTTGGTAATCGTTTCCAACTAGCATATGATATTTCCTCAAATGTAGTTGAAACCCAAAATGTCAGAAACAGCATACAAAAAATTGCAGAACATATTGCGCTTCAAAAAGTTGTTGTTCTCACTAACCGCTCATTTAAAGCATCAGGTCCGGACTAAATTCAAAATGTCTTACTAAAACATTTACCTGAATCGGGATTTAAATTTATGGCATATTTATTCTCTCGTTGTTTTGAACTATTATACTTCCCTTCTCGTTGGAAAACAGCCAAATAAACAATATTTTTTAAGAAAGCGTCAGCAATCGTTGTTGCTTCTTGATTGTGAATGAGTATGTCAAAACAATATTTCGTTAAATCGTCGGGTATTTTTAACAAGTATCGATTACTGTTTAAACAATATTTCGTTAAATCGTCGGGTATTTTTAACAAGTATCGATTACTTAGGTAGCTTAAAGGAAATCGTCTAACTATATCCATAAATATCTTTTCAAATGGCAATTTTGAGGTGGTAGTAATTTTCATAGGTATTCTTCGATTTTCCCCACATTTGTTTTTCTAAAAGAAATTACATTTCTTATTAAATAAAAGGTTGATCACTTTTTATCAATTGGGGAAAATAATAATATTTTCTCAACCGTAAATCTATTGAATTAACATCTTACGATAAGACAGCTCCAATATCATAACTACTTGCATCTCTAGTGATTGTAAATATTTTGTCAAGTTAGGATACTTAAGTATGGGCGGAGAAGTAATGGCTTCCAAAGTTTCAAAAGCTCACATTTCGCATTCCAATCGTAGAGATTTTTTTTATAAATCGTCGATTATAGCCTACTAACCCTTAAAAGGCTTTTATTTCCTTTAGAGTATTTGGTCGTAAGTAGTTTATCACAGAGTCGATTTTTAGAAAGTCTGCGGTTTTATTCCATTGTATTCAATTATGTGACCTAAATATCGAAGTTCATTTTGTAGAAATGGACATTTAAGCGGTTTTAATTTTAAATTATTTGATTGTAAACAACGTAGAACGTCAATTAATTCTTTGTTATGGTCTGATAAGTTGTGTCCAAATATTACGATATCATCTAGATAGACTAAACATTTTATTCCTTGAATACCAGTTAGAACCTTGTTAATCATGCTTTGAGAAGTGTAAGGCACCTTTTAACCAGAATGGTATTCTATTGATGTGTTCTTGGTACTAAATGCTATTATCAATTTGACCAGTTTAGACATTTAAACTTGATGATAACCATCTGCCATGTTAAGAGTTGTAAAATAAAACGCTTTCCCTATAGTTGATCAAAAAATATCACTAATAGAGTTGGTTACGACATTATTTAATGGCTTTACTATTGTATTCCCAACATACACTCTACATATGTGCTTCTTCGATAGAAAATCATTTTTAAGACACTTATGTATGTCAGCACCCGTATCTACAAGAAATAATAAGTGGACCGATTTGCCAGTATTTAAACAAAATTTGAAATAGATGTTTTCAATGAAATCTCAAGAACTGAAGGTGTGTATTCGAATTGGATTTATTATTGGTTCTTCTGAATTAACTTTTAGTGAAATTGAGCAAAAAATAATTATTTTTTATGTGTCTGAATTTTGTTCTTCGAATCGCGTGAAGTTTTCCACTCTATTAATATTAATTAGATGAGGTAGATGTGGATTCTAGCAAAAGGCATCTTTCAGATGGAAGTGCATATATCGATGTCTTCGTGTAAACTAAGGAGTATGGTTTATGTTTCTGCGAAGGTTTTATAGATTTGAGTCCTGCTGGCATCCTTTAAGTCAACATAGTTTCTTACTCGTAACTGTTTTCGTGTTTAACGTGGTTTCAGTTGGTCAAAAATAGTCGAGAAAGAGATTGATTTGTTTCTTTAATTTTAAGATGCAGATAAATAAAATTAGATCTGGTTGATCAAACTTTCAAGAAAATTTGATGGAGCAAATGTCCCGAAAATTTTATAAAATAATATCAGCTAACAATTTTTAAGAATAAATTAATCAGGTTCACTACTGCATTGCTCTAACATTGATTTTTAATGGAGTGTCAACGAAAAGAGTTTTCGAAACATTCACGATAAAAATAGACTATATTGTCAACCTATACAAATTAATTTAGTCTGAAACTTTAAAAACGTGTTCAAATAAAAAAATTATAGACTTTCTCCATCATTACATAAATAAAGGTTCAAAATGAGTGTAAAATCCCATAATATTCGTCTTCATCTTTAGAAGCTAAAATCAACATTTCATCTTTAAGTTTAATCCATTTAAAAGTGGGCCACTGTATATAGTATCATCTAGTTATTACCGTTCCCATTATAAAATATGGACGTGGATTTAAAAGGAAACTGCTTTACAATACAGCAAGTAGCTTTGGAACAATGCCATTTTTTCTGCAACGTATTATTTTTATAGCGATAATAGAAGCACATAATTTTAGAACACAGTCACGTCCTTATTTTATGCTTTCAAAACTTATATTATTGCATAATTATGTTATTATATTAAGAATTAATCAATTTGTAATTCCAGATTAAAAATTAATTCAATTTATTACAGCCTACGGCTAAGGGCAAATAGTAAATTAATAGATTCTGTTTTCAGGGAACAATTGCAGACAACAGATGAATTTAATGGTGACACACTGGAGTTGCTGACAAGAGATGCCCAAATGCAGAGCAGTTCAGTAAAATTGTGATTGTCTTATGCTAACAGCAGTTCAAATATTGGCTACCGGGAAACCGAATCAATTCTGTCATTACTAACATACTTTTCCTTTCCCTACCCCAACAAAAATTTACTACCTATTGGCCGCCATGGTGTCTGTAACCGGGTCGATCTCAATAATTTAACTACTATCCTGCCTGATCCTTCCAAGTTAATGTAAAACGGGTGTACGGTGTGCCCGGCCAAATATCCGGGCGATCCTAATTAGTCCATGGTCGTACATTCTAAATCAATCAATCAAAAACAGTCCATCCTTATTTTACGTTTTTACAATAAGCTCGTTTTATGTTAAATCAAGTTGACGGTCTCTAGTCTAGGCAAAGGAATTTGTTTGATTGGAGCTACTTTGCTTTTAGCATACACTAGGTTGGTCGTCACTTCATCATTTTCATTGACTGTCCTTAGATAAATTACACTACCATACGCCACTTCAGACGCATCACAAAACCCGTGTAATTGCAGTTTTTGAGGTTTAGTTAACGTAGATAAACGTCGATCGATTTGAAATTACTCTAACTATGATAAAGTTTGATACAGGTTTTGCCACGAATTTATAATGGATTTTGGGGAACATGCATCCCATTCAATTTTAAGGAGCCATATCTTTTGTAATATAATTTTAAATAACACAGTAGTTGGTGCTAGCCAACATAATGGGTCATAAATCTTGCTGGCTGTTGAAAGTATGGTCCATTTTGTCCATTTTATGGAATTGTCAATTTGAGTTACTTTGAATGAAAATGTGTCGGAGTCTGAGTTCCACATAATTATCAATGTCTTTATTGTTGTATCATCTTCTATCATCTTTGAAATGGATTGAATTTCTTGTATCGGGAATGAGTGCAAAAATGTACTTGAATAAGACTTCAATTTTCTTAACTTAAAACCGATTTTGCCCAAGATCTCAATAAGTTGTTGTTTCAGTAAAATTGCTTCTGCTACATTATCACATCCTGTTAACAAATCATCAAACATAAAATTCATTATTGATAACCTGTGTAGCTCTAGGATATACAGACTTAAAATTATCAGTCGCTTTCTTAAGTGACCTTACTGCCAGATATGGAGCATATGCTGTGCCATAAGTATTTTTGTTCAATTTATATACACTTATTGGATCATCTCGCCATAATATTAATTGGAAATTGGCGTCATTAGAGTTTACCCAAATTTGCCGATATATTTTCTCTATATCTGCGACAAGAGCTACTGCATGGTTTCGGTATCTAAGCAGAATTGTCGAAAGATCGGTTTGCATATTTGGCCCAATTTGCAAGGTATCGTTTTATGAAAAATGGGTTGACGTTTTGCATGAGGTGTCAAATACCACTCTCAACTTAGTGGTACCGTTGCTGAGCTTGGTGACAGCGTGATCTGGCAAGTAAAATGTTTCATTGGATTGTTCTGGAATGTTGGCTGAATGTATATAGCTCATATGTCCTAGCTCAATATATTTCTTTATGAATGATTTGTATGATTCATAGAATTCCGTGATTTTGTAAATTTTCGTTCCATGGCAAGCAATCGATAGTAAGCTGCATTGTAAGAGCTGCCCAATAGAGGGGTTGGTTTTTTGAAAGGATGCCTTACTACAAATTGGCCAGACTCCGTTCTTGTGGTTGTTTGCTCATAAAACTCCTCACATTCATGTGAATCGGCTTGCACTGTGTTGTAATTTCTTCCACTTCCCAAAATTATTGTAGTAGCTGGTGTACATCTTCGGTTATAATATGTAACTGTAGATTTGTGATGGTGTGTAAAATTGTTTGAGCTGGTAATGAATTGGCGCATGGTCAAGCTACTAACCATCCAAATTTTGATGACTGCAACACTGAAAATTATCATTTTTATGTTTTTCGGGTTGTAATACTTCAAAAAATGTATCTACTCCAAGAGGTACATTTATTTTACTAGGTATATAAAACTCCGGATCTGCTAGCTCCAGCTGTATTGCTGACTTGTCAAACTTTATTGGTGTCGTTGGTAATAATGTGGTAATTGTTTGTATATGGATGTATATCAATGCCGTTGGTAGTACCGTGGGTGTGGTGTAAGATGACATGTGGGTTACTGAAGATGGTTGGCAGTCAGTGGTAATTTGTTTTGTAGCTCGAGAAGAATGCTGTACACTTGAAATTGCCCAGGTTGATTCTTTTAGTGAAGCTGAAACGGGAGTTTCGATGTTAGATGTGTGATGGGATGTTGTAGATTGGTTTGACTTTGGCTCAGGTTGCGCTGGGGGAAGCAGTGAATGATGTCGTTTATTGCACATGAGGCATAAAAATTGGAAAAAAAATTTTTCGCTGAACCTTGCTTTAGACAGTTTCGACATAGATTTAATTCTCTGACTTGCTTTTATCTTGCTTCTACATCTAGGTTTTTGAATACAGGACAACGGAATAATGGATGTGCCTGATTACAAATAGTGCATTTTATTTGGACGCTATTATTAGACGTGATAAATGACTTTGAGACAGATTATGATTTATAGATGTTATTTGTTACATTGTAGATCTCTAACGCAACACACCTTTTATTTAGAAATTTTAAAATATTCTCAAATATAGGAAAATCCTCTTCGACTGATTCATTTGCCCACAATTGCTTTGTCTCGGTGTCCAACTTACATAGTATTACGTGTAGGACCCATGGATCACGTGTTTCAGCTCTCTGTCCTAATGCAAGTAGCCAACGTATTATTTCGTCCGACGTATCAGTAAGGTGTCGCAATTCTCTTGCATTTGCTGGACCACATCCTTTTTGCTGAAAAAATGTGTTGATGAGTGATGTTACAATAGGATTTTTTGTCATATATGTTGCAGAGTTTGTCCCATGCTTCTTCGCAGTTGGTTGCTGTTACTGGGATGTGCATTACAAGAGCAGCTGCTTCACCGGACAACAATCCTTTCAAAATCTGCAGTTTATGCACATCACTGACGTTTTGGTTGTTATTAGTTGTGATTCCAGCTCATTGAAATTAACGTATTTTGAGTTTAAGCCTTCCAGTCGTGTGGTTATGTCGCTGATATCGGTATCCTCTGTTATCATATCCGAAAAACGTTATATTGCGATCATTTGATCATGAGTTCGATCCCGTAACCGCATGAGTCTATCGGCCATATTGATAACTATGCACTCACTTTCACTTGAAATTTACACTTTGAGGCAGTTTTTTTTTCTTTATCAACCCAACTTTTAACACTGTAAATTTTGATTTTCACCTTCGTGTGTAACTCTCGTAAATGTGGGTAGTAATTATTTTTTACTATCTTGATTATAACTAATATAAAAGTTATACTTATCTTAGGTTAGCTGCAGTAGGAAATAGTTCGCAGGTTTCGGCACCATAAAATGTTTAGTACAGTTATCCACCGTAATATGAATTCACTTGGTTTACTTTTAATGTTGTTTTATTTTACTAATTATCTAAAACTTTGATGTTGATTTGATCACAGCCGGAACAAGAAGAATTCGTATAATACAATTTTTACTCGTTAACAAAAAACTGAGACAATATTACTTCAGTGATATAAAAATGATTTGTGTGGTTGTAAGAATAACATAATAGAATTTATTAGCAATCAAAATATACAATACATGCAAGCAAGTATATCTAACTACAAAACTAACACGAATGTATTACAAGCCTGATTGTTGCATCGAGTACGCAGATACTCTCACATTTGTTCATCTATTGACAATTTGATTGCGTTGGTGCGAAAATAGCATAGAAACTGTTTGTTTTTATTTTTTTAACTAAAATTTTATAGTCTACCGATTACCAATACTTTCAAGTACAGATGGACAAGAAAATGAAAAAATATTGGTGACAAGCGGGCTTGTATACTATAGGAAGTTTTGTCTAACTACCATTATACATTAATTTAAAGAGAGTAAGTACATTAAATTTAAATAAGTATAAATCATTATTACAACCAATACACTCAATTATATTGATTTAAATTCATATTCCGCTTTTAGATGATGATCATTATAATTCGGTCAACAGGGAAGTCTAACACCGTTAGGAATTTTTGTTATTTAAATGATTTTATTTGTCAGCAAATTTGAACACCTCAACATACGCCAATACTATTAAATAAACGAGATAAGGAAAAATAGCCATTATAGTGAATACAAATTCACTAATGGCAATTTCTCCTTATCTCGTTTATTTAATAGCCAGTAAGGCATACATAGGTTGTATATGTTTTAATAAAATCTTTTGCTCGGTGCCCAAAATTGCTGCACTTGAAACATTCATGCCCTTTTGTTTTTTTGGTATTCATTATAATCGTTAATCAGTATTCACTATAACATCATTATTCTTGGGCGATACACCTATAAATACTAGAGTTGAACTTTTATATACCATTTCTTTCTTAATTTAGTATATGCGATCAATTTTCCCTAGCAATCATCCATGTTGAATAAGCATACAAAGGTTTTAAATTGTCTATTAGTTTTAATTGCAATGCTGTGTAACTGCATCATCTTCAACTTTTGAATTCTAATTAATTTCCCTAAATGCAATGAAATAATTTAAATAAGGCAACGACAATCGTTTTTTCGGTTAATGTACTTGAGTTCTTTTGAAAGTGCTCTAGTAGGATTCTGCTTCATTTCTCATTTTAAAAAAGTTAAACTATTATGTATGACCGTACAAGGATTATGTCACGGTCGGTGCTTTTTCAGGCATATATGCTCTTTGAATTATTGATTTTTTTGTGAGTATGTAATAGACACTAACATTTTAAACCTTTTTTAGTAATTTAAGTGACTTTGCTGCCAATTATTTCTTGTTATCATGTTTTTCAATCAACGAAGCCTGTAGTGCCTGAACCCGCATAGTTCTGGAATTTAAGCTGTACTCAAGTATAATTTTATAATTTGTTGTCGATTTCCCAGGAATATGTTATACATACCTAAGATCTTCGTTATGGTTACATCATATACAAGATGATAAGAGACCAACACTTAATATTTGCTACTTTTACAATTTAATTCATGGCAAGTTATTGCCTTACCAATTTTGATTTCAGTCATCATTAAAAATGCATTTTATATAAGGTATGTAGTTAAATCATCATGGGAGACCCTCTGTCTATATACCTCTAATAAAAAGGGCTTGTAATCCAAAATGACATTGATACAGCATTAAAAAGATTTCAAAAATGTTCCTTGTTTCTACTTTCTTTAAAGAATGTTCGCTTTTAACAAACAATAACACACATACCACTATACTACTAAATTTTTATGTTAATTTACTTAAAGAGGGATCTCGGTAACCCAGAAAAAAATATTAAACAAGATGTGCTAATAAAATGAAAATAATTTTGTAATTTCAACCATGCTTTTAAAAATTTTTTTTTTTTAGTATTTTTGTGAACTTTTTCCACAGTAACATCATTAAAAGATAAACTTTTATAACTTATTTCATTCAACATACCAAAAACGAATATTTTCACTTACCAAAATGTTATGTGATCTTCTTACGATTTCCCTTATATAACATTGGGTTTATGGTAAATATATTTTTTTTTCTTCAATAAAATGATTTTTGATAATAACAGAAAAAAAACATTTTATGAATCCACAGATAAGTTAAACGAGATAAATTTTTTTCTATAATGTTATGGCTTCAGGGAATATTTGGATTAGACTAATTACAATTTTTTTTTGGTTTTACCATCTAATCGTTTTTATAATTTTTTCAAGGTATAATTTAAGATGCTAATTGTTTAAATGATGGCATATTTTATAAGAATTATCTTATCTGGTATTTGAAATTCATTTAAAGCAATCTATTTAAGTTACAGTTCACACTGAAAATATGCTGAATGTTATCTGCTAAGCCTGTCTAAATATATAAATGTTGTTTGAAATTCAACTATCTGTTCTGAATCACACTGAACATATACAGTACTATTTTAACGTCATCCATTTTCTTTTACTAGTCAAAGTGTACTTTTCTCCCTGGTTTCACTTTACTCACTTGTTTCACTTTTCTCATTTCGATTCTGGAAAACAATCAATGGATTGGAATTCTACGGTAATTCAAGCTTCTAGTTGTTTTGTAATCCAATTTTCGATGAATCCTAACATACCAGTGACTTAAAGTTACTCATCATGCAATTTATCATTAAAATTATTATTTTGGAAAATTCATAAATGCATCTCAAGTTTAGTAAAATCTTTGGTGATTAGTTGATAGTTTGGGACTATCACATAATATTTTAAGTAAACAGCAGCATTTGTTTTTGACAGAACTATTTCGATCGGATGATTTTGTAACATAAATCATTCCTAGAATCCCGTTGGAAACTATGTAGTCCCTTTAAAAAATTTGCTATAGATATAAACATTTGCTATAGTATCTAAATCAGCTGCAGTTCACTGGCAACGTGAAAATGGGTTTCTATATCGTTAGATGGCGTTCAAAGACGATTGAAAAGCATTAGAAGTCGAACTTCTTAGATTCTAGAAATTAGTCAATGAGTTCGTTCAAAAAAAACCCAGGGGATCTCACTTCAAGATTTATGACCCCTAAGCTCCTCGTAGATTGCAGTCAATGGTAGAATATGCCTGAATGGTTACTCAAACCAAAAAAAGAATAGTCTACCAAATGGAAAGGTGAATGATATCACATTGATATCGGATCTCAAAGAAAAATCACAACACTTATTTCAAGATCTGTTTGCATGAAAGAATTTTAAAGATTAGATTCTGACTAAGGTTTTACAAGTTAAACAGATTTATCAATAAGCAGATATGTTTGATCTAGTTCAAGCAGGCTGAAAGATTATATATGCGAAATGTACCCCTATCGCACATATCTTCCGCTTCATTCAGCAGAAGAAGAATTTCAATCAGACCTCCAGTCAATAAAACAAAGCAAAATTATTGGAAGCAAAAGTAGGATAATCTTGCATATGTCAACTAATAAAATTATTAAGCAACCCGTTTTCGATATTTGCATTCAGGGCCGATATCGCAAATCAGCATTCTTTACCAGAAATACTTGAAGGGTAATTGCCGAAACGAGACAACGTACAACTACAGCACGATAATTGATTGATAACCTTCCATACTTAATCACACCAAGCCGTCCCTATCTAAATACTGACGTGAATTATGCAGGTCTAATGAATCTCAAGTCGAGAACCATCTAGAGAACCGAATAAAGGTATAAGTTGAATTTTTGTCTGTTTTGCATTCATTTCGAAGGAATAATATCAGAAAATAGCCCTAAGTTTTGTGGGAGCTAAGAGGGCACTCGGAGAATTATTTGGTGACATTAAAATCACCTAACTGAATAAGCATTTTTAGCATTTTTTTGTCTTCCCAAGCTTTTATATTTTATGTTACGCGGACTAACTTTGAGTTGTTGCAATAAAAAATTCCACTTTTTACCTTTTTAATGATTGACTTTGTTTGCCCAAAATCTCTTTCTAAAAGAATAACCATATTTTCAAAAACTGTCTCAGAATTAATTTTTTTTCAGAAATAATTTACTTTCAGAAATGTTCGGCCCGGTGTCATTCTTTTCTGCTAAATAGATGCCTTTGTTCATTGTTGAACTAAAAAACAAAATGTTATTGTTTTCCCTCGGTTAATCGGAGTTGTTTTCTAGAATTGCTTTTGTTTTACTTAGACTGTGTCCGAAACCCATGATAAATATTTGTGAATTCAATTATTTGACATTTACTTGATAAAATCGAAGTCACCCAAATTATCACGATAAGTTGCTATGAAAGTTTTTGACAAATACCAAAACTTTCTATACATAATAATAGCCAAACTCATCGTGTGGCACACTCGGATATATACAATAAAACAAATTAAATTTTTCGTTGCTATGACAATTTCAATAAACAATTAACGTGGACACAACTTCTAGACGAGTTACATGAAGTCTGATTAATGTTTTACGTTCATTATTAGATGAATATATTTTTGACAGTTAAAACTCAATTAGGAGAGTTTGTCGGGAAAGGCCAACGTGATTTTTTTTTGTTTTTTAAAAAACAAATATGTAACGATTGAAACTACAAAAAATCACTAAATAGGGCACAATAATTACCAAAATGCTTGTATAGGGAGGGACACAACTAAGTATATTTTATATATATGCTATGAAAATATTGACAGCTAAATCCAACGTGCTTTTATAGTACAGTTTATCTATGTCGGCTTATACCGATGTGTCTCACCGCAAAGCATTCAAAATGACGGCATATGCCAACATGTCCGCGAAAGGGTTTTGTAATTTTTTATATAGTTGTTTATGCCTCGCAAAGGATGAATATAAAAACATATAAGGCGGGGAAATATTTCCATGGGTATTGGTTATAAAATGGTTAATTCAATTGATTTGTAATGTTTAATCATTTTTTTTAATTCTAATTTTTATTAATTTCAAAGTTTTGTGTCAAATAAAGTGTAAATAAATTAGATTTTCGGCGATTGCATGACGTATTTATCATAAAAGGTTAATTTAATTAATTTTTAATGTTTAATAAATTTTTTTGAAAATCTAATTTATTTATATTATTTTTCACCATAAGCATGTTTATGCAAATTTGGCTACATCATCAGCATTACATTTTTCAATTTTTAAAAACAATGGTAACAAAAAATCATAAATTAGTTACATTTACAATCAATTAAAAAAATAAATAACCTTAAACAGTACAGTTTTTTAAAAGATTCGCGAGAAATATGGAAATATGAAAATTAGCTACGGTGTTAAGATCACGTTGAATGCGTGTTATAGGACCGTAGTGGCCATAGTTACTATTTGCAGTTGGAATATGCAGAAGAGCACGAGGGCGCAAAATGCGTTGGAGCATAAAAATATAAATGTAAAAGCAGGTCAGCACGCTTGTGCATTTACGCCTAGAGGCCAAAGTTTTGGGCCAAAAAACTTACACCGGTCCAAGTACGGCGAAAGTTTATAGCCTTCGTTTTCAAGAGATGAGAGAAGCACGAGAGAAGTATACAATCACTTAAAAGTCAAAGTATCGTGAAAATCTTTAGAGTTTTTTTTAATAAACCCTAACATAGAATAAGCTTTATTGACAAGCTTTATTTAAAATATGTGATTACATGGCATTTATAGACATTCAGAAACATAGAATTAATAACACACCAGTCATGGAACATGTTTAAGTCGCCTTGAAATAAATCACGATCTAGTTCACATGAAATATCTGCCAATATTTTTGTGATATCTTCAAAAAAACACAATCAGCATATTCAAAACAGTCAACAACGTCGTAAATAAATAATATAAATAATAAAGGCCCTAAATGGCTTCTTTGGGGCACTCCAGACGATGTAAAAAAACATTCTGATTTAGTATCGTTAATCTTGACATACATTTCTTGATTCGATAAATAAGCATCCTTATCCTATTTAGCGGGATAAAGTCGCAATTCAGTTTATTGAGTTTTTTCAATAATATTCGATGATTGAGTTTGTCAAATGCCTTTGCAAAATCAGTATAAACCATATCGACCTGAGTACCCGAGACAACTGAATTGACTAAATTATTTTGAAAAACAGCTAAATTACTGACCGTTGAACGACCTGGAAACATCCATGCTGACGTCCGCTAATCAATTGCTTAGAGTGGAAATATAGTACGTTATTGACCATTGACTCGAATAGTTGTGGGATAGAAGACAGTATTGCAATACCGCGATAATTAGCTACATTACTCCGGGACCCATTTTTACAGATTGGTTTGACTTGATACTTTCCAAACATCAGGAAATCTGCCTTGTTTGAGACTCGAGTTAAATAACAGGCATAATGGAGCAGCAAAACCATTAGCACAAAAAGAATTGAATTTCATAAACGATGGCAAACTACTGTTATGGCTCTTCAGCTTAAAAAGCTTCCAGATTTTTTTGGATTTCAGCGTAAATCATCCTCTATGTCAATAATGTAATTATTGTAATGAAATCGGTTTAGGCATGAAACTTGGCTTCGTAAAGATTTAAAACGCAAAAGATCGCCATGTAACCCTGTTCAATTTTACAACACTGTAGAATTATTTATGGAATCGTGATCGGCGTGCAAATAATCAAAGACAGTACGGCTTTTAATAAAATTAAAATTATTAGAGCATTCGAAAGAAATATTTATTGATACAGGTGTATGATATACATTTGAAGACACTGCAATATCATCGCACAATTCAAGCTTGAAGGATCGAAACTTAGTAGATAAATTAAGTCCAGCAAAGTGCCGCGACGATTTTATTTGATATATTGTTGATCTGAGAAGTACCCAAGTTTGCCATAAAATCACAAACTAGCGCAGAAGATTCACAAGTTTTAGAAGGGAATAATATATTGTCATTCATCATCCGTAACTCAGGAAAATTAAAATCGCCTAAAATAATGAAGTCAATGCTTTCGTTAATAAAAGGCAATAACTTATTTGAAATACTGTCAAGAAAAACATGACAAAAAGATGAAGATGAATTTGAGGGAAAATATACTGTGTTAACTATTGCAAAAGATTTATCGACTTTAATTTTAACTGCAATAAACTCCACGACAGGATCGGAAAATAACAATTCACTGAAGTAGTTTTTTCGAACTGCAATTAAAACGCGACCACCTCCAAGATTACTACTATAACTATAGCGACGGAAAACGCAAAAATCAGGAGGAAAAAATTCCTCAGTACTAAAATTGACTGTCAGCCATGTTTCAACCAGAACTATTATATCGTAGTTTGACTCCAAAATTCCAAGATATAAATTTTTTGCTTTGGAACGCATGTCACTGCAATTAAAATAAAAAATCGATAAGCTGTTCAACCTTTTAAACCATTGATGTTGTTTAGAGAATTTGATTTTTCAGATATTAAAACATTAGAAAATAACGGATTTACAGCTGATGAAGGTGATGGCGTCTCGCCTGAAAATGTTTAATGCTTTGGTTGAAATTGAATTCTTTGATGAGTATATTTTCCGACCATGCATCAGCTTTCATAACATCTTTAAAATATTCATGCGGAACGCTAATTTTGTATGAGATATAGGATATATTATCTCCGTTTTTTGGCTGTTTATTTATCCGAATGCATTCAGCATCCGCAATGCCGAGGTCCGTTTTGACAAAAACATTAAAATCATCATCGGTAATGGTGGATTTTAGTCTTGACACAAAAATCCATTTCCGAGGTTGAACAGCTTCAATCGATGACACATTATCACCAGTAAATTACAACTTCACATCTGGCTGTAGAATTTTTTTTATGAAACATCTTATTTTTATTTTTAACCACGCTCGATACAGGTAATATTTTATCGTCATCAGTATTGCACTTGTTTATGAGAATATTATCTTGATTTAAGTTACAGTTACAGTTACGACCTTTACTAACCAATGTTTCAGATTCAGATAGCACATTCACAATAACCTGTGCCAATTTATCGTTTAAATTAACATTATTATTATCATTTTTTGATTGTTTTCAATTTTTAATTTGTATTCATTTTAACGGTTTGCATCAAATAAAGTGTGTATAAATTAAATTTTCTATTAATAGATTGTAATAAAAATTCCATTAGCCCATTAATAGATTTTGTTTTTGGAGATTTTTTTTTGCAGATTACTGTTAAATGGTGGCACACGGGAGTTGCTGATAAGAGGTGACAGAATATAAAAAACAATGCAGAGCAGTTCAATAAAATTTCATGTCTTACGCTAACAGTAGTTTAAATATTGGCTAGCGGGAAACCGGATCAATTTTGTCATTACTGACATACCTTTCTTTTCCCTACACTACTAAAATAGAATAGAATTGTGCTGTAATGATCATGAGGTATCTAAAACCGGGTCGTTTCTATCATGCATGGAAGTATAGAAAAATATATAAATATAAATATATGAAAATCCCTCCTGTCCTACCGTTTGTATATGTAAAAAGGCTGTGGGAATATGACTTGCATTAACCGGAACACTGGACAAGCACTTGGTCTTACAGTCTCATCCATCAATCAATTTCAAAGCTTAGGAATGTAAGACTGATTTTTAAATGCACAAAATACTGTCTCAATGAGAGCATTACCCCACTCAAAATCGCCTACAAGCAATCCTTACGTGCTCAAATAACGTCTTGAAACGAGAAGTGCAATGCATTACCCACAGTTCTCAAATATTCTAAAGATCTTGCTCTTCTTATATGTAGCAGGAGTTATCTTAAATAGAATCTTTCATAATCATTCATCTCAATAGTTCATCAATCAGTTTCGACACTGTTGGCTTTTTCGCTTAATAGAACTTAGTCCTCTTTTCTTAGTAGTACATAACTTTAAGTTTTTATAATTAGATGTTGTACTTAAACGAACGTATTTGCTATTTGCTATTTAATCCCGTAGATAGATGAAACTTTCATTCAACTGAGACTAAATAATTCACATTTTTATGCGGTAAGAGACAGGTCAACGTATCTTATTTTCTTTTCACGAGTTTATGAATTTGAGAACTAAGAAGCTTATTACCCATCTCATTAATCCTATAGTTGAACTTTTTTCGCCCGTATCTTGTCTCTATCATATATACAAATCTTATCGAGGTGACAAACTTGTGTATATACATTTGTTGACGCAAAATCTTATTATTAGAGAAATGTGTGATATAAAACTAACTGGAATGCTACCAATCTAAAAATGATGAGATAATATAAATTTTGTTTTCTTACTATAAATTACCATGCCAAGAATTATATTATATTTTCCATATCATAATAATATTATAAAGTTGATCCGCATATATAAGATAAGTAAGATAAGATAAGTATCTTAAGAAAAGAATGGATAATCCTAAAAAAAAAAAATAATAACAAAAATCCTTTTACATAAATATATAGAACAGATAATGCATATTATTTTCAATTTAAGATATAACACATAAGTTGTGTACTTATGTGTAATCATTTAACTAATTCGTCAAACGTTGGTATAATATGTTAAATCGAAAGAACCAACAACTTTTCGGTAAAGTAATTGATTTGTGAATGTTAATCCAGATTTATAAATAATAAATGATCAATCGATATATTTACAAAATAGAAGCACTCAACTTGATGAATTGTTTTGTTCGACTATAAATAAATAAATTCATGGAAAATTAATTCATTCCGATTATAGATTTGGATCGAAAACACAAAACATGGAATGTTTTACCTAAATAAGTTTTGTACTATGAAATTTTATATTGATCGAAATGGTGATGTGATTTACGGATACGATAGATTTTATTTAAATAATTGTAGATAACCTGTCCTAGGACAGTGCATCGATGGTTTTAGTAATCACCATATTGTTTTAGGAGCGCTGGCATATCTGGCATTAATGATATATTTGTAGATGTATTGGACTACACCTAAATCTCATTATTGATGTTAGTGTTGTATTTGAGGAGTAGGTCTTTGTAATGTCGAACCACCAACGATTGTCCATCGTATCATTTTAAACATAAGCCGTAAATTACAGCTCGTGGAAGTCGTCTCTTTGAGTATAACTTACAGGCAATGTTTCATTTACCGTTAAATCATTCATCAGTGCCTTAAAATTTAGCTTAAGTTCATGTGCAAATAAATCGGGATGAGTAAATCTAGTACCTTGTGTCTAGTTTATTTTGATTTAGAACCAGCTTGGGTTTGCAGTGAATATGATGAACAGATCGGATAAAAATCGATAGTACATCTTGAAGTATGACGTGCATACTTCTTGGTGACCCCTCAAATAAAGACCGTAAAATAACCGAAACATCAGCTTGAAGAAAGTCCTCAATACAGACCAGAGCATATAATTTGCTCCGTTGAAAACGGATAAAGTTTAAGTTGTTGGTATCAGACTCGGTTTAAGATATGAGTCAACAATTCTGACTTATAAGTGAAGAGATTAGGTCTGCCACAGCACAGCGTAAGTGCTATCTACAATGTAGAGTTCAGCAAATTTTTTTTGTCAGAATAAGATGAGTCAGCTGTGATGTGCGATAAAATTGTTAACCACGGATCTTGAAAACATATGGTTTGTTACCTAGAAAACCCGTTATTTGATCGTATGTTCAAAACAAACATTTCAATAATGTACGTTTTTAACACTTCGTCTCTTCATATTGCATATATGCAATGTCTGAAAAAGTATAAAATATTAAATATTGCATTTTCTTGCAATTTTACTACGATTTCTGTGTCTTTATAATACTCTCTTGATTTTGTTCATAGGGGATATATTTATTTTATTGTCAATTTAACCGTCAAAACGTTAGTTATAAATGTCAGTCTGAGGTGAGGTTTAGCCAGAAAAACAAATCAAATATTACGAAGTAATAATTATTTTTATTTATAAATATGTGCTATATGTTTGTAAAGTGTTATTATGTCATTAATAACATAATAACACTTTACAAACATATTTGTGTTGCATATTTGCAATAAACTGATTTTTGGCTTTTGTAACTAACTGTTTTTATACTAATTTAGAATAACCTGCTAGAATGAACTCAAGAAAAAAACTCACTGATGCTTAAATTTTAGATATCATTGAGGGTTGGGCAGAAAGTGAAGATGAATTTTTTGAGGATAACGAAGACTTATGGGTATAAAGTTCGAAGAATAGACGAGAAGGACAATTGTATTAATCAGGCTACGGAAGTGGAACTTTTTGATATATTAAATATGCCAATTGATTTGGTTGATACTCCCGTTCAAGTCGAAACAACAGACCAAACAAAACCTGTAACTGCTTCTACAGATAAAATATTATGGCGATGCCGAGATTTTATTAAAGATCCAGAAGAGATACAATTTCAAGGTGACGAACCACTACCTGAAGATTTTCCTGACCTATGTATGCCGTATTCTTGCTTCAATTTTTTTTCATGTGGATTTATTAAATTGAATAACCAGCGAATCAAATTCGTATATTTGTCAAAAGAACATAAATAATACGAAATGCATATCTGACCTAGAACTGAGGAAATTTTTTGGAGTTTGTATATTGATGTCGGTTATACAAATTTCGAATTACCGCCGCTACTGGTCGCCCATCGCAGGTAACCAGTTAATTCAGTAAACAATGTCATTGTCCAACTTCAAAAGGATCAAGTCATCATAGTATTTCAATGACAATGAAAAAATGCTCCCAACGAATCATCCAGATTTTGACAGACTGTATCTGCCGATAATCGAACCGTTACAAATTTTTTTAGAAAAGTGCCTTTGGAATGCCTTTCTGTTGATGAACAGCTGTGTTCGACCAAATGCAAAAGCTCAATAAAACAATATTTACCGAATAAGCCGCATAAATCGGGATTCAAACTTTTCATGCTCTCAGGAATGTCCTGCTTTTCATACAATTTTGAAGTATATACGAGACAAGAAAATGATCCGATTACCGTCTGAAAAAGATTTGGGGGCCAGTGCCAATGTAGTAATGCAAATGCTCAGATATGTGCCGAGAAGTCTAAACTATAGGATATACTTTGACAATTACTACTCATCAGTACGATTGGTAGTAGAATTGTCAACAATTGATGTTGATAACATTGAGATAACGACGGTAGTGTGGAAGGATAACCATTTAGTGACATTGATTTCAAGTTTCACTGGTCGCAATCCAATACGGTCTTCTGAAAGGTATGATAAAAAACCAAAAAAAACGAATTGAAATTGAATGTCCAAACATTATAAGAGAATACTACAGTTACATGGGAGTATTTTATGCCTACCGATGTAACTATCTACTCGATAGTTACATCGATAGGCATAATGTACTACTCGGATCAAAAAAGTGGTGCATGAGAATATTCTTTCATTTATTAGATATGTCTGTTGTTAATTCCTGGCTTATCTATAAAAGAGTTTAATCGAAGCACAGCGCTGACCCAAAAGAAATCTTAAATTTAGCTGATTTTCGGTTGCAACTAGGTGAGATACTTTGTAAATATGAGCAAAGAAGAACTACATGTGGACGACCATCGGATGTAAGTAAGAGAAATTAGAACTGACTATTTGGTCTATTGGTCTGTTTGGCAAGATAAACGCCTCCAATGTAAATTGCCCAGCTGTAAAGAATATACTTTCCTAAGATGCGAAAAGTGTGGAACTGCGATTTGCCTTAATAAAGCTCGAAACTGTTTTAAACAGTTTCATTCGTAAATAAAAACTAAATTAATTGTGATTGATTGTGATAATAGAACATTAGCTCTAATTAACAAATTGAGATGAATTTTACATTATTATTTTTATTTTATCTTATTATCTTGAATTTTCCGGGAAATGAAGTATTGTATAAGGAAAAAATTGTCTTTTCAACCATTGCACAAACGAAAATTAATTGTTTATCAATAAAAAAAAATATTAAGTGATGAAGGGTTAAATCAGATAAAAGTAAACAAAAAAAGTAAACAAAGTCATAAGTTAAGCATAAGTTAAGCTTCTAAAGCAATTTATTGCAAATAAGCGGTTTTGGAAGATAAACTTTTTTCTTTGTGGCAGCAGTCATCGGCTGGTATGGTGACATAATTTGAACACATAGTACATATAGTGACATATAGTAACACTAGCTTTTGCACAAAACATGTAGAAAGCATAATGAATTTTGCAATGATACACAACCTAATAGCGTCAACTTTTTCCTGAAATGCTTGCATTTTCAATTACTCATTTGCTCATTTTAACAGTCCATGCAAACAATAATAAAACCATTAATTTATAAGAAATATAGAACCAAACCTAAGAACGGTTTACTTAGGGCTAGAAGCTTTTGCACAAAGGATATAAAAAAAGACCTGACATGCTGTATTAAAAAAGCTTTATCTGATTTGGATGCTTTATATATTTGGAACCAAGAACGCACAACTATTTTATAAGAAATTTCGGAAATTCTCAAGCCAATTATGCTGACAGTAGAAGCCTTAAGTAACAAAAATTCCAATATTATATCTGGAGAAGCAGCTATTCTATTTTTATTTAATGTTCTTTTTGACCTTCAATCAGAAATAAGCCGTGATATGCTTAAACAACTAACGACACGTTTAGGTGATAGGCGAAATAAAAACTTAATTTCTTTATCAAAATATCTTCAAAATCCAGCTTCCGTCAAAAGACTAGATATGCAGTACAATTTTTCAGCTTCCTACCCCTTTCTAGGATCATGAATTTTGTAAAAACACTTGCAGGAAGAATATTTCCGAATATATTTCAGGATGAGCAAGAGGAGCAGGAGACTAATAACAGCAATTTAATTTCTATCCCAATACCATTAGATCATCAGCTAAATATAGAAATTGCGGAATCAACAAAAAAAGCTGAACCGGTCAAAAACTTTTCTAAAAAAAATTTACAGAAAGAATTTTATCTTTTTGAGGCTACTGGTGAGCGTACTAAAAATATTGAATTTTATTGAGGACTTTTTCCGTTGCCGGCAATTTTGCAACCAAAATTCGAAGAAGACTCAGTGATAAATCACTAAATTCTTTAGTGTTCCTAAACTACTATTTTATTTCTATTGATAAGAAGTAAAATATTATTTTGATATAATTTTTTATAATAAATGAAGTATTTTGATTTTTTTTTTTGTTAAATTTATATTAATATTTTTACTTGAAAGACTGAAATAAAGTTAAACATTGTGATCTAAGGTAAAATGAGAGGTATTTTTCTAAACCAACAATTTTTTTAAAAATTTAGTATATTTTGTCCAAATCCATATTTTTACCGAAAACCGGTTTTTATCGATATTTCCAGATTTTAAATATTGAAAACCAGTTTGAGTAAAAACCCGGTAAATTATAAACCCTAAACACAGTTTTCAATTTGAAGATGAGTAAGTAAACACATAAGTTAGTAAGTTAGTAATAAGCTCTCTAATCTTGTTTTGCACGAAATTAATGTATCAACCCATTATTTTTGTACGGATTTTTGACAGATCTGATTTTGAAAATAAAAATTATTAGTTTTGTAATAGACGTCGTGCCATTTGTATTCTTAAAGTGCTCCTTGCTGTGTTTTATTATGTATTACACATTGTGTATTCTTCATAAAATCACAATTATTAGTTTAATGTAGTTTATGATAAATGGCGAGGCGTCTACAATAAAAAATGATGAAATTTTACTAAACAATACCTAGCACGACAAAATTTACAAATGACAGATATAAAAACCAAAAAATGGATTGGTGTTATATGTCAAAAAATTAATAATTATCCAAACAAATTTCGTTTCTATTTCACAAGAAAATAAATAGATTTTTGGAGACCGCGTCAAAATGTCATTTCATTTTGAACTGAGTACTAGGCTTAACAGGGCAAATTATGAAATGTGACAACACTTAACTTTTCTACGTCCATTTTTGTTTCGTTGATATAATACTCATGTTATGAACATGGTCACGATTAAAATGTTTTTAGCAGAAAATGTATTAAGCAAGTTAAGCAAAAAATTTGTGAAACAAAATAAAGGAAAAAAAGTAACATTTAAAAAAAAATATTGAAAAAAGAAAATACAGTCCGCTATCAGCCTTTAGCCATCATTTTGGTCAATTCGTTCCGGATTAATCGTGCATATCGTTTTTTGAAAATTTTTTGGAATTTTGGATCCATCGTGTAAAGGACGACTGCTGTATTTAAAGTGAAGAAAACCTCCATTTCCTAAATGGAAACCACGAAAATATATACATTGGTAATATTTTATGCTTCCGTATTCCGTTGGTACAAAATCATCATCTAATGTAACTTCAACATCAATATTATTGGAGAAGGAGCTATACATTTATAAAATACTGCAATTGCACATCACAACGTTGATATTTTAGGGGATTCTTTTATTTTTTTATTTTTAGTTCTGTTCGATATTTGCGGTTTATTTGCTAATGCGGTAAAGATTCTGATATCTCTTCCCAAATTAGAAATACCTAAATTTAATGGGCTTTCATCATGGTGTAAATTCAGAGAAGTGTTTGTTGAATTAGTATATGCCAACGCGAGTATATCACTGGTATATATCTAATTATCAGAAGTTAAGAGAATCACTTAACACGTTGTGAAATTTATTATTTAGAATCCATCAGTCCTCCGCAGGCCCAAAAAAATTCAAAACATTTATAGATACATTTACCAAACATTATAATGCTCTTAGTAATCTTAATGCTCGAATTGAGCATTGGGACTTATACTTTGTATTTCACATTATGGGAAAAATTAGATAAAACGTCACGCGGGGAATTGAAAAAAACCTGTCGATGAGATTTTTACCTGTAAATAAATTTTAATTAACATCAACATGTTGAACTGTTTGTTTATAATTCAAAAATGTTCGACCCTATTGGATTGTGTGTACCCGTAATTTTTAATGGCAAACTAATTATGCGCAAGAAGTAAGGAAGACATATAATTTTGATTGCAATACGTTCGGATGCAGATTCATCTGGTTTCAAGTGGGGTGTAATTTCGAGTCAGGTTGGATTTGCAATAAACATGATAAACAGATTGGAAGGTCTGAGGTTTTCAAGATTGACATTGTATTTGAAGGCTCTCGCTCATGCTTCTTGATGATCCTAAATTTAAATGAACACCATATTGAGATATGAACCAACGATCCATTGATATATGAGCTTGCCATGAAATCGGAAACGAACAACTCGACAAGATGCGCTTTTGTTTTAAAAAATTGAAGCTTTATAACTGAACTGTATGCAGAACTGCTAAGAAAAGTACTTTCTGATCTGGGCGGAAAAATTATATATATTCGCCAAACTACAAAAGAAAATCTTTTGCTAGAGTTGGAAACACTAGGAACCAACCGCAACCCTCTGTTTTCCAATCCCAATTGGATAAAAGTATCTGCCAGGGAGCTGTTTTTAGAACCTTGACAAAGGAAACATTTTCTTTTTTGTACAAATAAGGGACATTGATGTTATTGACTACATAACACGAAGTAATTCAGGGTTTTAAAGTGCTGGTGGGAGAAGTTAAATGTATTGCCTCCATTAAAACGCTGGAAGTTTCTTATCTTGGAACACAAACGGTTGTGGTTATCTTTTCAAGCCAAATAGCAGTGATTCTCATACCCAATGGTAAAATAAGGGTTTGTTGGACAGCAAGCTCATAAATATAGAAGTTTAAAGGATGAGTCTAAGCTGTGTAGGATGTGTGGAAAAGAGAGTCTATATAGCTATGATCCGAGATTCATAAATCAATAAATCATTCAATAAATCCATTGAAAGGAATAAACATTCCGCTGGTAGTTTGAAGTTAGGAAGACTTTGCCAGCAGATTTCTCAACTCGCGCTGCTATCTGTGGGAGTAACCCTTTCAATAAAATGCTAGCGATTCTGAAACTAGTTTTGTAAGATGTAGAATCGATGGTTTTCATATTTATATAGCTGCAATGCTCATCCCAATCCAATAATATAAGATTTCAAAGATTTTCTGGATCATCTGCCTAGTGACACGCAATCATATCTCCTTGTTGGTTGGGGACGATTTTAATGCTTGGGCCGTGGAGTGGGGAAGCCGAGTTAGAAATAGTAGAGATAAAGCTCTACTGGAAGCATTTTCGTTTCTTCCAGTGGTAGTGCTGAATTTTGGTAAGACGTAAGGGGCTCGATAGTTGAACTCATTGGATTAATGAGTGTCTTCTAACTAAAGTTTTAAGTGATTTGCACACACCCAGCAATCAACAAGCCATTGTGACGTCTTTCTTGATGGAAAACAACTAAGGGATGTTTAAAAAAAATAAAAGGACATTTAATGGCTGGAACAAATAATTTTGACGTAAGGCTTTTTATGTTGGAAGATAGAGTTTAATAAGGATCTACCAAAAATAGGTGTCTCAAATGTGGCTTGAGATGCAGCAATGTCATGGAGATGTTCCAGTGCACTGGTGGACCAAGGAAATAGCTAGTTTGTGTAAAAAATGCCTCCGTACTAGGTGCTTATATCAACATGCCGAAACGAAATATGAGTTATATAAACAATATTTTGCTACTTGCCCAGTACTTAAATATTCCATCAAAACAATCAATTTCTGCCAAAGGAACGAAATCATTGAAAAATCCATCATCATACCTCCCATTTGCTTACTGAATATGGCTGGTAAAATATTAGAGAATATTATATACGAAAGACTGCAGGAGGCCATTAAAAACAAAAGAAACTTGTCTGAAAATCAATATGTATTCCGTAAGGCGAACTCTACCATTGACGAGATTAAGTTCGTGTGGGCACATTGGATTAAAAATGCCTTTAACTAGGTGGCTAATTACTTTAGAAATAAAATTTTAAAGTACGAGAACAATGGAGGAAAAAAAGATTATCATATAACCGGATGATTATCACAAGGGTTGGTGCTAGCTGTACTACGTTGTGGATCGCCATGCGTGATGACATTTTTAATCTTCTGATACCGGGAGAAACGAAAGAGGTCGGCTTTGCGGATGATGTGGTATTTGTTGTAATGGCAAAACTCGACTAATCCTTTCGGTGAATTACTGGATAACTATATAGGACATATAGATAGGTAGATTTCTATCTTAACTGGGCATTGTTGTTTTCGTGCTAATCTTTATAAGTTCAAGTACAATGATTCTCTATGCTGCCTTCAGTGCGAGAGTAAACTTGAGAATATATAACATGCTTGTTTTATGAATGTCCGCGCTTTGGTAATAAAAGATGGGATCTATTTAGGTCTATGGAAGTCTACCTAGTACCAGCAAATATTATTAAGTATATGCTGGACTCCGAGAGAACGTAGAGAACTATATGTAGTATAACTGCAAAAAATTTGAAGAACTTACGACACGTAGAGAGGATTAGACAGAAACACTAATGAGTAAACACTAATAAAAAAAAGAACAGGGTTAACAAAAAATTCATAAAAAAGTACTGGCAATCATCCCAAAATAAAGCTTAAAAACCGACCGAGTTTCGGACGTTTTACGTGAGCGGTGGGTATATTGAAATTAAGGACCCTTATATTATTAAAAGTTAATCGGTGTTTTGCTAACTCTATAGCATTGCTCCTTACGGTTAGTAACCATATAAAGTTAGACATAAAAACCAAGAAAAGATTTCCGGAAATTAGATCAACATATTACGTTCTGTTAAAAAAAAAAAAAGTTTTTCATGTTTTCATATTTTCTTTTTATATAAATGAAATCAAAACGCAAACAAAATTTTCATTTTTAAACTTTAATATTTTAATGGAATTAAAATGAAAAAGGAAATATTTGTTACATGAAAATAAAAAGTTTTGGTCTTCGCGTAAGTTTATTAAAACAAATAACTAAGTTAATGTAATATTTGCTCGTTTGGTAATTGAAAGTTGAATTCAAGAAAAACAAAAGAAAAATATTTCAACGATTTGATAATTTTTCTTATGTTTGAATTTTTTTATTTTATTTTTTTTTAAATTATGTGATTTTACCAATAACAATAATGATGTTGGCTTTATTATATGAATACAAATTTTACGTTTCAACATAATGCAAATTTATTTTATTTTTTACGACATTATTTTAAACAAGATTAACATTTTTATGTTATTTGTGAAAAGCAAATTTTATAGTTACAGATAAGAATAATAATTTGATAAGCAAAAGCATTATCATGTTTTGAAAATTTATATAAAGTCTAAAACGAAGTACCTTTTTGTATATAGTTAAGTTACATAGATTACCGAACGTAAGCTTGATGAGCCATTCGATGTCACTATTTGTTTAGTACATTCTGGCTCGATTCTATGAACAACGATAAATAATAAAAAAACCGAGAGTAATGATTAATCAACAACCGAGGATTTTTATTTTCGTCGATTCTATGAGCGACGGTAGATTTTTATTTACGCTCGGTTTTATTGTTGTTTTCGTTTATTAAATTGATTGATTGATTGTTTGATTAGAATGAAAGACCAAGAACGAACCATAAACTCTCGAAATTCCGGGCAGCACCGTACACCCGTGTTACATATAACAAAACCGAAGGAGAGGATGGACTGTTAGTTAAGACAGACTCGATCCGGATACAGACACCTAAGCGATCGATAGTCAGTATATTTGTGTAGTGTATAGTGTCAGTATTTTTGTGTATTTTTGTCAGTAATGATAGAATTAGTCCGGTTTCCCAGTAGCCAATATTCAAATTAAACTGTTAGCACAAGACAATCACAAATATAATGAACTGCTCTGCATTCTGTCATCTCTTATCAGCAACTCTAATGTGTATCCAACTGTAATCTGCAAAGATTCCCTGAAAACAAAATCTTTAATGGGCTAATTTCTTCAAGCCGTAGGCTGTAATAAATTATAATAATTTTTACCTGAAAATTAATAATCCGGTCCAACGTCAGACGGTCCTAAGCGAACCACTCTCATTTGTGACACACAGTGCGTCACGCTTTCCGATCTCGGCCCTACGTCCCCCTAAATTCAAATCCAAAGTCCCACTGAGACCTATTTAATCCGTAAATCTCGCAAATTACACGCCTATATAACTTTTGCCCGATCACATACTAATTACGGTCAGTTTCGGAGCACAATCAGCCTAAAAACGCCGCAGTAGTTTTCAAAGCCGATTGTAGTTTTCGTTCATGAATTGTAAACAAATTTTTCTAATAGAAAAGTCAAAATTAATTTGAAAAATACATTTTCTTTTAGTTTAATTTAACTTACCTATTTACTTAACCAAACATGTTTAATTGAGGGCTCGTTGTCTGTGTTTGATTCAATTGAGCAACGTATACCACAGCGTAAGCTATTTTGCGAAAGGTAATACACGGGCGCAAAGTATTGGTCGCCGCAGTGCACATCAAAGAGATTTACTTGACACAATGCAACGATGAGATAAAGCTGTCGAAATCGAAATACCAATGTTACTTGGAAAATATAACAAATTCCCATCATCCAAGGCCTTGTTTCCATCATCGGTGTATACTCACTCATCACTAACGAATATTCACAAGTTTCAGTACTTAAACAGACTGCTATACGTGATGATGCTGCGAATTTATTATGGTAGATTCCAATTACTTTGGCTAATTATCCAGAGGCTTAAGAGAAACTCTGTGTGCGGTACGACAACCAAAGTCTGGTGATTACATCACTAATTCAGCAGTTCGTGAGTCAACAAATAGTTATATCATAATATGCCAAGTCGCTGCGTAAAATATGCGACACTTCCGAGGGTATTAAGTACACAAGTAATGCGAGCTGAGAGTTATCATCCAGACTAATATTGACTACTGAGCATGAATACTGGGAGAAATTATTTTCGAAAACTCAAGCCAGTGATTCTTCGAGATTTAAATCTATATAATCAAAACGACATCGATTCAATGCCTCGTTCAACAATACAGGCTTGTCCGCTATATGGAACAACTTCAAGCGACTTCAGCTGGAAGTAATAATCATTCCTCGTTTTATGCCGATAAAATCAATGAGTGATCTTCATGAGTTCACTGATGCAAGTTATACTGCTTATGCTGTTGTACTGTATTGCAGAAAATAGATCCAATAGATGAATTTATGAATGTACATATCCGCCCCATTGCCATGAAGACAAGCGTAGCACGAAATAAGACGATTTCCATTCCTCGATTTAAGTTATGCAATGCGTTGCTATTAGCTACAATAACCAAAACCATCATTGAGTCCATGTACCTGCATTCTGTTTCGGTATATTCGTGGACATATTCAAATAGAATTCCCATAGGCTGTCCATATACCCATCGAGATGGAAGGTTTACAACTCAAATCGAACAACACAAATACCAGACCTGATTCCAACTACAAAAAAGAATCATGTAGATAATCCTCAGATAATCCAGCTGATGTTGCGTCTCGGGGATGTAGTTCACGTAACCAAATGGCAAATTCACTTTGGTAGAACGGTCCCTGCTGGCTTGAAAAGCCTAATAATACATGGCCGCATAACATTACTATTCCCACAGATAATAGAGTAACAATTATTGCGAGCCAAACTACATCATACACTAAGATAAGATGATTTGGATCCTAGTATATCTTAGACGTTTCATTACGGTTTATCAGCGTCAACTGTCAAAAATCCAAAACACGGCAGTTCAAGGAAGTACAATCATGGCTGATTATGGAAAAGCAGATTTGTAAAATAGAGCAACAACAATACTTCCCGAATGATGGTTTACTTTTTGGAATCAAACTAATTTATAATGAAACGTAACCTGTCATCCTATCGCTGTTTTTGGATGATGATGGTTTGCTATGTATTAGACAAATACTCATACAATCAGAAAGACTTAATTATTCAACCCAAGGATCATATCCTAAGTAGAGTGACACTATCCTATTTAAACCATATCTCCATCTTGGACCATTCTTACTTTCCCATCTGTCCAGACGATCATTCAGAATTTTAACTATACGGAAATTAAATCGGAAAGTCACTTATGATTGCATTATTTGCCGTAGGCTTATTTAATTTCGCCTATGTTGGCTATGGGATTTTATTTACCACCGTTCGTGCAAATTTGCAAATTTGCAAGTTTGCCACGTGCTTATTCGTGATGATCTGTGCAACAATAGGTAAAACCATAATAAAAAATATATAAAAATAAAAACCCGGCGTAACTATCTGCTTCCGCAATTGCTGTCCAATAACATTTTGTGGCGTTTAATTTTGAAAATCTTGATAGCCAGCATAACCCATACAAGATGTATCGATCGCTAATGTTACAGGAAGTAATAATTGATTTACAGTATTTGCCATAAGAGATAATTGATAATTGATAACTGTTCCGCCCGGCAGGACCGGTGGCATTTGGAAGGAAGGAGTAAACGATGTTGTACTTATACTTCTGATCAAACTATCAGTTAAGCTTCCATAGTTTTAGATTTCACATCGTTACTCTGGTAAAATGTACAAATAAAAAATTAACAATTGAAGCCTTATAATCGCTCTGAAGCAGGAGAAGCCTGCCAGTCACTATATCTTGCGACAACGGGAAAAGTTTCGTAGGTGCAAAAAGAAGACTAAGTGAAATTTAGCAACAGCTGTATATGCAAGCACTACAAATGCATTGGTGATTAACTTTACAACAGAACGAGGTTTAAGTAGAAGTTTAACCCACCATCATCTCCTCGATTCGCTGGTCTATGGGAGGTTAGAGTTCTTGCAGTTAAGCATTATAACATGACTTGCCAATCCAAACTCACGTTCAAAGAACCTTGTTAGACCTTGTTATGTCAGATCGAGGCCATCTTAAATTCAAGGCCATTCACAACGGTAACAGAAGATTGAAACAATATTTTCGCAATCATGCCAGCACATTTCTTGACCACCGCTTTGCTATTATCAGTTCCAGAAATTTATAACACGGACATTTCTGATAACCGCTTAATAAAGTGGGAAGAACTCAATCCACGCAAACAATTCTGCCACCTTTATCGCGGCCACTCGCTTGAATTAGCAAAACTTTTGAGAAATGGCAGGAGAGTCAGTAACGGCTATGAACCCGTAAAGAAAATAACCTTGACATTTTGGCTGGTTAGTAACAACCCGTTGTAAAATGTTTTATTTATACACCACACATTTGACTAATTAGCTAATGAATGGATATCGTTAATTCTATAACAATTATTTTACAACAGTTGAAAATTGCCTAAAACGATCTGCCAAATTTTCATGTTTACTATTTGAGATACTTGTGTTAATACTTGACTATCGAGAATGAGGTTTGCCTTTTGACAGTAGGCAATAGCCTACAGTAAACTGTTGGTGTCTTATTCCATTACAAGCACACTACTACTTTTCTTTGTCCCAATCCTTGCTTTTCGACCTTTGGATCAATCCCAAATTATTTCGACCTGGACCAATAATTTTATAATCATTTTTCATCGATCAAATGGTTTAATAATATTTTTGTCGATGTTTAGTTTTTTAACCAGTTTATAAGTGCATTTGGATGGTCGACCGTCTATACCACTAATATTTACTCACTTTCAAAATGCAATAAAATAATCAATAAATGTAACGCTGATTAGATTTATCCGATTTCACTGATTTTTTTTACCATCCCAAGCTAGTAAATCGGGAGAATATGAAGAACCCTATACATATTCAGGATGCTTGTAGAAAATTATGTATTGCTAACGGAGTTGCCACAAAAAAAAATACAAATCATAGCCTTGTTAAATTTACCCTTTCTAAAAGCTTGTTAAGCCAGAAAATTTGATGATTGAATCAATCCAACTTCCATTGAATAATTTCCGAAAGGAATTGGAGTTGGATTATTATCTGAGTAGGACTCAACCATTAATAGAGCTTTCAAATAGGATAATACTCTAATTTATAGTTTATATAGCATAAAATATTGTCAGTTCTTTCTTCATTGTTTGTCCGTAGACAAGCTTAGTTGGAGGATGTTTTAGATCTTCTTTTAGTGTATCTTAAATATCTAGTAGAGTACTATGGTTATTTCGGAGCTCCAATACACAGTGTTACATTGGACTTTTATGGATTTTGAACTGGTTGTGAAATCTAAACAGTTTTACTCCAACTGTGTATTTTTGATTAGTCATAATTTTATCATAAAACCGCTAAGTCAGCTTAAAGCATTTAAAGCATTTTCGTTTCCATGTGAAATTTTGTTGCTTAAGAAACCTGAAAGTAAGTTGTATAGTTCCGTGACAGCTTTTTTCGATTTAACGATTTGCTTCATGTCAAAGTGAGTCTCGATAGTTAAAGTTTCATACTCGTGAGTGTATCGGGTATTATCCTTACCTTGGTTATGTTTCTTTAGTATAATTTAGTAATCTCAGGAAAACATAAAGATGTTTCTTGTCGGTTGGTACTTCCATCTTTAATGTTTTTAAACTTATGGACATATGAACAAAATTAACTTTCTTGGAACCCCAACTAATTGTTATTTTGCATCTGAAAGGTAAAGTTGGTGTCAGCTAATAGTGTCTGTTGCAGTCCTTCGTCACAAAGGCCACAGATTAATCGATCTCTCAACATCCGATCTTTTACTACATGCATACAAACGAAAAATCTGTATACAGGTTACAATGGTATATGTTCGTTTATATTCTTCGTTAGCACGAGGAATATAATCGGTTTGTATGATTTTCTGTCATTTCCTTTGTTTAGTTTAGGAATCGTAAATCGGGTTTCCAGTAATTAAGTCATATTCAAAAGCTTTGGGAAATTTAAATAATTTTAATCTTCTTATATGTGTTTAAATTATAAAAATAGGGAATAGGCTATCTAGAGGTATCATAGGGAACTACCTTGGGATTTGAAAATTTCTTCTAAGTGTTTTGCATTTTATCTTGTTGGCTTCTAGTTCGAGTACATGTTTTCTGAAAAGAAATTGATATTATCATTACTACACTCTTTTGTCATTTTGGTTGCTTTTATACAACTTTCAAGATTTAGTTGGTTGGGTCTTTGTTATATGTTTAGTATTTTTTACTCTATTTTCTTCTCATTCTCTGTATAATTTGCAGCATTGTTTATTTTATAAAGATACATTCACTTTACCAATTAAGGCAGGATACAAATAAATTGTTCTTCATCTGATTTCATCCCATTTTGAAAAAGTACTGCAACAACATTTTACGAAAGGACAGTAATTCAAAACCTATATATTTTCACGGTGAAAGACTGGAAAAACTGTGATGTTTGACCCTCGTCCGGATAACACAACATAAAAAGCAACAAATTAAACAACCATACAACAGAAGGTAATTTATGTTACATGCCGTTAATTATTTATGTATGTGAAAAATTAAAGGTGTGTATTAGCAAACTCACGAGATATATGGTAGATTTAGGTATAATTTTGTTACAGTATAACATATTTTCAACATTAATTATCAACATATACCACATATTCCCGTTCCAATTGCGGCATGGTGTTTTTAATAAAATATGTATAGTAGACATTAGTTAAATAGATAAAATAACTACATTAATTACACTTAAAATTCGAGAGAACTTCATAGAGATAACGAACCATGATATAAACTTAATTAATATTAGCAAAATAACATTTCCAAATAACAAACAAATTCTCTTCTTGTAAGAATATTAAATTATAGGGTTGGAGTAATTTGCGACTCAAACATAAAAAACTTATGTCTAGATAATGTCATTATATGAATCAAAATACACTCAAGTATTAATTCCCATATGTGTTTCTTGAAATTTTGTTTTATTATATGAAAAAATTAATTAATACGATGAACTTGTGTTTGTTAAAGTCTGGTGAGACATAATTATTTATTTAGCTTGAGTGAAGTCGCTGATAGTTATGGGATTATATTTTGTCATAACCTAACCAAAAATTTATGTAATGTAGATGAGAATATGATTTTAGTTTGGTTTATCCCTAGTGGATTCTGTAATTCTAAATTATAATGTGTTATCAGACCTTCAAAAGAATAAATTTTTTTAATATGTTTGAATGTCTTAGCAAATCAAAATATTTCTAGTATATTTCTTGTTATTTTGTGGTGATGTAGCGATGTTGACATTATGTCAAAAACAATAAACAAATATTTTATTTCTTTTGCAAATCGGAGAGGTCATGGAGTATTTATAAATCTATTTTTAAACTGTTTAACCTTTACTTTGTCGGCAAAAAAAAATCCTTAATCTTGACAGTATATATCCCGGTGTAGAAATTGAAATCGCTTATATTTTATATGAAAATGATTTTATTACAAAGTAATTTTCGATATTGTATGTTTATTTTTCATTTTTTTTAGTAAAAAACGGTACTTTGCTTAACTATATTAGATTGCATGAGAATAGGAGAATGAAAAAAATATAAAAATACAAATTTTGATTTTTGAAAAACAAACAAACTTCGATCCGTTATAAAAAAGGAGAAATATTTTCTACAGAGAAATTAATTTTTTATCAATTTTTTTATCACAGTGCAAGTGTGACTAAAATAATTAGTTGAAATTTTGTGTAACTTTTCAGTTTTTGTGCAATTAAATTAAAATAAATGGAAAATGAGTCGATCGATGATCGTTGAAGAGATCGGACGTGTATTTTCCGATCTCCTCAATTTAAAATTTATTTTTTATTTATATTTCTTTTGTTTTTGTTGTGTTGTTATTTTTTGTGTGTTTTTTTAAGTGGTAAAGTGGATCGTGTACTCTGTCGTTTTCCCAAAGATCAGGTACCAATGCGTCATTTTTAATGTGTATTTTTATTTTTTATTTAAATTGATGTAAGTACATAAGTACCGTTGACGAATTTTGGTATGAAAAAAATTTTTCTATGAAAAAATTAAAGAAAACGAAAAAATTATACAGTTGTGTTGGTTTTATTTAGTATTTTGGTAGTTTTATGGTCTTTTGTGTTCTTTGTTGGAACATTTTTATTTTTATTTTATTTTGGGCAAATAAGTGTAATATACCAATTATACATATATCTGTACTCTATATACATAATATGTCCCGTTGATCCCGTTTTTTTATATATATAAAATGTTTACATATTATATTGTACATTTGTATGTAATATAAATTTTGTATTTATTCATTATTATACAAGTACCACTCGTATAGCCCCGAAGTTTTATTCCAGAGGGGTTCGCGTTGTGTGCGACTTCGATTTTTTACGGAGGTGGGGGTTGTGTTTCTTAATATTTGCAAATAAAACCATTTGTCTTCTGGTTCAATGAAGGACTGTGTTCGTTTATTTTTGGTTCAGGAAAAGTAAATTGCAGGGTTCATGTCGGTACAACAATATGTCTACAACTAAATATAGGTGATGAAATGGATTCATAGCGGGGATTATTTCATCACTGGAGCTTGAGTCCAAAATGGCCTGACGTCGTCCAGGCATTTCGCCGCTTGAGTTTTGACAGTTTCCATTTCTGTGAGCGTTTCAGAAGGCTGCTGAAGGTTTTCTTCCTAGCTGATAAATTTCGATCTTATATATATATATATATATATATATATATATATATATATATATATATATATATATATATATATATATATATATATATATATATATATATATATATATATATATAGTATTGGAACTGCATTGAATCCGAGTGATCCATAGGGAGCATTATCCGTAAAAATGATCATTAAGCTTCTGGCCGAGTCTAATCCTCCCATTTTAATTATAGCTCGTTTTGTGGTTATTTTGTGTGCGCTTGAGTGGTGTTCTTCGATATTCGTGTTTGCGGACGTCTTCCAATTGATTCTTGAATGTCGGTTTCGCCCATATCGTCGGATGCACATCTCCACCTGATTTTTAAATGGCGTTACATTATTTTTCCAGCACGAATTGGGTGGAGATAAGCTATCTCCACCCATTTCGTGGTTCCTTGGCTGTGCGGGTAAAGTTTTAACACGGGTTAGGGTCATGAAATTTCCCACAGTTGAGGCACTATCATATCTGAATTCGACAATGTTTTATCTGGGGTTGCGATGAATGCAAAAGGATTGGAATATGGCTGTAGTGCCTTGGTTCAGTAGTTGAAGGAGGGCTATGGTGTTGGGGGGCAGGATGATTGTTTTGACGTTCTTTAATTAATAAGATTTGAAAATTAATAAATTGCGGCGTGAGTGATGAGTTTTCATTGATTTGTGGTGGATTTTGGGGGTTGAATTACATTGTAGTTTGGCTGGACTAATTGTAATTTTTATTAGATTTGTGTGTGTGTGTTTTTAGGATATTTGTAGAAAGTGTTATTTTGTCGATTTGGGAAGTTATTTTAGGTTAGATTTTTGGCAAATTTTTGGCAATAGCGGAATGGATTAATTATTTTCTAATTTTTAGAAAAGCTTTGAAAAAACATTTTAGGGCTTGTAGAAAATGGTCTAAAAATGTATTTTTTTCAGAGAAATGGCAGATTACAGATATTAAATTATTAATTATCATTAGCATGAGTGTACGGCGATGCATGGCATTTCGAGAGATTCTGTTTAACCGTTGACCGCAATATTGGGGTCATTTGAAAATAGGAACCTTACTAAATAAAATTAAGTTATTGTATTTTTGTATTATTTTATTATTATATTGTTACACTATTATATTATTATGTTTATATATTTATTTTGACGTATTCTTATACATTAATATATTATTATGGGATAAATTAATAAATTTGTATTTTCAGGGGAAAACTAATCCAGTTTAATACAGCCTAAGGCTAAAAGCTATATTTCATTAATATATTTTGTTTTAAGGAAACATTTGCTGATACACCTGAATGAGACACACTGGAGTTGATGATAAGAAATGAAATAATGCAGAGTAGCTTGTCAAAATTTTGATTGTCTTGTGCTAACATTAGTTGAATATTGGTTTCCGGAAAACCGGGTCAAATCTGTCATTACTAACTCCCTTAGTTTCCTTTCCTTACACCACATAAAAACACTAACGATCGATCGCTTTGGTGTCTGCAACCGGGTCGAGTCTGTCATAACTAACAAATTCCATCCACGCCTTCGGTTTTGTTATAAGTAACACGGGTGTACAGTGGTGCCCGGCATTCCGAAAGTTCCTGGTTAGTCCTTGGCCATACACTCTAATCAATCAGTCAATCATTCAATTAAATTAAAATAAATGGAAAATAAAGACATAAAGTATCTTTCGAGTGCTCAAATAAGCAGGTAATTATTTTTTATTATTGTATATAAGTAAATAAATTTGTAACTATTCCACAATACTTTTACTAAATACTTATTTATCAAATTAGACTCACCTATGAAGAACGGCTAACTTATTTACAAAATTTAGTAAAGTGTTTAGACTCAGAATCAGAGGAAGATCAGAATTGTAATTTAAATGATGATAAGGATACTGATGAATATTTGCCAAGAAACCTTGACGAAGAATCGGATACTGAATTAGAACAGGTAATGGTGGAAATAAACGAAGACACCGATTCTGAAGGCGATTACATAGATTTAAATACAGATATTAGTATTGACCAGCAAACACAGAACAGTAAAAAAGGTCATGAAGATTCAGAGAAAGATTACGTCAGTAAAGATGGGACCAAATGGAGAAAATCACAGTCAAGTATGCAGCGAGTGCAAAGCTACAATATCCTTCGCGGACCATTGTTTGTGATTCCCAAACCCAGTACCAAACTATTGAATGATGTAAACACTTTTTGTGTTTTGTTCAATAAATCGAAGCAGAATTTAATTTGTCAATACACAAAAAGAAAGGCTCATAAAACATATCAAAAATGGAACGAATTAAATCCAGATAAAAAACCTATGGCCTAGGAACCGTTGTATGAGGATGAATTCTTAACTTATATGGAACTGTTAATTGTCATCGGAAGTTACAGATCAAACTATGAGCCTGTACATTAACTCTGTAAAAAAAATTCTTTCTCTTCGAGCAACAATATAATGAGGTTTATTCGGTTCGATTTTGAAACGACTAGAGCGGCAAGAATTGAAACTGACAAGGCGACACCCATCATTGATATTTTTAATATGCTAAACGCCAACCTAAAACTTAACTATCGACCAAACACCAGCATAACAATTGATGAACAATTGTTTCCATTTAGGGGCGTACCAGGCTTACGCAGTATATGCCGTCGAAACCCGCAAAATATGGCATTAAAATATGGTGGGCTTGTGACTCAGATACCGCATACCCGTTAAAGTGACAAATCTATACCGGTAAAATCGGCCTTAAAGCCTTAAAAACTCGGGATGTTTTATCAACAAATTTTGGTTTTGGTGATAAAGTTATGCTTTGTTCATACGTACCTAAGATTAACAAAGCAGTGGTTTTAATATCTACGCAACATAATGATAATAAAACCTCCGAATCAAACACAAGCCTGACATTATACATTATAATGTCAGTCGATAAAGGGGCAGTCGATACGATTGACAAAATGCTGGGTCATTATACGACAAAACGAAAAACTAATCGCTGGCCACTGGCGATGGTTTTCAATATAATTGACATCGCAGGGTCAATATTTACAAAAAAACAGCCATCAAGCACCCAAACCGTCGGAACTGGTTGACGACGGGAATTTTTGCAAAGGTTAGGTGAAAATTTATACATTCTTCTTATCTACAAAAGAGCAAAACTATCCCGGATAATGAGTTATTTCCCAACGAGAACTGCTGTGGAGTGCATTCTTGGAAAATCATTTGAAGAACTACAACAGCCACATAAAGTTCCTTTTATTGCCGACGAAAAAATGGATAGAGATGCCGATGGGTGGCTCACATAAAAAGGTCAATGTTATATGTCCTATAAGGAGAAGAAACGTAATAGACCTACACGAAAAGCTTGTGTTCAATGTCAGAAACCAGTTTGTCAGACGCCCGAACACGAAGTGCGAAACGCAACCGAAGTGCGAAGACTGCCATATGGCGTAATATTTTTACTGGTGAATTATACTTTTATTTTTATTGAAAACCTTAACTCGTTTTGTTTCATTTTTTCATAAACCTCAAAGTTAATAAAGTTTACTGCCTTCAAAAATTATACTAAAATATTCCATCTTGCAATAAAAGCCTGAATTTAAAACATTAAACAAATTTCACGGAATAATTTTTTTTCATAGGAAATATATGACAAAAAAAAAATCTACACCCGCATGTCAAGGTGATAGAAAAAAAGTTCATTTTAAAAAATAACGGTACTAATTTTTATTTTTTTTTTAAATTTTGACATAATTAAAACAAACTTAAAAATTTAGTCAATTTTAGTACACGAAATTTAAATCCGTTAAACAATTACAATACTATACAACAATTAAAATTTCAATCTATACCTGGGAGGATATTGTCAAAGTGACGGTTAAATGGCCAGACGAAAGGAAAAAACAATTTCGACGATATTTATAGTCAGGTTTGGTTTTGTTTGGTCAGGTTTGGTTTTGTTCACCAATAGAAATTATATTTTCAAACAAATATATTTCACTCAAATGTTTTTTAATTTTACCAGTTTTATCGTTGTTCTATTGCAAATTTATTTTTCTCGAATAATCTAATTAAACACCATTGCATTTAGTTCTTCGTCTGTGCAATGATGGTCTATTTTTTATAAAATCATTATCTTTAGTAAAACAATTGTAACATCGACCAATCGATTCTTTAATCTCCAAATTAATTAATCAAAGGTATAAATGTGAAAATATTCACATTTTATCATGGCAATGTTCACAAATTTACAATGGAAGCACCGATATTGCATATTATAAATATAAATCACTAAATTTTACAATAATTAAAAAAATTTATTATTTGTTAATATTTTTTTTTTAAATAATTTATTATACAATGATTTATTATATGCAATAATGTATTTTAATATTTCATTTACGATGGTATATAGCACATTAATAATTTTATTTATAATCGCACTTAATCAATTTGATGAAATTAATAATAAAATATTAAATTAATAACACGTTACTCTATTAATATCGTATCACAGATGAACCTTCCCTACATGTGCTATATTTATTCGGTCGCTAGAGAATTGAGGTTCTTACCTCATCCTAATTGTTCTGTCTATTTTGTTTAAAACTTGTAGTGATAAACCATTTTTGCTCTTGACTCTTTTGAGTGGTGTATAACTGTCTTTGGGAGTAGGTTAATCGTAGAGGAAATTGTTTTCTTCCCATTTCAAATGACAAACCACTACCCTGTCTATCTTTCTTAAGATGAAGACTATCGTCTTACTTTCTTATAAAGAGTATATTACTTCGTAGTTCCCCTACAAATAATCTAGTGATGTTGCAAAGCCCTCGTTTTTGATTTATTGGATCAACAACATGATGCAGTAACCGACTTTATGGCTTAATTTGTAAGGTGGCACTCAATGGTGTCAATTAGTTTAAAAATCAACAGAATAGCTAGGAATGCCAGGTCATGAAAAATTTACACAGTGAAAAATTCCAGTTTCTTACCAGATTCGACAATAAAAGCATTTCAGTCAAAAGAAAATTAGAAATAAGGGCGTATGATAATGTTAACAATGTTACGTTAATGTGGTTCAGAAACAATGTAGCATAAATGCTCGAATATCGGGTGATCACAGAAGTTGTGATACAAAATGTCAACCGCAGTTTTAATGTCCACATCTTACGGCATCTAATGGGGGCTTAACCAAATAATGTTATGCGTTACTATGCAAAGGAAAAGCTTAAGCTCCGTGTAATTGGGAGAGTCGGAAAACCATTAACATTTGGGAGTATAACTGTAAATCAACTACCGGTAATATGAAGGATATGAAGGATTCTGTAAGTAATTATTAATAATTATCAACCAAATGAAGAATAAGAAACGTCCATTTCATACTTCCATTAAAGTCTCCAACATTAATTTGTAATTTCTTCTACTAAATATACGAATTCTTAGGTACAGCCCTTGGACAAGCAGGATTTTCTTTAAATTGCAAATTTGGCAATGAACATAGAGTTATTAAATCTTCCTCATAATGGCCAACTCCATTAATATACCAAAATTGAACAGTCCCTTTGATGAATGGTCACGTTTGGGATTTAAAAGGTCCACAAACTAAACTACAACTTTCCTTTAATTTTCAAGTTCATGAAAAAACCTTCATGAAACCTTTTTCTCAATTGCATTATTTACAGCAGAAGAACTTAATTGAGCCCAACACTATAAATTGAACAATTATATGTATGGAGAAAAGTAAAAAATAAATCTTCAATCACTTCTGTATTTTAGGAAATCCTGAGTTATTTCATTTACTATCTTGATTATTTATTTGGGTGCCTATTTGGAGCTTCTAAGATTGACCTAAATATTCGCATGTTTAATTCTTATATTTTTTCAAGATTGGGAATATCGTTTTAAAACTATAGTCCTACTGGATATTTGGTCTAAAAGGTCTTATAAAGATCTCAGTAAAGAGTCAACTTTGGCCTTTAATGCTGTTGATTTTTTTTAAACATGAACTTTTGTAAGCAAATTAATAAATAATTTTGTAACGACCTAACAAAGCTAGAAATTATGGACTGTTGCTCTTATGGATTTAAAAAACACAACTCCATCTTAAATACTTGACAATAATCCTACTTGACAATACAACATTAGTTGAGTCATGCACTGTTCTAGGTAATTGAATATACTCGTATATAATATTCGTTATAGCACTGAGAACCATGAATAAGTAAAACCATTCTCTAAGAATTTTAAAATTATATGATTCTTCTAGATATTATAGAATAGAGCTACATACTAGCTTTACTTTATCGACTTTTATTAAAATTGTTTAACTTAATTTCGTTAAAAACACATCTCTGATCTCTTGATCTTTACACTAAATTTTAAGAATTTTTATTAATGGCGCAAGTATGTATGTGGATGTTAAATGTAAAAAACATCCACATACTAACCAATCAAATTAACACATATAAACCATGTGACTAGCTTCACCAATCAAATCACACGTTTGCGGATGTAATGTTGCGTAGCAAAATAAAAACAAAGTAAAAACGAAGATAAAATTGCTTTAAATTTGTTTTTGATTAGAATACGGAGATTTTTGTCTGTATACGTGTGGTTTGATTGGTGAAGCTAGTCACATGGTTTATATGTGTTGCTTTGATTGATTAGTATGAGGATATTTTTGATATTTTACATGTTATACGTACTTGCGTCGTAACTGAGAGAAAAATGTCGTTTCTTGTTATTTATTTCTGGTTATAGTAGCGTTTTGTGAACCACTCTGTAATTATGTATTTATTTATCGCTTAATTTTAAAAACTACTACTAGGATCCCTAAATAAATATGCTAATAATAAATCACAGAATTTGTGTAAATTTTAATTCAAATATTAAATTAAACTAAATCAATACTAGACGAAAGCAATTAAAAAAATTTAAATATAGGATCCTGATAAAAATATTTACGTAGAAATATTTAAAAAATTCGTTATTTGCTTAATAAATAAAAGGCAGTAATAATCTTGCTCACTTTACCGTTTGGAGTTTAATGAAACTTTTTACCAAATGTGAGTTTTGTGTTCCGCGATTTGGTGAGTACAGATGTTAGTTAGATCGGACAAATCGTTTTGGGGAAATTTCGTCACAAAAAAAATTATACAAAGAAAAGAAACACACTAGATAGTTAGAGATTCGTTTAATTAAAACAAGGGAGTACATCGTTTTAAATATCATCAAATCAATATCTTCATATTTGTGTCTTATTTACAAGGAATACAGTTTCATACTATGCATATCAGTGCATATAAGATTATTGTAGACAAAATTTAGCAAATTCAAGCGCATTAAACCAAATTGTGTATTCACGTAAAATTTTATTTTATGTGATTGTGTTTTATCGAATTAAGTTTATAAATCCAATTTCTGTAGATGTTGTCGACAGTAGTGTACACATTTTTTTCTCAAAAGTTAATTCAATAAACTCAAATTGTAAAAGTCGAGATGAAAATAAAATTATCTAGGAGAATTATACTTGGTTACTTTAAATCACAAAAGACAGTTTGGATAATAAAAATTCTAAATAAAAAAATGGCTTAACACAAAACAGTATCTTTTCATGAGTGACCCAATCCAACAAACACATAGTTTTATTCACCTAAATCACCGTTCTTATTGCAGTGATTTTGTTAGTTGATATTTTAATTAAACGCTCTCGAAACCAAGGCGATTAATATTGAAATCTGTGATGATGAGATATTATTCTATTTTAAAGACAGTAGGTGTTGTGTGTTACAAGCTTTATTTCAGAATCAGAATGATGTGATGTGTCATTTGGCGACATCACATGATACAACGTTAGTACAAATACCTTCCACCACCATAATTCAGTACATGTGAATCACATTGATAATCACATGTCGTTGTTACATCTTTTCTTTTTTTTATTTTTTTTTTAGTTCAAATATCTCTTTATTTTATTTATTTATATAATGTAATATTTTAAACTTAAATTTATTTTATTAGATTTTAATTTTATAAATCAAGGCGAACTGGTGGTTTTCTATACGGCCCAATCGCGTTCTATTTATTATTATTCTGTGCTGATTAGACCCAGTGACTTGATTAGTTGAACTGACTGTGCCTCTATCTATGTTTTTGTTAACAATAATTGATGGAATCATGTCGTTATCTATTATTTTTTCTGCCTTAGGTATGTCTGCTTTAGTGATTTGATATGGTGATAGTTTTTTCTGAATGTTTCATTGTTTTCTGTTTGAACTATCATTGATTTTGGTGCATCTGCATTCCGTATGACACGACCTGATACCCATTCCCTAGGTTTTATTTGAAGTTAAATTTTATCATTAACTTCAAAAGGTTTTGATTCTTTACTACCTCTGTTAGCGATGCTTTTTTGTATTAATCTGCTGTTTTGTAGTTTATCAGCGACATTGGTTTCTACCTTTGGGATCAGTAATTGTTTTGATATTGGTAGTGTTGATCATACTATTCTACTCATTAGTCATTGGTTCGGTGACCCTATGTTTTCCTGTCTTTGCGTATTTCGTAGATTCAGCATTTTGAGATAATTTCTGATGAGTATTGTGATTTGACTTGACTAATGTCTATGAGTCCTGAATGCCTGTTGACTTTAATTGTGTAGGTCTTCGAATTAAATTTAAATAAGTCTGTTCCCACTATTTGAAATAGTATTTCTGGGATTTGTTTTGTATGTAGTTATTGGTTCTTTGGTTTTGTTTTGTTGAGTTTGTTCGCAAACTGCGCATCTTTCTATGAAATCTATCACGTCTTTATCTATACCTCTTCAATAAAAATTTTGTCTTATCAATCTAATCGTTGATTGTTGTCCTAAATGACCAGCATGAGCTTGTGTGATTGTTTTATTAAACTGATTTTTAGGGCCTATTATTTTTTGTACTTTATATATTACACCATCATATACCATTAGTTCCTCTTTGAAGTTTGCAAAGTGGTTTATTTCTTTTGGTATGATTCGTTCATCTCCTGGCCATCCGTTCATTATATATGTAATTAATGTTTTGTAATAAATTTCTTTATCGTAATCTTCTATTAATAGTTTGTTTGCATTGGGTGTCATTGGAATACACAAATGTATTTCTATTTGATCTTCTTCGTTTTCGTAAGGCGGATTATCTATGTCGCGACTTAACAAGTCGGATATTGGTATATCTTTGCCTTTTTTGTTTATTATTTTTGGATTATACTGAATGATTTGGAACATAATTCATTGTAGTCTAGGAGAAGCGGATCTTAACGGTTTTTAAAGATTGTTTTAAGTGGATCTCTAACTCTTTCCCATATATATATATATATAGGAATTTTTTGCAGCCGAATAGTATCGCTGTTGCCTCCTTTTCTATTTGTGTTTAGCCGGTTTCTGTTTTGCTGAGTGACCTTGAAACGCATGCAATTGGTCGACTATTTTGTATTAGGTCTGCCCCCAATGCTGATTTACTTGCATCTACTGATATCTTTACATTATCGTTTGTATCATACAATGCTAAAACTGGTGAACTTTTGAGTAATTCTTTAATGTCTTCGAACGCTTTTTGTTGTTTAAAATCATAATGAAACTCTTTGTCCTTCTTAAGTAGTTCTCTTATTGGAGCTGTAATTTCTAAACATTGAGGAATAAATTTAGCTACGTAATTTATCATACCCATTACTCTCTGTATTTGTTTAACGTTTTTTGGTACTGTTATTTTATTGATGGTTGAAACTTTATCCTCATCTATTTCTAGTCCTCTTTCTAAAAATTTGTGTCCTAGAAATTTTATTGACTGAACGTTGAATTTACATTTATCTCTGTTTAGTGTTAACCCGGAATTCCTCATTTTTTTCTATTACTTTGTTAGTTGTGTTAATACACCCTTCTAATGTTGCGTCATGAATAAGTATATCATCCATTGATACTTCTACGTTTCTAATTCCTTCCAATAGATTAGACATCGACTCCTAAAATACTTCCGGTGCCGATGCCAATCCAAAAGGCAATCTAAGGCATGTGTACCTTTCCATGGTGTTGAGAACGCTAGGTATTTTTCTGATCTTCCTGTTACAGGTATCTGCCAAAATCCTTTTAGGCAATCTAGCAATGTCAAGTATTTTCAACCCTTTACGTTAGTCGCTATTTCATCTTTAGTCTTCAGTGGATAGTGACGTCTTAGAATATTTTTGTTTAAATTTGACGGGTCAAGGCAAATTCTCAAATTTTCTTTTTGTTTAACCGCCACTAGTGGAGACACAACTGGTATTGGTTCCTTTATCTTTTTTATTATTCCCCATTTGACCATTTTTTCTTTTTGTTCTGTCACTTCGCTTCTGATTGAATATGCTATTCTTCGCGGTGCGGAAATTATGAATTTTGGATTCTCGATTAAATCTATATCATATTTAAAATTGTTTACTTTTCCTATTCCTTTGAATATCTTATCGTCTAGAGTGAACACTTCACGTAGTTTGCGAAAATTTTTCTTTATGACTCCAAACTGTGTCAAATCGAACAATAATCCATCAGTGCAGCTGTATAGTAACTGCAGTAAAAGTCACACCTAAAAATTTAGTGCTTAGAATAACTTTACTTAAAACCAACGCTAACTTAGTTAAGTGAAACAATCCAACATTTAATAATACTGATGAATAGGCAAAGTAGCATCATTATGCAAAAGATGAATACATTGAATTCAAATTGTCGTCAATAACCAAGAAAGACAATTTTGATAATTGCCATTTGTTATGTGAATCGGCCTTCACAGCACAACGCTGTGGAAGTAACCTCATTATCGACCATAATGAAAATACATTTCACTAAACGTACTTTTTCAATTTTACCGAATAGTCAGTTTATGACTCTAAATATACAGATGGTAAAGCACAAAGCGACACCACATTCTTAAAAAACGTGGAGAAAACTCTAAAAGTATGATAAAGACCAAGGTGAATTGCCTCAAAAATTTGTAATATCGGTTTCTATCCACCAAAACATGAAATTAAAGAACTATATTTTAAGAAAAATTTTTGTCTGCTACGAGAATTTAATTGCTAGAAGAGCAAGATTTCAACACTGAGGCCATAAAACAAAATTGTCGGTTGTATGTTCCTACATTCTTTACACACCAAAATATATTAGGCGATAGTAAACTTGAGCCAATTAATCGAAATAGTAATAATACTTTGACTCCGGAGAGCAAAAGATCACAAGAAAAATAAGTCGTCACTCACTGAAAAAATAGTTAAATAGTTAAGTCAGCGGATAGTTAAATGATTACGGCAGCATTAAAAATATCCATTAATTAGATAAAATTAAATTAAACTATTAAAACATTTAAAAAAGCATTGTGGGAAGAAGAAACCATTAAAAATTTTATAAAGATTATTTTCCGCAACAGAAAAAATAAATTACTTGCTACAGAAGAGAACGAGCAAATTTGAAAGACCAGCGCTATTAAATCCTCCGATGAGAAAACCAGATTTTCATTGGGCTAGGCCATTACCTTGTTTAGACTCTTACAAAAGTTTTCTCAACAAAAGAACAAATTAAGGACAGAAAGTGGCAATTCAGCGAAAACAAATCGAAGGTAAATCCTGTAAAATTAAATGGGCAAAGCATCAAAAATATTATTAAAACAGGGCATTTTACTAGACCACTAAGTTGGGTTCAGAGAACAGCACGAATCACGAGGATGGTACACAGCACTGTAAACACAATTAAGCTAGCCTTAGAAAAAAAAATTAGTGTTCGGTAGGTTTTTTTAGAAAGCACAAGATTTTGATAAAATATGGCATTAGCGATTAAACTACCAAATTAAAACTATAACATATTGTAACTCTATATGTAACTCTAACTCTAACATATTGCATACAATTTTTGAAAGTTACTTACTCCTATCATAGTATCAGGTTAAACAAAATCCAGCCGCTACTGAACTATCAGAGTCAAAACCAGGACCACAAGGTGGCTAATTGGGGCCTGTGTTAAACTTGTTTTTCACAGCCTATTAAAAAACAACTGAAAAGATAACAACTTCTACTTTTGCTGACTATACAGCTGATATGTTTTCACATAAAAATTCCCGAACTGCATTAAGATCAATTATACAAGATTATTTATACAGAATTAAGAATTTGCTTCAAATTGGCAAAATAGTTGTATTGCTGGAATTATGGAAATGTTTGGAGTTAAGAGCAAATTGAGAGGTATTTGTTCGGAGTATCAACATATGTGTTGCTTCTGGATGAGTATGGCAGAGCCTCCAGATTCATCCTGTATCGCATCTAGCTTTAAAGTGGTTTACCTAGCGACTCAATATTAATGTCGCCGAGATGGGTTTTTGGATAGAAGAACTAAAAGCATTTCTTCATAGTCATGTCGCTGGTTTAGTCAAACTAAACTATTGATTGAAATTGTGTCAATAGTACTACTTTAAAAATTAGCATCGGCTCGGTAGTTATTCCTTCCCCGTATATTGATTTTAAACAGGGTACTTCAGGCAACATAAGCGAAGAAACATCCCATTAAAAAGTGGCCCGGTGTTAAGGTCTCATAATTACCATTTTCTTCTGCATGCATAGGAGCAATAGGTTGAGAATTTGACAGACCTTCCATCTGACATAAGAGTGTCCCGTACTCTTCAAACGTAATTGCTGATTCTCCAATACTGCAAACAAGATGTCTTTTGATACACTTAACACCAGCTTCCCACATATCCCCAAAGTGAGTGGATGCTGGAGGGATAAAATGCCAGTCAATATAGTTGGTTGATAAAAATACTCGTAAATCTTCCTCAGTGCCTTTTGCGCATTCTTGATGTGATCGCTTAATTCTGCCTTGCGCACCTACAAAATTAGATCCATTATCTGAATAAATTCGGTTCGGTAAGCCTCTACGTGCGATGAATCTGCGTAAAAATGCTATAAACGCTTTACTTGACATATCTGATACCACTTCTACATGAATAGCTTTGATGACAAGACACACAAAACTTGCGATGCAGCCCTTAAATATTTTAGTACCTCGTCCGGTTTTAAATTTAGCCATGACTGGACCAGCAAAGGCTACCCCAACTACTGAAAATGGTCTCGACGGCGTTACTCGATAAGCCTGAAGATTACCCATTATTGTTGTGATGTAGTTTTTTTTTGTAACGACGACAGGTGACACATGATTGATTGATTTAACTCACTAAACGCTTAGCTCCGATTACCCAATACGTCTGCCGAATGATTGTCATTAATTGCTGTTGACTTTGGAGCAAGTGTTTCTGTTGTAAATGTTCGATTAACTATTCTGCAAATGGATATTGTTTGTCTATGATGAGTGGATACTTTGTATCATATGAGCAACATGTACTTAGTTCAATTCGTCCCCCTAAACGTAGTATATTATGATCATCGATATAAATTGTGCAAAAGCATTCAATTTACTGTTATGCTGTAACATAGATAATTCGGTTAATGTCTTCTCCAAAACTCTCGGATTGAGGCCATTTCACACATACAATAGTTGCCCTTTTCATATGAGAAGCTGTCAAATAGATAGTTTTAATTTTACTTTTAAGATTGTCAATAAATCGATAACATTGAGCCCAGAGTTCGAATTATTAAAGAAAATGACAATGATTTTTCGAATAGCCAGGAACCATCAGCTTGTTTTAGAAATTCGGGACCTTCAAATCACAGCGAATTATTAATTAGCTTATCCGGCATAATTCATCTTGAGGCCATGTCTGCAGGATTCATTTCTGAAGGAACATGTTCTTAGCTTTTCTCAGTAGATGCTCGAGTATAAATGAGGTCCTGTAAAAGTTTTCCATCGTCTCGGAACATCTGATATCCAAGCTATGACGATGGTTGAATCTGTCCATCCAAATAATTGAAGATTGGGAATATCCAATGATCTTTGTACTTTGCCCAAAAGTTTGACCAACAACACAGCTCCACATAACTCAAGCCGAGGGATGCATAATTGTTTTAGTGGAGATACCTTGGTTTTAGCTGCTACTAGCCGAACAGTTGATGTATTATTAGGTCCGATAGTACGTAGATAAACAACGGCAGAATATGCTGCTTCTGAGGCATCCAAAAAGCCATGTAACTCGATTTTTTTCGCTAGCTTCGGTATTTCCAAAAATCATGGTATTTTAATTTGCTCAAACTTTATGAAACTTGCGTATAACTTGTCCCATGTCACAACTAACTTTGGTGGCACTGGATCGTCCCAATCCAGTTTATGTAGCCAAAGATGTTGAAACATATTTTAACCTAATTTTGTGCAAGGAGCTAGAAACCCGAGCGGATCAAAAAACCTATCCGCAGCTGATAAAAACATTCGTTTTGTATAACCATTTTGTTCCTCGTGAAGGTTAACCTTGAATGTGAAGTGGTCCAAATAAGTCCCAACACATAAATCTCCATTTTCAAATTTAGTTAATGGTTCTTGTTCTTCTTTTGGGATTATATTGAGTAAATTTTGGCTATTGAAAACCCATTTTCTAAGCCGAAAACCTCCTGTTTTAAGACAGTTCGTCTTTGTAACTCAATTGCTTGGGAACTGGAATTACACCCGGATATTAAATCATCTACGTAGAAGTCTGATTTGATAATCTCTTTTATGTCACTGTGTTCAGGTGGTAGATCATCTGCTATTTGGTGTAGCGTTCTAGTGGCAAGGAACGATGCGCAACCTATACAATAAGTTACAGAATTGATTCTGTAATGAAGAATGGGGGAATTTGGTTGTTCCCGCCAAACCTACACGATGATAATCACAAGTAGTTTTCGAATTGCTGGTGTAAGCGAGTCTCCAAGCTTAGGCGAGTTTGGTTTAAAGTATAAAGTATATCAGCTGGACTATGAATGTAGAACTTTGGATCAGCCAGTTTTAAAGTTTTCAGTTTTTTGCATTCCTACAAAATTCAATGCAGCAGCTGGGATATTGGATGTAATACTTTTTATGATATTTTCCTTCACAGTGATTAACTGTGAAGGGATTGCCTATAGAAAAAAATTCTAATTGAACAGAGCCCTTTGTTCTTCCTGCATTTACGGAACTCAAGCTTCTGGAGTTGATACAAGCATGACTACGCGATAATTTTAATGATTGAGCAAATTTTTAAGGTGATTAAACTGGAATCCGCCCCTGAATTCAACAGCGCTCGAAATTTTTGATAATTTCCTGTAGCGTCTATGTTTCTGTTGCGACCCATGTTTAACGTGGTAGGCAATAGTGTCAACGAACTATTGTTCACAAGATGGACTTTATGAGAATCACCCGAATTAGAACTCACCACATTGGTTAACGGTTTTTGATCTACAATTGGTTGTGTCTTTATCATAAAGTATTGTGACTAGCAATTACTGGAAGCAGGTTTTAAAATTGATTGTTTTGTTAACTGTTGGCTTTGTTTGTTTATTAAACCAACGTCAGTGCCCAATGGTGGGCCTAAACACTTGAGCTCCTTTATTACCCCATCGGATATACCGGTAATTTTTCGAAGACTTTCTATGTTAAACTGTTGACTCGGTTTTTGCGATATGAATTTCTCAATTAGTGAATTTACCACAGATATTTTCTTGTCTTATCGAGCCTGTAATTTCTCCCAAACTTCATTATAGTTTAATTCAGTAGTAGGAATATAGCTTATTAAATAGGCTGCCTTGCCTTCCAAAAAACCTTTCAATAACTGAAATTTGTGGACTTCAGCTAAAGCGTCATTAGTATGGATTGAAGATTTATAAAGATCCTTAAAGGATGGCCATTGTGCATAATTTTCCATAAAAGGTTGAATTGAAACACGTGGCAGCCTTACATCTTGCATTGTTTGGCAAAATGTATTTTTTTTAAACCTTCAAAAAAGCTCCTTTGTTGCGAACAGAGATTATCGATTGTCTTGTCTAGCAAGTCTTGATCACTAGATAGTTTTGTGAATGTTGCAGCTGGCTGACGCTTACGTAATTCACTCACAAAAATTGACTTAACCTTAAAATATATGGCTTCAAACTCCTCAAATTTAGAGGCTTGATCCTGAATCGCCAACAATTTACTTTCAACTGCACAAAATTCCTTATAATATTCATCCAATTTGACGAAAATTTTTGACCGTTAAAAAAAGTTTTTAGAAACTGATTATGATTCGTTGGTGACTTTACGTCTTATCACTTAAATTCAATTACCATTATTTGGGCTGCTCGTTAAAATATGCTAATATTGATTTAAATATTTCAGTCACGAAAACCGCATTCTAAAAATATGAATCAAATTTAAATTTAATTAAGTCGAGCTTGGTTTTGTAAATTTTTCAATTAATAAGAAAAAATTGTAAATTGTATTATCTTGAAAAATAAATTAAAAAAGATTTAATTTTTCACAAGTTTCCATTATTTTAACCAGGGATTTTCTATATTTAGATACAATAACAATTATTAAAAAAAATTAAAATATTTTAATCCTTAATAGAAAAAAACTTTTCTATCGATATTCCAAACCATTTTAATTGTCTTTCCGAAATTATAACTTCCTCTTCAACACTACAACTTTTATATTTCCTTAACCTCATTAATCTTTTTCTTGGTTGTCTATAAATTGTTATATTTACCAAACAAAATACTTTAAATATTTATTTCTTCCGTCAAGTTTCATCGTTTCGTTTTGGTTTGGGGTGGGCGGGAGAAAGGGTGCTCTTGCAAATAAAATGAATTGAGATAATTTTCCTTTCGGTAAAACAAAACCATATTGGAAAATAATTATTTTACTTTTGAACACCTTTTCGTTCTACCTAGCTATAGTACAGACGATGAGAGAAACATTTTCTGTAGATGCCACCACAAAAACTAATTTATTTAAATGAAATTACACGGACTGTTTATTTTTAGGATTGCAGGTATTTTGTGTATTTAGTTTTCTGGGGCATATAAAATAATAACAGTTTTTGTTTTACTTGATAATTTTTTTTTTTTGAAAATTATTTTTCCAAGAATTTGATTAATTAAGTGTGAAATTGGAATAATCACATAAAAAATAAATTGAGTGGTTCTATGTCGAGAAAATATGTGGTGTAAAATTATAAGAGGATGGCGGAATTTCTTTCTACAGTTTAAGGACATAATATAAAAAAGAAACTTTTATTACAAACCTAACCAAAACAGAACTAATCAGAACATCTTAAACCGCATACAAAAGAATACCGCAACTCACCATTATAATGTCATTCAAAAGTTTTTTATGTAGAAATTTCGATAAAGATTTACGTTCTTAGCACAAAAATTAAGCAGAACAAAAAAAATATTTTGCTAACGTAGATGATAATCAACTTTTTATGAGACAGTAATTAAACTGTCTTAAAACAAATCTTTTAAATAACAATTCATGCAAAAAATTACGTTTTTCAATAACAATTTTTCAATAACAATAATAATTTTAAAGTATAAAACTATTTAAGTGACATTCTTATATAATCTGGAGTTTTGATGTATAGACATATTATCATTAAAAGTAATGCCTTGATGCGTGGTGGCATGCGAGTCTCGACTAAATGTTGAAGGATCACTATTTAAAATAAATATCACTTTAAACTAACATATAAAAAAAACAATGAAGAGCGCGTTCAAAAATTTAATTTTTAATTAAATAAAAAATTAATAACTAGACTATAATTTTGAAGGCATAGTAAAATTTATACTTGAAAAAGTTAAAACTGCGGGATTTGCAATATATCAAACCAAAATTATAGCTCGTATCACTACGCTGAATATAGAACTTACTTTATGAAATTCAGGTGAACTTAATGGTACCCTTAACCCCCCTCTATCCCGGCCGGACAAAGTAAGTTAAATAAAAAAAATACTGTTCGCAAGTAAAAAATCTGCACCTTTCATTTATGCAAATAACAAAATTTGAACCCCTCGCAGTTTTCCATAAAAAAATATTAAAGTTACGTTAATTTAACTCGACGATATCTTGAAAAATGAAGGTATTTTTCAACCCTCCTTATTTAACTAAACCTATTTTAAAAATAATTGATCAATGTTCAGATTTTTAATTATTTATATCGTATTAATTGTAAAATAGATTATGTCGATATTTAGATCGATGCACAAAAGTGTATTTAACGATAAATTAATTTCTTTGATGCAAAATGGTTTGGAACTCAACTATATATCGACTATTGTTTAATTCATCTTTACTTAAGTAGATGTCATACATGGCAAATAAATATGCATTTTTAAAATCTAGTTGCAAGTTACATATAAAATAATTTATACTTCCTGCTCTATACGCGAGGTGTTAGTTAATCGAACGATCAGGTTCTCTAATATATTTTTAGTGAAGTTTTTTGTGCCATTTTTGTATTATTGAGGTTTAAAACAATTTTTGCAAGGTTTGTAGGAACACTCTATATACGCATACATATATGTATCTACATATATTATATTGAAGATATGTAGAACAAAGATACTAGAAAAAGTTACATAACGATTGGTAACGTTTGAGTTTGGACGTTTATTTTTAAGCCAAGTGTCCACTATAGAGTTTTTTCGGTAGAGTGTAAAGCGTAGAGTGTAGAGTCTCTACAAACAGTGTGTACACTATAGAGCTTCTCTACGACTTTACCGCTTTCCATAGAGTAGCAGTAGAGAAATTTTAAATAGAGCTATACCATGCACTCTACAGACTGTATACACTGTAGACCTATTTTTCTCTACGGTAGAGCACTTGGCTATACTACTATATTTTATTTTCGATATATAATTTTATTTTCAGACATTTTATTTTCAATTTTTCGTTCGCTACATAAAAAAATCAAATGAAAATGAGTTTTCGCCAAAAACAAGCTGATACTTGATGAAGAAAAAAAGAGTGTTTGGAGCCCGAGTGGATCGCGAAAAGGAAGCAAAATGTCGGATTTTATCGTGGATCAATGAATGAAATTAAGTAAAACGTACTATGATAATTTTCTACGTATGCCATATAGTAATTTCAATATGTTACTGCAACTGGTTATTCCGATCGTTCAAAAGAAAAATACGCACTTCCGAAAACCTTCAGACAAAATATTGCTTTGTTAAACTAATCGAATGAGGTTGAAAAGATAATTCTAGAAAGTATCCCCATCTAATATCAAGTACTCAAGTGAAATTAGTGACGCAAGAATATTTAGTAATTTTGAATTGAATTACGAATAGAAACCCTGACCTTCAAAGATACATCTGCAGAATAGAAATTTCGATTCGTAGGTGATTTCTTACCTCTATTAGAGATGACCAGCTAAAACCTAATTTAAAGAGAACTGCTAAAAAAGGAACCATTGTTTGACAACATTTAAAGCCTGTGCCTTTTATCAGTAGTTGTAAGGAGCCCACAGAAATTTGCACTTGAAAGTAATAGTTTTGAGCGGAATCTAGTTATTAAAGCATGAAATCCAACTTCGATATCGTGTATCCTAAGACTAGGATTTTGTTTATGAGTCTTTTTGATAAAAAAAATATAGCCCAAATTTCACCCGTAATTAACCATAATTTCCAGATTAAAACTATTATTGAATCCCTTTTTAACATCTTTCTTTAAAATCTATCTCTACTGTAGAGCTCTACAGTGTGTATACACTACTCTACGCGAGAGTTTTCTCTACCTCTACGTAAAAAACTCTATAGCGGATACGGGGCTTATAACTATATAAAACTTTGATGAAACATTCAATTTATTATTAGTTGCAATAAGCGTGATTGTATTAATTACTACAACTACATAGTTCAATTACTAATACATTCGAAATGGTTAAAGAAAAGAAGGGGTCCGAAATCAGCGGTGACATCAACTTTAATATTACAAGCCTTGGTAAATTTTGAAATTTTCGAGAACAAGGAGCTGAAAAATAAAAATAATATCTCGTCGCAGCAAATCTGTGACTGCTTGCACAATTTGATTCAACCTGTGAATCTTTATTTATAAGCACATGGTGACAGAGAAAATATACAATCTTTGTATATTAAAAGAAAAAATCTTTATATTCCGACAACTAAAAATCAGCATAATCGGGACTCTCTAAGCGATGGAATTATTGACTTCACGGTGACTGCAGAAAACAAATTCGAAAAGAAAAAAGGCGCATATTAAATTTTCAGATTACACTTTCTGCTGGAAAATGGAAGGAAATAGAACCGTTGAAGAACATTTTGAAGTCTGGAATGGAAGTAGACATGCTCAAGGATTTTAGTACGGGTCCATGTGGGATGTTATCCAGCTTCCTTGTACGTATAACTTCAAAAGGCATATAGTTAGAAACTATGACTATTTTATGAAAGCTATGGGTGATTGTGTTGTTTGCAATAACTATTTAATAATAACATGCAATGGATCACCAGAAAGCGATAATCCAGTAATTCTAGACGTGGTGACAAAAGATTCTAGAGGAATACCGCATTCAACCCCAAAAGAAGGATGAGCAACAAAGAACGAAAGAGGGTTAAAGGAGAGCTCAAAAATATAAAGCCTAAGGCATGGCGAAGAAATCAAGCCTGTTTGTTGAAAGATCACTGTGTCGAGCGTCCAAAAAGCTGCTGAAGAAGCTAGATTTGAGGAGTTAGGGTTAAATCGGAATGAACATTTGTTTACCTCTCCGAGATGAAAGCTAATATTGAATTCAACAAATTCATTAAAAATATAGGCTTCGATAAATTTTTTATTATGAATTGGTCACCCCAACAAGTTGACTTATACAATGATATTCAAAAAACTTTGAAGTACCCCGTTTGTATTGATTCGACAGGTTCTGTGACTCAGCAAATTGTAAGATCTGATGGCAATACAGGTCATATTTTTTTGCCAGTTCTAGTGACCTATGTTAATAATGTGATTGTTCCCATTGCGCAGATGTTATCAGAACAAAATGACATGAGCTCTTTATGTAATTTTCACTGTCAGTGCTTAAAATCTGGTGCAATCGCTCCACACGAAGTATGCACAGATATGAGCAAAGCATTGCAGAACTCTGTAAGTATGGCATTTAACCACTTGCCACTTCAATGCTTGAGAATTCTACAAAGAAAAAAATATTTTATTTCACTGCAAACATATATAAGGACTGATGTTGCACACCTGCTTAATGCGGTTTTTCGATGGGCAGTTATAAAGAATGCTAACATAAAAGTTAAAGAACTTTACAAACGTATAGTTGGTTATATAACTACAATGTGCGATTACGAAAAAATTTTAATAGTAGTTAAAAAAGTTTTTGTTGTTTGTAACAACAAATATTATACAAAAAATTGTGAGGAAGCAATTAAAATTTTAACAAATGTAATAGCTACATACAGTTTGCCTACATTCAATGAAACAATTAAACGCTCAGATGAAGAATGTAATTTATCTGGATTTGAGAACAGAAATATCAAGAATATAGTCAAAGAATTAGTTGCAGAAGCAGAATCACAAAGTTCAGTTTAAGATTTGGACTTTAATGTACAAAATAATGATTATTATTTGCCTGATTTTGGAGGATTTGCTAATCTGTGTTTCGAATTTCTATGCTGGCCAAAAACGATGAATAGATATTTTAAAAATTCAAATGAAGTAGCATCATCAGCCAGAATAGAGGCGTATTTTAGTGATTTAAAATCTTCAATCACCGAAGGCACCACCTTAAGATAAGATTTGCTTGTTGCAAATTGTCGTTAGATTAACAATGATATAAAATTTGCTAGGGCAGCATTAAATAATCATAAATTGGAAATGCGCGCAGAGCACAAGAAACATGTATAAAGTTGCCAAAAGAAAACGTGGAAAGAATATCACACAGTAATAAGTTTTTATTTGAAACAGAAAATTGGAGGAATAAGTGTGCCACTGATAATTTTTCTAAAGATGATATTGTTATACTTTTTAAAAATGAACTTGATATAAATTAAATAGACATAATTAACGATCTTTCGATAAATAAAATATCTGGAAATGATGCTGAGCATAAATTCTCGGAAGAACATCAAAATGAAAAGGATTTCTTATTTTTTGTAGAAAATTTACCGTTGTCTTCATCTATTAATAAAGATCTATAACGACGGCGGTGACGTGTCGTTATTTTAATTAATCAGAATTGGATGTTGTGCAAAGCAAAGCTCAGTTTCGATCTGATGAGGAATTTAGTTAAATATTAATTGTCATCTCATCAGGCCATGGCGACCGAGTGTTATGTGTAATAGCTACTTTACGCTCTATATATATTTATGTACAGTGTACATGTAGCGTTAACGAATTATATGGAATTGCACAAAATATCTGAATAATTTTAAATGTGTGTGTAGCGATGGTCACTACAGATCCGATGTTAGTAGAAGTGAAAGATTTGAAAAAAGAATATCCAGTGAAAATTATGATTCAGGAAATTATGATTAAAAACGTTACAATCCCTACTTTGCAAATTATAAAAAAGCGAGGAAAATATTTAACACCAGATTCAGAATTGTATTTGAAACTCCAGAAACCTGGAACAAGTAAAAAAGAAAAACAAAAAATAATTCTCCAAAATGGTAGTTCTTTTAAATCAAAAATGGTTGATGGTTTGAAGATTATTTTAAAAAACACATGCCCACTTCCCGTGCTCATAACCTGAAGTCCTTGATACCAGTTACGAACGGTGAAATAGACTGTGAACAGAATATTCATGTATTATTTACATATGTTATAAACCAATGTTCTAATTTGTTAAAATGTCTGACTGTAGTGTTTGTGAAGAAAAAAAACAAATTAAAAAATATTTTATACGCTTCATATTTTGTAATTTTCGCTTCATATTTTTTAATCCGCTTCTTTTGAGGGGATTAGTATCCAAGAATAATAACAATGATGGGAGTACTGGCTGGTTAATGTACTGTTCCAAGTTTGACGTATTTCGGCTTCTAAGCGAGGAAGGATTGTCTTGTTAAGAGAAGCAACATGGGATTTCACACAGAGCAATTTGACTGATATCTGGTCGTCAAATTTCATACTTCGAACAACTGGTCCCATTATTAAGCTTAGGGATATTCCAATCAAACTTTTAGCTGATCCATCGAAAACTATTCGATTTTTTTTTTCAGATTGCAGAGAACAGATGATTGGAGTTGCTCATAAAAGATTTCAGAATACAAAGCAGTTCATTAAAAATGTAATTGTCTTGTGCTTACAATATTATGAATATTGGCAACCGGTAAACCGGACCCATTCTGTCATTACTGACATACTTTGTCTTTCCTTTCCTAACAAAAAAAAAATACTAACTATCTATCTCTTAGGTGTCAGTTACCGAGGCGAGTACATTAGTTTCCGGCATTTCATGACTCTCTGGTTAATCCTAGGCCGTACACTCTAACCAACCAATCAATCAATCTCATCCAGGGTGACTGCTATGTGTGATTTCTAATTTACTATCTATATAAATTTATATACTGTGTACATGCATCGTTAGCGAATTATATGAATTTTCACGAAATATCTGAATAATTAATTGTGTAGCGAAATATGTTCGCTCTGAAAATAATCGAACAAAAATACTTGATGGTTTTATACAAATAATAAAATGGGCAACAAAAAGGTAACATACATTCACAATAATCAATCGGAAATAAAAATCATAGGAAAAGGAAAGGCAAACACAAGAAAATTGCTTTGGGTATTATTCGTTCATTTGTGACTTCCGTGACATCATCATATTGCGTGCTTATGCAACAATTAACGAAACAATATCAACATGCGATTCATTTGCTCCAATTTCATTTTATACAATTAGCTCAATTTTATGTACAGGGTTTTCCAATAGATGCATAAGAACTGTTTCATGCTAGTTCGCATGCTTTGTTCATTTTATAGTTAATAAAAATATCGAATGAATACTTAACGATTTTGATATAAATATAACCTGATTTTTGTATCGCCTTTTTTAAGGGTTCTTAAGTACATTAACATTTTATAGCTGTTATGCTAAAATTATGTTAGATAATAAAGCCACAGTGCGGTTTTGAACATAGTGCGGAATGCAAACAGTGATTTTTTTAAATTTTACTAGCTGTGAAACCATTCTTTGATCCACTTTTCGTTGCTCATTTGGCAGTTTTTCGGTGTATACAGGGTATCCGATTTTGAAACGCTAATTTATTAAAGGGTGATTCCTTGGTTCATTCTGAGAAAAAATTGGTATACAAGAGAGCAATAAAATGTTTATTTTTCTTAAAACACAAGTGCTTATAAAATGTTGTAAGGTATAGCTGAAAATGCTGCTTATGCAATACTTGACAAGAGCCTTTTTGAATTCAGGAGCAAGATACGTTTAATTGTAAAGTGAGCATCATGAAGCTAATAGATGTATTGGCTGTTACATTACTAATTATTTCTTCGTCGGCATCCATTTGATTTATTGAGGCAGAATAGGGGCTCTGGCCTCATATTTAATGTTGTTGCGATATTTCGTAGTCTTTTATGGATATTTGTAAATACCCTTGCATGAGGAACTCAATGCGTTGGAAATTTGCGTAGATAAAAATTATATCAATGTATTTCTCACCTGAAAACTGTGCCAAAAAATTATTAAATTACTAAATTATTTAGCATTTTTCATTTAAAACACTAACACAGTACACAACATAGACAATTTTCTAAACTAATGAAAATATTTAATTTTTGTTTTACAAAATCGTAAATCATCGCCTGCTGTTAGCTGATCAAAAAAAAAAAAGTTACTATTTTACCACTTTATCTCAATTATATTGAGAATAACCGGTATATTATGTAATAACTATGGCACGTGGGTACATTAAAATTGTGTAAAAAAAAATTATCGAGTTTATTTTTGAGAAAAACTGAATTTTATAAAGTAAAATTATTAAAGGCATCATTGCTCTCAAACGAGTCCAGATCAGCGCTGGCAAATGAGGCACGTTAGTACCTTTAAAGCACAAGGAAAGTGAGGCACCGAGATTCGCAGAAGCACCGAAAAAGTGTTACACTGATTTTTTATTTTATAAATAATTATAATATTTAAATTTGTTATTTTCGTATTTTGTTAGAGTTCCATCTATATTCTATTAGGTTTAATTATTTTTGATGATTACTTACTCTATCAAGCGCAGTTTTGCTGAATCCGTATTGTCTTTTGCTGGATGGGTATTGTCCATTTTTGAAGAATGTCGGTAAGATAGATTGTGATAGAATTTCACTATAATGTCAAATCATCACGAATAATTCTGTGAATTTTTCTGTGAACCGTTTATTTGCTCATGAAAATAGACTTTCCTGAACGTTGTTATGTGTTTTATGTTTTGTGTACGAAATGAATAAAAATAAAAAAGTGAAACAAACGCTTTTAAAGTAATTATTATTTAAAGCAGTGATATATGTGAATGTGATTTAGGCCGAATTCAAGTATCGTTAACACACTAACACCATCGAGTTTTTCACGGTCAAATGATGCTTTGGAATCAATGGAAGTAGACAGTCAGTTGTCACCAAATAAAAATAAAGATAGGTTTAAAAAGGATAAACTTATTTTTTGAGAATGCTTGGGCTCATTTTTCTAATTTAGTTGTAATAAAAGACCAACATCGATATCTACAGTAGATCGAAAATTTAACGTTAATTGCAAGTACTGCGAGCGACCACTCCCAAATAATTTGTTCTTATTGAAAAGTCACAATGATTCTAAATATCATGTAAATGTAATAAGTTCCTTGAAACAATAAAATCGCATCGATGAGTTGGATGGTGTTGGTGAGCAACATTATAGTGTAAAACATAAAGCCGATTTAAAAATTTTAATGTTACTAATATAAAACAACTTGCCTTTTAACTTGGTTGATTCACTAGTTGATCTAATCAAATCCATTGACCCCGATTAAAGAGATTGTAAAAGGCTTAAATTTAGTCGTACAAAGGGAACTGACACTATCAGAAAGTTATTTGCCGAAGAAGGCACTAAAAATCTAACAAAAATTTTACAAATCCAACCTTTTTCGTTGATAATAGATGAAACAACAGATGTAAGTTCTAAGAGATGCTTAGCATTAATTGCCAGATATTTCGACAATGCGATAAACTCGAGAAAAGATAGCTTTTTAGCAATGCTTGAACTCGAACAGACAGATGCTCAGTTGGGTTTTGACTGTATAATTATAACGCTCATGAAATTTCATGAGCGGCATTACTCAAATGTAAAAATCCCCACATATATTCTCTTGGATGTACGTGCCATTCGCTTTATCTATGTTCGTCGAAGGCTGCCAAACAACTTCCCGATAAATACCAAAAAATTTGCCAGAAACCTTTTCGCATACTTTGCCCACAGCCCTAAAAGACCAAACGAGTTCAAATCTTTCCAATATTTTTTTGGTGTACCAGCTCACAAAATTTTACGAACCTCTACAACCCGATAGCTGGCGTTAGAAGAAGTCATATCAAGAATTTTAGAGCAGTGGAAACCATTGCAACACTATTTCTTACTTGAGAAATTTGAGGCAAAAAATGTTTATAAAAATTTGGCGGCCGAAGTATCTGATGAATTAAATCTAAATAATTTAATATATTTTTATCTTCTGTCGTTAAAATTAACGAACAATTTAAATAGGGAATTCCAGAGCGAATCTCCTAAAATTTATAAACTGCTGTCTACCGTAAAGTTTTATTTTAACTGTGTTACATAACTTTTTTAGCAAAGAACATATCGATGAAACTAATCTAGACACGATTAATTATAATTTAGATTACATTTATGTTGATTTAAATTTAGTTTACTTAAGGCTAAAGGCTGAACTAGAAATATCTAAATGCGATTTACCGGCACAAAGTATTTTGACAATTAAACCAAATTGTAAAAAAATATTACATCAAACTTTGCCAACAAATAATTAGTTGTTTCGATCTCAAGGACGAAACTCTCATCAGTATCCAAAGTATAGATCACGAAAACCTAGGAGTATCCCTTATTCCGCTAATAAATCTATTTCCCCAGTTATGTTTGGGAAATATTGATGAAGTAGCGGAAGAATACTGAACAGTTCTTTTTTCAAAAAATTGTTCCGGTGTCTTCGAATTTGACGGATTTTAGGGGAAAAATATTTTTATTAAAAAATGGCATGGCTGAATTTAGATCTCCAAGTTTATAGAAATTTATTAGCGGGTTATTAAGTTTACCGCATAGTAGTGCTGCCGCGGAGCGATCCTTCTCCGATTTAAACAACATAAAAACAAAAAATAGGAATTGTTTGAAAACAGAAACAATTAATGCATTGATGTTCAAATTTTATTAGTAGCTAGATCATACATCTACTATCATTGTTCCATTGTTGATATTCATGTTGCGGTTTGTTTGCCTTAAAATTATGTCACACATTTCAAAAGTGAATATATATTCAAATGTCTATATAGCAACTTAAGGTTCTTGTGGACATATGAGGACCACTATGCTGCTTTATTATACTATGCGAAAGACACAATGAGTTTGGAGTGGAACTCTTCGTCATTCTGTTCTATCAAGTGCATCCAGTACGGTTCATCTTATATTGCAATGTCAATAAATTCTGTATGAGGATAGGCACCTTTGTGGCTAGATTCATTTCTGTCATACGATATTTCGTCGATCAGCTGCAAAATGTATTTCTTTTTTTCTTCGTCAGTCGTATAACGGGTGATAGGTTTAAAAACATCACTGTATTTATGTTTGTTGGATGTGTGTTCGTAACAATTCAGTTTTTTTTTTTGCTATAAAATAGTACTCGTTTTTCGATATCTTGAAGCATAATGGATGGTGAACGACTGCACCTCTATAGCGACACAAAACATGTTCTAATAATGAACAAGTGAACTTAAGAGTTTGGCTCTTAATTGTGGTATCTCATTTGAACAAATAAAATGCACATTCAGCGTACACTGGAAGAACATAACTTAAGCCACGTTTTTTTTTTGATGATGTTGAATTAGAAAATAAAAGTGATTAAAGAAAAATGTGATGGACGTGATATTGTAATTAATTTTATTTGTTCCACTTTGCTGCATTGGCTTGTTTAACATTTAAAATAGTTGCCAATTTCAAAAATTTAGCCCACAGTGACTGTAAATTACCAATATAATGGTGGCTATACACGAAAAACAAATATATGTTTTTTATTTGCAATGTTATTTGGTGGTTCTATCTCAATGGTCATTTGAAAACCTAAAAGAATTGTAAAAAACATGCCCATTGTTAATGTGTCATTTTAGGGTCTTTAAAGTCCTTTTTATTATTTAGATTAGGTCGATATAGGCTAATTGCTACCAACAATATTACAAAGTTTAACTACTTAAAAGCTTAAAAGTTGAACCAGTTATTATTTGTGCTAAGAGCACTCATCGATTTGAGTGTAAGGCCTACATTTGTCATAGAAATAACAAGGTATTAAGGTCTTTGGCAACAAAGGCAAAGTTACATCAACTGAAAACAATACCAACCAACGTTGAAAACTATCAACAAAATGATTCTAGACAAACAAAAAACGTGTGTCTAGACTGCAAATTCTAAAAGAATGGGGTAATATTTGCCACTTCTATTTTCGGTACCCCCAGGATTATTGCACAATTAGATGGCATCAAAAGGAAAGAGTGGGTCGATTAACTCAGAAAAGCAATAGAAACGTTAAATTTCAAGACCTTGTGACATTTTAGCAACCAACTGAATGAGGTATCTGTGAATGAACTCTTCCTGTTCAATAGTTTTACGGACTTACAAGTTTTCAGCACAGCGCATCTTTTTGCCTATCATAAGCTTAAAGTGATAAGGTTTTATTGCTGAACATCTGAAGACTGCTCGTATGCTTATGAAGATTCGTTTGGGTTGGCCACTCAAAGTTTCACGTTTCTCGCTTAATATCTCAAATAATCTCATCGAATCAAGCTCGAGATAGCCTCTTCTTCGTTTGTACAAAGAATTTTTTTCATCTTCAAATGTTGAATAATATCGTTAATGAACCTCTGAAAGCTGGCCAGCGAATTACATAGTCGAAATGGAAATCATTTTCTGTGGCCGAAGCTCACTCAACTCTTTCGCGGTTAATTTTTAACGTCCTATTTTACGCTGTTTCTATCCAAATTGAGGACGTACATATCCGCTTTGAATATATACATATTCGCATTACTCCAGCTAGTTGACATCAGAGGCGGCTTTATAATGCTTGAGGTCCTGCGCGGAGTTGCAAAAAGTGGCCCTTTTTAAATAAAAATATTTTTTTTATGGTGATAAATTATCCAAATAAAAAATTAGACACACCGAGCAAATGGCGCAGTGGTTAAAGCTGCAGCGTTCGGGACGGGAGGTTCCGGGTTCGAATCTCAACGGTGGAGGGTTGCAAAAGGGATTTTTAATCACCTGACAACGATCAGTGATGACGAAGAACCCAACTATGACCCCCTGTTGGAGTGCAGGATCCATGGGCCGAACCATCGTCTATGTTAGTACAGGCTGACTGGAACAATGCAATGTGCAGATGGATTTAAAATCGAACCAGTATTCGTGCATCCTCGATTTGGCTTGTGACTGCGTAAGGTAGGACCTTAAAAATTAACCACGAAAGAGTTGGGAGAACTTCGGCCCCAGAAAAGATTGCAGGGTTCAAAAACAAAAAAAAAATTAACACAAAAAATTTCATGAATCAACTTTTAAACACATTTCTCGGCGAAGTGTACAGTTGCAAAATAATCAAAATGTTTTAATTCTTCCTCAAAATTGCTGCATAGGTTTTTTCTGAGTACATATCACAAAGGTTTTGATGCATTCAATTTTTCTAGACTTGTCTAAATCGTTTTGAACTTAACCTCGAAAATGTTTAATATATGTATAATTTATGAACTATTCCTATATCCAACTGGACAACTATATCTGATATTACATTTACAGTTTCAATAATAAATTTCGATTCCGCGTAATGTAAAAGAATTACAACGATTTCTTGGTATAAGATCAGTGTATTTTTTGGTGTGTTATAAAATTTGTGTTAGACTTTTCACTGATTGCAAAACCGTTGGATGATTTAGGACCGTTCGATCGGGATTGTGGTAGCAAAGCGAATGGTTTTGGAATCCAGCAATTTCCCAAAACCATTCGTATGAATTAGAATGTTTGGTGATTGTCTGTACTTTCATGATCTTATTGACTTTATTGACACCTCTGAAGATGTTGGAGTTTGACTATGCAACTGAACATCGAGGAGCAGCAATCGAATATGCAGCACGTAGATGCATTATAAGGAGAGCTCAAACCATTTTACATTTACTGTAATTACCAAATTGTATATAGATGAACTAAGTACGCTTAAATAAATAAAATTTTCTTCCAAAACTTAAATCATAATTACACCAAGCCTAACTTTTACAATTACACAACCTTGACAAAACAATGGATAAACAAACGCAGTCAATTTCTGTTTAATGATCTATATGTTTGATATCAGGAACTGTGCATTAAGATTGATGGATCCCCAACCAATGGCAATAAACCAACGAAAATATCTAGAGAATATTCACATAAAAGTCTATCTTAAAGTTTTTTAAATGTACGAAATGTTGCGCAAAGTATTACAAATTTCAAAAAATCTAAACTACTCTGTGCATAGTAGTAGAAAAAAAATGTCTCTTTCATTCTACACAAGCCAGAGTTTGACATAAATATTTCCTTTGATGAAAAGAAACTTTAGATTTAATATGTCAAATAATTAGAAATCTTGAATTTTGAATCTTGTATTCCCTTAATTTGCCGTTTAACAGTAATACTTTCAGAAGAAGTTTAAATTGAGTCTGTTAAGGTATAATAACTTCCATGAAATTATAATCGTTTCTAACTTCAGTTATATAACTTTTAAATGAATCCAACAATTTAATAGCCATTAATAAATCACAACCGTTGCACTTAAAAGATTTACTTACAGCACTTACTCGATGTAGAAGTCACAAAAACATGAGACCTGCGTGTTCATATTTCTCAAACTTTTTGATTTTGCTTCGGTTTGATACAGGTTTTTCATTTTCAGAAATCGCTAAAATGATGCTAAAATGGCATCAGCTCTTGCTGGCCATCTTATGTCACTAAACCTTTTTAATAATTTTTGGTGTCGTAGACGCTCTATAGAGCAACGATGTGTTGACGAGGAATATCGCCGAGGAAATGAGGAAAAAGGTTGCCTTCTACATTTTTTAATATCTCTTCTTAATGTTTCAATTCAATAAGTTAAGGCTTGCTATGATAAGGCTTCGAAGCGCCAGGCCTAATTTAGCAAGTAATTTGAGCAGTTTTGTTTTTACTGTGCAATTAGTTACTATTCTTATTTATTATTAAGAACATTGCGGCATATTTTGCGGCCTCTAAGATTTCAGGACCCTACTTCTGCACACACTACGCGCACTCGTGAATTCACCACTGACTAACATGGGCGATGGTCTGGCCCATGGGTTCAGCACTCTAATGGAGGATCATAGGTGTGTTTATCGTCATCACTGATCGCAATCAAGTGATGAAAAATCTCTTTTTCAATCGTAAGTCGTTGGAATTTGAAACCAGTACCTCCCAACCAAAGCTTTAACCACTCCACAAATTGCTCGATAAAATGTTCCATCTTCAAACTTGATTTAATTCGCTGCCATCAGTACATAGAAAACTCCATTCCGAAGATTTAATGTACAAAACCTGGGTACTTGTTGTTTACATATACAATATTGGACGTAATAAGGTACTCACCATCATCGACCAGGATTACTGTTGAGAATTGCTATAAAGTGTTTTTAAATTTCTCAAACTAGGACTCGAAAATGAACTAGTGGCTTCTTCAAGATCTGGCTCGACAATGATTTTGAATTACCTTTTTGACGTGAAGTTTAAACCACACTCCGTGTCGACCAATTTATGGAGCACAAGGTTACGAATATTACATTTCATTATCGTTTGCGAAAAATACCGTTGATCCCTCCTTCTTGGGTGGGTCAGATTATCGTACTCTTTATTTGAACATTGAAAGCTAATGAACCCGACTTCTTCACATTTGTAACATCGAGAATTATATATTGTCGGCTCACTTCTATACTTAGGTGGCGGTTTTCCGCAGATTTCGATTTTTTGTTAATTTTAGACGAAAGTGAACGCCACTAAAATTTATTTTTTAATTCACCATACACGTCATATTTCCTCCTAATTGTCCCTATTAGACCAACCATACCAGATTGATATCAGGTGTCTCTATATCAGGAATTGACACACAACTCGATTTCCCTCAGTGAAAATTTTTTTCACTCAGAAAGTTTTAGGTGCATCTGCACACTGTTTATGATGACCTTGAATTCCTTTATCAAAAACTGCATACTATTATGTGCCTATGCGCAGCAATTTCATTATATTCCTTAGTGACTTAAATTATCAAATTAATTTCCAACATTAAAGTTTTACTTGATTACTGTTAAATTATGGTATATGCTATACATAATAGTTTCATTATTCATTTTGAATGTCCTCGATTGGAAAACTCTTTATTAATTTAATAGCTGTTATATGTTTTTGAAGCATAAACATACTTTGAGAAATATAATGAAAAACCTTTTAACCTGGTACACTACTATACAAATTTATTTTTTGCTATCTAATTAATTAGTCACTGAATTCAACAACAGAATGGTTTTTAGGGTAAATATACAAAATGATAAGGCTAAAACTAACTTTATATTATAAGCTATTGCCGTTGTTGTTATAAAATTATCGTGTTGTTGGCTGGTCTACAGTTATGTATTTGTTATTAATGGTATAAGGGGTGGAAAATTTTTATTTTCACACAGCATCATAATTTTCTAGACATAATTTTTTTTTTGTATTTTTTTTTACATAAAAAAGTTATATTTGTATGTTTTCTAGGTTGTTTTATTGGGTAAAAAATAATTCTATAAAAAACTATTAAATATATATAACGTTTAAACTGAAACTTACTAATCAATAAATATTATATATGTGCAAATATAGGACTACAACAACAAAATGAAGTATGATGATGTGTCATTGAAAATAATTGATGATACATAGCAATTTAATTCTATATTTAAAAAAAATGTGCTTAACACAAAACCTAATTATAGTAAATATATATATTTATACATATATACGCGATTATGATAAACTTAATTATTATTATTACATTGTGTTTTTTGTTAACAACAACTAGTTTGTTGTTATAGTTATGTTGTGAAATGTTGTTTAATTTGTGGATAGATATTTAAAAGTGTGTAGAAATATGTGGCGAAAGCACAGACAAATACAACAGATATGGATCTTTTATAACATACTTTTACATGCGGAACTATTCAGAATATAAAATTTTTTCCAACTTTTACCTCTTGCAATTGAAAAGCGATAGAGTAACGTAATGTTTTAATTTCGATCCCCTCCTTCTTTTATTTAGTTTGACACAAAAAATAGTAAAAAAAACGTTTGTTTTGCTTTTAAAAATAATTTGTTCGGTACTAAATGTAATATATTTCAGATAATGACAGAAGGTGGCAATTTAAAGCAAAAGTGTAAACTATTGAGAACTTTTTTCTCTCTCGTTGTATTTGATTGTTATGTTATCACTTTAAAAAATTTGGAAGAAATAAAATATTCACTTCACAAGTTATTTAGTTGCGATTTACAGTTTGACAAGTGCAGATTATAAAATCATAAGTTGTAAAAGGTAATAATTATCGGTTGTTACAGTTATTTTTATTTTTTTTTATTATTGCAGTGAAATTACAAAATAGACTAATCATGGGATAGTAGTGGTAATAATACAAATAAGTGCTCAAAGTGTTTTATAATCAATATTAGGATAACATTATGGATACATTAGACCAAAGTACTTCCAAAAATAATTTAACTGTTTATTATTATTCGTAGCCCATTAATACTAAATGAAGTTATTAGTATCATGGAAGAACTTTCAGAGGAAATAACGATCCAGTGGACATAATTATTTTTTTTCCGACTGTGATTAATAACTGATGAATTGATGAGGATTTAAGGGAGGAAAACGAGATAAATTTATACAATAGGCCAGGATCGTTATTGAATACCCATGCTGAAATATATAGTAGGCGTGATGAACCCGATTGGTTTGAATCTGATAGTATACCACTCACAAACATGGAGTCGAACGCCCAAGAACAAACCAATTCAAAAAAACGTAACAGAAATTATAAATGGAAGAAATTAGATTTTAAATGGAAGAAAATTTGCCGCCTCTTGAAATATTAATTTGTTTTTCAATGATGAAATTTGGTAAAGTTCGTCCAGTATCTAACCACCTTAACAAAAAGTTTTTAGAAAACTTGGTAATCTTCAAATGCAATGTCAGGTGTAGTGGATCAAATTCCTTTCCAGTTTACACAACACATATGGTGAAAAAATATTCCAGTAAGGAAAAGAAAAAGGTACAAGTCTTGCAACCGGGACTCATACATAATTATAATAAAGGAATGGGTGGTGTTGATCGGTCTGATCAAAATATGAGCTTATACCGAACGTCAATTCGGGGAAAAAAGTGGTACTTCTCTTTAATTACTCAAAGCGTTGATATGGCGGTGGCAAATGCTTGGCAATCACATCGAAAAATGAGTGGAAAATTAAACATTTCAACTTTTACTTTTATTTCAACTCATACTTTAGGTAAGAGGTGACTCTCTATATCATTGAAGGCAATGATTCCAGATATGATAGGTATGATCATTGGATTCATCCGCAATGGTCCAGAATAAGATGCCGATTGTCATAGATGCCATAAGCAAGCAACCAGGAAATGTTCAAAATGAAATATTGCCTTACATCTTGAATGCTTCGACAAAATGGTATACAAAATAATGAATAAACGTTACAAGTTCCTGCACTGAACAATTTAGGTAAAACTTCAAAATTTCCAAAAGTGTATTAAAAAATTGTTTAGGCATATGTGAATACACATCACAAATGGTGTATAATGTGAACGTTACAGGTCTTTTCTGAACGTAGATACCAACAAGGATAACAGCTACTGAATAAAAAGGGCTGGATGACAACATTCATTTTTAAAGAAAAATTAAATTCAATACAGATCAAAATATTTTAAAATAACATCTGTGAAATAATACCCGAATTTTTTTTCTTAAATACCGCAGACCAACTGAAATTGTTGCTATGGTGCGTTTGGCCTAAATACCGCAGATATTTGTAATCTTTCAAAATGTGATGATGATGATTCTTTCCACTGAAGAGTGGAGGACAGACGTGCAACTGAGCTCAACATGTTTTGCGCATGCTTACAATAAGTAACACGTTAAAAGCAATTATCTTTATCGAAGTTAATAATAGAATGTTAGCTTTGTTTTAATATTAAATTTTTGTAACAAAAAATCAAGTTTTTTTGAATTCACATATTTCCTAAGCTATTAAAAAGATAAGCAATATCAAATATTTTGATTCCTGGTTGTTTATCTATATGTGTATGTAAAGTAAGGTTAGGTTCCTGCTAAGTAACGTAACCTATAATAATGTTCAATAAAAAAATCATAGTTAGGGATTCATTGTTAAGGGTCCTTCGCTAAGGATTCACCTTAAAATTGTTAACGGTGAAACAAATACAACAAATTTTTAAGATACAACGAATTTTTAAGCCGTCTATACTTTGGCTACCTTAGTAGTGCCCTTGATAATTCATTGGGATGAGTTTCCAATTCGGAATGCAACTGTATGCTTTTATCATCGGTTTTACCGTTTTAATCTCTAGGTCCTCGTGGATGTTATCATTTCGAATATACCAAGCAGAATTTGTAATACTACGTAGTATTTTCGATTGCGTACGTTATATTTGATACGCTAATATATGGGGTTCATAGTTGAAATCCATATGTCCAAATGGGGATTAGGATCGTCTTGTATATAGTAGAACTTTGTAGTCTAGTAACAGTTTTGATTTTCTTCCAATCAGCCAGTACATTTTGGGGAATTTTATTTTTGTTTGTTTGCACTTTGTTTTAATGTCCTTTCTTTGTTTTAATGTCCAAGTCAACCTTCTATCAAGTTGAAGACCCAAGCATTTGACATTTGTAAGTTGAAGAATCGAGACTATGTTTAGTTTAACCGATGGGCGTGTTCATTTATTTAAAGTAAACGTTATGTGCGCCGATTTGTTTTCATTTGCTTTTATGCGTCACTGTTTTTGCCAGTCGTCAATTTTGTATATCTGATCTTGTAGCTCTCTTGATACAGTTTGCAGATTTTTATGTGAATACATAATAGTAGTGTCATCGGCAAATGCTGATGTAACTACCTTTTCAGTGGTTGGTAGATTAGCTGTGTATAGCAAATAAAGCACTGGTCCCAACACTCTTCCTTGTGGAGCCCCTGCGTCTATCAGATTTAGTTCGGTAATGGCTTCATTTTGTTTCTCCTGGAATTTTATTTCGAGCAAGTAATTTTCAATGATTACATGACATTTTTAGGGAGCAGAGATTCTATTTTGTGTATTAGGCCATCATGCCACTTTTTGTCAAAAGCTTGTCCGATATCCAGGAAAACGGTTAAACAGTATTCCTTTTCCTCTAGAGCTAGGGCCGGTCTTTTCTTTCTATCTGTAGGCCAGTAAGTGGGGTGCTTAGAAGATAACTAATCTAGATTTATATGAGTAATTGCTTCATAAAGTTGTTTACCTTTAGGCGTAGTCAGCCCTATTTTAAAATATGTGTTAGTCGTAAAGTATGTTTCTGATTATATCTATATTTTGATTATATCTACATTTTGCATTATATCTATATTTTGATGGTTGAGGAAAGCTTGTAATTCAGCTTTGTGTTGTGCAAGGCCATTTGTATTCCATACAGGTATTTTTAGAAGAGTAATTTATGTTTTTTGGCAATAATTTGCATCAGTGTGTTTCAACTTTCTATGCTCATTTATTTTCTATCATCATCATGAAACTTTGGATCGTTTCAGTCAGTTCAGTTATTCATTAAAGTGAACTTTTGGTGTTGGTGCGGTGCCCTTTAGAATATTTGCATAATTATAGGAAATGCCTGGTTTCGCAAAACAATTTCTAGCTATCTGGATTTTATTATTTTGTGCGGTTGTAAATACATCGGTTAACAATAAAATTTCTTGAGAACATATTGGTTTTATTGTTGTGTGTTCTATAAGCACTAGTTGCTCATATCGCATTTTTGGTTCGTTGCTTATATCGCCTCGGTTTTATTGTTTTGAATCAACTTTGTTGAGTGTAAGTAAGCTTTAGTGTGACCATATTTTTGGCACTTGATGTACTGAACTGATCCGGTTTTCTATGATTAGAGCGATACTCAGTTTGCGCAGGCTTCGTTTGTGCTTAGCAACAGTGATATATTGTCCATTCTATTTTGCTCCGTGTTACTTCACTAACCTACATCAACTGGAATATTAGTATTTGCTGACGATGAAATAGTTTTATTTTTCATACACTCTCCAATCGTCGTACAGTTTGGACGTAATTAATGTGTGTCGAGTAAAAAATAAAAATTAAAAAAAAGTGTATGGTAGTTTTACATTAGTTTTAATTTTTAAATTATTTTTAAATAACTTGTGACTAATGTTTCAAAGGTGATGGGACTTTTTTCCTCGTCAAAAAAGAAAAACAATGAACAAAGAACACAATCAACATCCGATTTAAGTGAGTGTAGCGAAGTGAGAGGTGCGCCAAGGACGGGTAGAGTTCAACATTCCCCCAAAAAAGTTAAAAAATGGTAAATAAATCTCCAATAGTCATATTTTCGTAAAAAAGAATTCCAAATGACATAATAACTCAGTTTTACAAATGCGGGAAATAAATAATTTGCAGTGTGGTCGATTTCAAGTCGGCGTGGAATTGTTTGTCACAGAAGTGGCATAAAACAATACTCACAAATATGGCAGCGGGACACCCTTTTGAAACTGTCTCAGATGAAACTGCTAAGATGAAAAATTACGGTTCCATTGTAGATTGGCGAACTTGTAGACTAATAGGCAAATAGACGGCATTAAAGGAATGATTGGCCGATGGTAACTAAGTATTTCTAATACTTTTGATTAGACGTGATGTTATCTTTAGGTATCTTGAGAATAAAGCATCTATTGTTGTTCCATATTATAGATTTTCGGGTTAAATTTATATTCAAGGAATGTTGTCAAAAGGATTGAATAGGAAGCGTGTCTAAATTATCCCCTTAAAATCCTTGAATCTTTGTGACTATTATTATATAAGTAACCGATTGTGTTAACATTGTATGGTTTCTGTAACTTTTTGATTTGGTGAAATATAAACAACAACCTTATATCTATAAAATCAAATACATGGTTATATTATGTACGAATTATATTCCAATAAAATTATGCAGACCCAGGCCCTGCTTGAATTCCTTGACAAATAAGGCTAAAAAATGAATATGGCAGTCATAAAAACTACTAAAGCCAACCACAGCAAAGTAATTTTTTAAAAACAGTACAATAGCTCAGCAAAAGCGCAGTTCACTTAAAATATGTAAAGGAATGATCGGACTGCACAATACTTTTAACCTAGATTTTTTATAATTTGGTTCTAGAACGGAAATTTTCATGCTAACATCGAAGCGATACTCGACAGTTGAAAGAAGCATATTTTTGACTTACTAAATGTTAAACATATGAAGCAAATGCTGAAGAAGAGCGTTTTCAAATGCCATCCAATTCATTGAAATGAATTTGAATCCGAAATCGAGTAGCTTGAAAAGACCAAATTTGTGATTCAAACTTTCTAAAGCCCTCGATAATCTGTATTGACTACCTCAACCTGGCTATATGTTTACCAACAATGCTGATTACGTCACATACAATTACCATTTAGTTGATAATTATTAATTTACCTAATAAAGCTATGTTGACGTTATGTTTATAAGATATTCTATTCGAGACTTAACAGTACATTCAAAAAGAAATGGTATTGCTGAAAACATTGAAATACTTCTATAACATGTCATATCACTCCTTCTACCTAATTTAAATATTAGAAAAATAAAGAATTTGCATTTATCCCATCATGCATAGTTTGAATTGTGGTGCAATTTAAATTCAGAAATATAGAATTTAACATGTCGGAGCTAAAAAATTAGGTTTGCAAAACTTTGCAAACTCGTTTCAGATTTGATGTGGATCCGACAAATAATATAATTGTGTGCCATAATTGTTCAGACAAAGTGGACAATTTATGAAGAAAACCGTTGAGAAATTTAAACTCATTACGTAATTCGAGATATTATTTACATTAGATCGGCATTAGATGTACATCGGCTAAATCATTAGTAAACAGCGGTACTTCCATTTGGTATAAGTGAGCCCCAACAATGGATAACCACGATACAGCTCACTTGCAATAATGACAAGTCCAGTTTAACGATTGATATGACAGACTCACGATGAAACACAGAGTAGCATGACGGAAAATATTTCAGATTTAAAATCAGCATTTAAGCAGGTTTCCATAAAACGACGTTGTCAAAAACATAACAGAAAAGTGTAGAACAAATGGTTATAATAATAAATATGGAAGCTATTGTTGGTATTAATAGTTGCAAATACCGTTAAGCTGAAGTCTTACAAGGTGTCTATATCAGCCCCATCATTATGTATGGTCGTGAGAGGTAGCCACTATCTATGCGAAGAGGAAATGCAATAAACTCAAATGTTTCTTACTTTATTCGAAAGCAATTAGTGTGTAGACGTTCTGATCATTTAACCTTGAAAAAAGCTTGACAATACAAAATCTGGAGGTAACACAATATTTTCATTCAAAATTTTTAGACTATTTAATCCAACCTACACAAATCAGCTAAAATATAGGTCCCCCGCCTCGACTACATGTCTAACAAAAATATACCTATAAAAACAATTTAGATGCTATAATTGTAAAAGTTTTAAAATTTATAAAGCCGTAACTAACTCAAAAACAAACGAAAAAATATACTCATACTAAAAATTGTTATTGTACAAGTAACATTTTATCGTTACGCTATCATCAACTAATCACTTCAACAGAAAGACGTCGCATAGAATTTTAAGTAGTACCATATTTTGTTCGAACGAAACAAAAAAAAATGTCATCCAACCAGTAGAACAGATGAAAAAAAATATATATATCGAAAACAGTAGTGCTCAAGAAAAAATGTTGGTATAATATTATGCCACGTTCCAAAATTATTTTCAATGGCTATAAAATTTGAAAATTTAATATTTTTCCAAACGTTGAACATCAAGTACTAAATGAAAGATAACATTATTTACTACGATGACTACTATTTGGTTGTGTAATATTATATTATATTCATCAACGAATTGTATCGTTCAGCCAACAATGGGATATACTTCTTGAAATAAAATGTCTCCTTATTTTTAATTTTTCTTTTTATAATCAATTAAGCTTTCCAGCAACGAAATTAAATTTAAACTAATTAAAACTACAATTGTACGCGATTTACTAAAATTGTAAAGTTACTAATAAAATTAAAATAAAACTTTTAAAAACAGACTGTAAAAGTTTTTTCAGTTTTTTTTTTGTGATATTAAAAAAGTTTTTGCCAATTAGCAAACTTTAAAATTTTCCCATTTACAAATTAAAAGAAAAAATATGAAAAATTATTGTTTCAGGATTTGATCACCTTGAACATAGTAATCCGGCAAGATAGTATAGATAGTGCTGATTAATCATCGAAATACTGTACTGTAGAGTACTAAGTGATTGCGAAAAGTTCTGAACGATTTAAATGACTTTGTCATTGATAAAGTCATTTTTAACATCATCCAGCAAATAATTGGTTTTTCCAAGTATATTATTTGCATTACGTTTGCTAATAACATGCAAAAGGTGGTCCATTTTCTGAGCTGTACTTCACTTTATGACTCTAACTTTACAAGGTCGGAAAGTTTTAAGCTAAAAAAACTATATAGTTGTTGTATCGATATCTTTCAGCTTATGTACTTAGATCATAACACAGATTAAAAAACCTGAGCAAACATATTTGAAACGATTTGTGGTAACCGTCAGTTTGTCGTTTGGAATTAAAGAAAACAATTTAATGTTTGCTTTACAAGTCGTGTCTTTTATGATTTTCAGGCTGAATATTTAGGCATCGTACATAATATAAATACATATAGTACTACCATGGTATGTTAGCCTATTGATGTGCTAAATGTCGCTACTGGTATCATTTTAAAATAATCAAAAAATTGTATATGTATAATCGCCTAAATGTCATATATTTATTCTAAATGTTGATGATATTCTACCGACCCGACATCTGGAACATGAATGAGTGAACTTTTTTTTCTTATAATGGTAGTACTATATGTATTTATATTATTCATCGTACTATGGAAAATAACGGACAAGTTTAGTCACAGCGGTGGGGACAAATAGTTCTACTTCATTAGAGACATTTACATCAACGATGATGCTTTTAAATACGTTTTTCCGGAAGTTGCGTTCGAATAAAATTTTATTTTTGTTATGCCTGTCTTTTTATTGTTATGGTTCGTCCTATCGTTTATGTGATTAATATAGGAACCTAAAATTAGATCTTGACCGAGACCAGCAGAGTTAATAATTAAATTTGTCTACTGTATATCGAGAATATGAACTTTGTTATTTTGTGGATAAGGCCGTTGATCCTTACTCTGTCAAAATCTATAGTAGTTTGAAGATCTTACAGAACTAGTACTGTACATTATTATTAATAATATTTTTGACTTGTTCTATTCATTTATGCACAGAAGAATGCCGAGATCTAGAGCCAAATTGCTCTTTTATAAAGATTTCAGTATCTTCCATACATAATTGTAATCGAATTTTGATAAGTTTCTCGAAAACGTTGCTTATAGAGCCTAGACGACCTTAAGCCTGTAGTGTTCTGACTTATTGGATTGTTTGTTGGGGCTGAGAGATAGGGTAACATGCGCTCCTCAAGAGTTTGAAAAGTACCATAGTTTCAAACAGCTGTTGGAAATCAGCAAAAGAATTTTAACACCGCAGTTTGCATAATATAACTTCGTAGTACTACCTCTTCCAGAAGTCGGTCGATAGAAAATCGTCAACAGTTTGTATAAATATATGACATTTAGGCGATTATACATATACAAACACTATGATTATTTAAAAACGATATCAGTAGCGACATCTAGCACGTCAATGGGCTAATATGTCATGGTAGTACAATGCTTATTTATATTATGCATTCTTGCAATGGTTTTAACAAAATGTAAAGAATATCATCAGGCCTCGGGGTTTTAATAATATTACTTAGTTCATTTAACGGATTTTATCAAACTACTGTGGAAGACGGGAACCGGTCGAAACTGGATATTTTACAACTGGATTTGACGAAACAGGATAATTCAAAACTGGATATTTTAAAACGAGATAAGGTACAAAACGAGATATGGTACAAAACTGGATATTTCAAAACAGGATATTTCGACATGTGATTAAAAAATTCTCTAAAGTAAAGAAAAGTTATATCAAGTGGAAGAATAAAAAATAGATTAAGCAAAATTTTACTGACAAAGACATCATTGATCAAGTCAATGATTATTTTAATAAGATGAGGAAAGCAGCAATTAAAAAAAAAACATTAAGTGATAGAAAATTCTATTTTTAAATCCCTATTTTTAAATCCCATTTTCTTCCTACGTATCGAATTTCATCAAAATCGGTTAGGAACTAGTCGAGTTCCTTCCTAATTGGCCATATTTCAGAACTTTCCTAAAAAATTATTTTAAGTTTAAATCACATGTCGAAATATCCTGTTTTGTACCATATATCGTTTTGCACTTTACCTCGTATTGAAATATTCAATTTTGAAATATCCAATTTTGTACCTTATCTCGTTTTGTCAAATCCTATTTTGAAATATCCAGTTTTAAAATGTCCAGTTCTGAGCGGTTCCCGTGAAACACAGTTTTTTATTGACAGCTGATATTGACATAAAAATCATAAATGAACCCAAAGTTATGGGAGGAAAATGTATGTACACTATGAAATGTTTGTGCAAGTGCTGTATGCTCTTCTTTGTTCAACAATAGTTTTACCGTTCTTTCACCTTCCTGAATTCGCAGTGGCAAAATTGGCTATCTTTTACTTTTCACAAATTAAGCAGTATTTCAAAATTGTTTGGATCCTTTTCAAAGTAAATAAGCTAAGGTTGCGCAGAACTTGTTCAGAATAGATCTAGAATCTTATGTTTTATTATTCTGGTAAACATATTCACAAATCTTTTAACAGTTCTGCTTCTGCTTCTTAGCATGTGTGTGGAACTACTAATGAGCCAGATTTGAGCCAGTATATTTTCTATTAAAGATATTTTGTCATTGACAGGAATTGAATTTTCTAAATCATTTTTTACAGTTTAGATGTCAGTTCAGGCTATTAATTTCGATTATGTGTTCTGGATGATTTGATAATAAAAAATTTATAATACTTGAATTTATTTTGGGTCACAAAGGATGGTTCCAATGGAGCCACGATGGAGCAATTTTGAGAGCTATATGTAGAAGATTGTAGATATTACAACCTTATTGAACCTCGCATTGTTTCATTTGGGATGTCGACAATTAAAATCGCCGCCTAAAATATAATAAAGACGTTACCACATGGACGTCTAATAACCATTTTTGATTGTTTTGTTTTGCTGTTGGTTAAACACATTGGTAACTGTATTAACACAATTCTTAACAATTGTAAACCAAATGAAACCGTTGGACATTTACGATGAAAAAAATATCGTTAAAAATTTTGGGTGAGTTCGGAAAACGTTTAAAAGATTATAAACAGAAAAAAATTATACCATTTATTGAAAAATCTGTTATCAAGGAATGGCAAAACATAAAAATCCAAATTATTAAATGAAAATTGTTAAAATATTTTTTATAATTTTTCATCAATTAAAATCAAAAATGTTTATTATTTGATCAGCCGTAAATTGAAAATCTGTTTTTTTGAAAAACGTCGGTAATTTTTTCAGATCCATTAATTTTATTGTTTCAATAGAAAATATAATCTGGAAAGTGACAATTTAAGTGATGTTTTAAATGTGATTTAGCATAGATTACGATATAATAAAGATAGCCCATAGACAAGCATTATTTGTATTGATAGATATAAATAGAGAAAGTAAAAATAAAAGGAAGAAATCATTTTTCTTGGTTAATGTAAAATGAAGGTTTGTAAAATCTGTATTCCACAATGAAAGAATAAAAAATAAAATGAAAGAATAAAAAATAAATCCAAGTAACCTGTCTATGCAATGAAGTTTTTCTTTCTAGTTGAAAAATATAATTTTGCACTCTAAGCTCGAAACAGAATAAAAGCGTCAACAGCGAGCGTCGTCGCCTGTCAAATTAAAATATACAAAAAGCATATACTATGCTAACAGAACCATCGACGATGAAGACGACAATTTTTTCGTTGAATTAAATTTAAAGTCTATTTCTATTGTTATTGCCGGCGAAACAATGTTGCCAACTGTGTTCTATTTTTTTAAGTTGAATTTATAATAAAGTGGGTATATTGTTATTTTTATGTAGCGATATGCTGACACTATTGTTTGTTATGTTTACTAGAGCGATATCAATGTCGAAATTTGTATTTATTTGTTGACGCTCTAGTTCTCTTTCTACCTTAAATACAGTAAGCCAAACATGCTTTTAAATTTTTATTCAAACTAGTGATACGCGTCAGGATATTAGAGGTACCCGTCACTAATTTTTATCTTTCGTTCTACTTGGACCATCTTTTTATATTTTAATCTATGGTTTAAGTCAATAATATAATATCTACTTTACACTTTGTGAAAAAAATTGTAACTCATGTTGTTTAGGTCAAACGCCTCTATGCGTTAGTTGTATTTTATAATTTCAAGTTAAACTCATTTGATGGTGTTATTGTGTGATGACATTACCGTTTTTGTAACTTGTAAGCCTTTTGTTTCTGAATTTAAAGATACTCCTCATGACCAGGACATACCATAGAATTTGCCGGATGATTACATTGACAATTGGACATTCCTTTTCGTAGATGTTGGTGTATCAATTGTAATTTCTAATCGTGTGACAATTTGCTACACAGTGACCAAAGTGCAGACATCGGCAAGAGCTTTATCTGGGTTTGAAATTGTTTAATGTATTAAAACGGCCTTTGGGCTATCAGATTAACATTTCAAAAACATTTTGTCTTACATTATGTGAATACCATATGATCAATAAAATCCTGTTTTGTTTTCAGCAAACTATTATTTTGTTTTAATAAATTCGTTGTTTTAACAGTAATTTTGCTACTGGTCTTTAAATTTTTGATGAAGTATTGGTTAATCCTGTTCCTTTTCATAAATATACCAAACACAACTGAATTCTTGTTTTTATGTTTTAATACATGCAACCTTTTCTGAGGCTGAAGCTCTCCCAATTCTTTCAAAGATGAAAAAACTTATATCAACCCTTGGGTATGGTACTCACGTTGAGTTTAAACAAACTCCTCATATCACTACAAGATGTCAGATTAATGAGGGGCACAAACGTTCACTTTATGCATTTATTAATATCAGATGGTGGTGATAGATTATTCGGTTGCCTATAACTATTGCAACCACAAAGCTACTTTATATTATCTTGAGTTTGCCTTAGCCACTCGTTTTAGATCTGAAAATACATGTAAACCTTTTTTAGTAACCTTTTTTAAATGCATAATATTTACAGCAATCATGTACTTTCAATACAATACGGCAGAGAATTGCAGATACAAAGAAACAGCCTCTTCAGGCACCAGTATCGTTACTGCTATAAAATATTTATACATTTTCACAAATTATGTTGATGCAGAGTAATTCGGAAAGTGGTGTATGGATCATCATATCTGTTTTATTTTGTCTTTGGGAAAACTACCAACAATAAAATTATAAGGAATGCTAATTGTCAATTCGCACAGGTTCAGAGATGATCAAACTAATTTAAAGAACCCATCATCAGCAGCAGCGAATCCTTTTGGTTATTAGTACTAGTAACAACCCTAGCAACACCCATCGACCAACGTAACGGAAAGTTCTTCGTTGTAATAATTCATGATCTTATAGATTTCCGCTGAGCATCTTTAAATTTAATAATTCCAATTTAGATGGAACCTGGATATTTTCGATAAATGTACTGTTTAGCAACTAGCGTCTATTTTATAATGTAGCTATTTTTAAGCGGACCTCTTGTAGCTCTTTAAATTCGAATTCGTTTAGTAGAATGGTACTAATTATTTGGTACTGTTGGAAATGGAATTGATTTTCCGATGGAATGATACGGGATTACACTTATTGGTTTTTAGATTAAACAGGTCTACATCTCATTAAGTCAGTAGATTATCAATATCTGCTTGGAGTTTGCAACAACATTGGCCAATGTACATTGGATGTGGCTGAAATAAATGTAAACTTTTTGTTTCCAGTTTTGATAAATTGAGAGTAATTATGCTCAGGTACGATTTAAACCATGTCTTGTGACTGAAAAACCCACATTTTTCCAAGCATTCAAGTATTTACAATGGTTGAATGCTGATGGAATCAAAAGCTCCAGTAAACTTCTTATATATCACACCCACTTTGTATTGTTATGTATTGAGGTACCTACTTTCCCTATCGAACTACTATATAACAAGAAATATCATTCCGAATTCCAGTTTTGAATATTGGGACCACAATTTTTTCTAATTCTATGGAAAATTTCCTATAGCTTTAACGATTGATTGGAAAGGGGAAATACCAAATTTTTGGCAGTCTCTTAGTAATAAAGATTGTGAAACATTCGTTCTGCAGACATCTATGGACGGTTCTAGAGCCTAGTGGATACCTTCCGGTTCAATTTATATACAGATTAAAAATATTGAGCAAACATGTTTGACCCACATGACCGATGTTTCACACAATTTTTGTCTTTTGAAAGTCATAGTTTCCGAGTAACCGTTAATTTCCCGTTTTTATTTAAAGTAGACCCAAAAATATTTTGGATCATGTCTTATTAAGTTTTACGTTATAACAAACTTCGAACTTCTCAGAAATAGGAAGGAATTAGACGAAATAAGAAAAAGGAAATGGGAATGGATGGACCATACACTAGGGATGCCTAGTAATCACCAATATATTTCTTGGAATGATCACCAAGTAATGTAGCAACAATGTCATTCGATTGGAACCAACAAAGGAAAAGAAAATCGGAAGACTAGTAATGCTTTGGGAAAGAACTGTACCAGCAAAAGCGGATCAAAAAATATAAAAAGCAGTTGTTTCTAATAGAGTAAAAGTTCCAGCCTATTAAAGACTCTGCGGCCCTTTGAACCTTATTTTAAATAAAAGAAATAAAAAAATCTCGGACGTAGACAGATCAGTAATTAAAAATCAAAAATAAGCTTGTGTTAAAGTTCTAGTCAAATCTCATAAACCAGGTTAAGTCACATTTAAGTTATCAACTTATTATACAAAAAAGTATTGCTAAAATCAGTCACAGAACAGTCAAAATTACCATTCAATAATAGGTTTGAAAAACTGTGTTTGTTATTGTTATCTCATTGACAACTACCGTTAAGCAGATGGAACAACCCTACTGTTGTAGGTTAAATCCTACTGTTACGCAGTTGGAAAATGATAATGATATTCTTAAAATTTCAGAAATGTCTCATAACATCAGACTACCAATATCATGAAGACATTGAATATTTAAAATCAAATATCCGTCGGCTACAACATAGTAACATAGAATCAAATAAAAATTGAATATTCCGTGAACCAAAAAATCCTAAAAAATAAAAAATTCTATTCCTCGAGGACTGTACAAAGGATTTGAATTTTCAATACTTTACATCATCATTCAAATATATACCGACATAGTCGTCATACGCATTTTCGCAGTCAACGAAAATGTTAAACCATTAGGGAAAAAAACGGATTTTGATTATTTCATTTAACATTATGAGTGTGATAAATATCACTGCGTGTGTGTGTGCGTGTATATGTGGCTGTTTGATGGAATGAAATGTGTTTACCATTTGGAAATAAAATTTACCCTAACCAGACGATGAAAACCAAATCTTGCCGATAGGAAAATGTATAAATTTCCATTTCGTTTATTTTTCAAAGGAAGTGAGAGGCAATAACATTTTTGTTTGCTTTTTTTTTTTAATAAGGAAATGTGTAACACTCGAAAATATTTTTTTTTTTTTGTTATCACTCTACAATTGAAAATTTAAGTATGATTTAATAAATAACATAAGCAATTCGAACATTATCGTTAAATCATAATATATTTATGTAATTTTAAATTATGTTTTTTATTTTGTTAATCAGGATGTACTTGTTGGGTGACGTCTGGAGAGCAAATTAATATTTTGGTACATATCCTTTTAATTTTTATTAGTAATTTGACTTACAAAATTAACAATTTGGGTTAAATTTGGCAAAAATCGAAACATTTGTTTTGATCAAACCCGAAAACATAATAACTCTTGCCAACCTATTTATATTCTTGCCAACCGAAGTTATTGTCTTCATAACAATTTTATTTTTAGGGCCCTTTTTAGTGAATTACAATTTTGCCGACCAAAGATTTTATAAAAGTAATATTCGTAAAATAAAGCGATTTTCAAAATCATCATGAAACAGTCTATGAAGCAGCGTAAGGCAAGTTAGTCGTAAAGGAAAATATACTGAGGAGAAATTGCCTAAACTGGAGGGATCACTTTAAAAGATAGCATACACTCAGAGAAAAAACCAAAGTAAAATTAACTAAAAAGGCTTTGGTGAAATATTTTATATGGAGTTTTTAGAACTAGGTTATTTTATCTAAGTTATTGGGTTTTTTGTACATGGTGAAAGCATAAAAAATTTAGTTGAATCTTCTAAAAAAATTTGTATGGTTTTTCTAAGTTTTAGAGAATTACTTTACTTACAACCTTGTACAATTCATTGTATAATTAAGGCAAGTTCATATAAAATTTTTAGGCAAATCGAATTAAAATGACGTAACTGAATTTTCAATAACTTGGTTTTTGGGTATACAAAATGTTTAACATCTGTAAGTGCCCAAATTCTATATAAAAAATTTAAAATTTTTACTTTGTTTTTGTAAAAGGGATTTCAAGTAAGGAAATTTTTGTTTTATTTTACAATTTATTAAAATTATTTTATCAGATTTAAAACATAAATTAAATATTCCTAAGATGTTAACACATTTTCTTTCAATATTATGACTCATCATTAAGTTTAAAATTTAACAATTACTTTAATTAAAATTGTTATAAATATACTTATAGTTATGATTTTTGGAAAATTATATAGTTATTTACGTTCTTGAAACATTGATTTTATACTTGTGATTATGTTGGACTTTTTCTAAAATAATTTAAAATTAATTTGGTTTAATTGTTACTAAAATCGTCATTTAACTTATTTGTTACAAAAATTTTATATCTTTTCTGACCACCTACATATTTTATAATTAAATATGTTTTGTTTTAAAACCAGGTGTTACTTGGCTTTTCAAATTGTAGATATGGTTCGGAAAATCAATCTGAAGTTTTCAATCCTAGTTTGGGATTTAGATAACTCTCGCAACCAAATTTAATCATTTTTAAGTAAGTTTTATAAATAGGAGTTTAAATTTGCGTCTTTTGACTTTAAATTCAGTGATCCTACAGTACTTACTTACCTAAAGGTAAAGTCTTCCCTAAAGGAAAAGCCGCTAGACAGTAGGTAAGTAATTATATTTTAATTATATTTTAGTAGTTTTGTTAGTGCGAGATGTCTGGTGATGACTTCATGAAGCACATACTATAGTGAGAGTTTTGATTCTACTTGATTCTACAGATTCTACTTAACATTCTTGTATACTTAAAAATGATGTTCCTGTTTATTTATAGCAGCGCGGTTTTATTTTATGTACTTGGTTTTAGTTTTATACATTCGAATATATACTTCAGTTTTAATACTTAGGTAAATTGATTCAGCAACAAGTACGAATAAAGTTTCACCGCCAACTTCTATTGGCGTTACTTAGGTATTCTGCCTAAGTAATGTACAAAATCATACAAGTTTTTGCATACATTTTTGTTTTTCACTTCCCTTTCGATCAAACATACATTGTCTTGTGCAATTACACATAATATTTACAGTTGTTATTTTTCTTTCCTTTTCTTTGTCATGTATTTTTTTTTTAAACAAGTGTATATGTGGTCTATGAGACAATAGATTTTTGTTATATATTATAGTATATTCAATAATTTCCATCTAAACGGTTGTGCTAACAAAATTAATTAATTTTAATTAGTAAAGAAAATACTAATATTATTCATTTAAGTTTCTGTTGTTCTAAAAAAGTAAAAATTTAGTGAGTATTGTTTAATTTTCTAAGTCATTGGTTTTTAAGCATTCGGTTATTGGAATGCCATTACATTATGTGTCAACAACAAGGTCTCAAAAAGCCCTCGGAAGTGTGTGTATGAGGTAACTTGGTCCACTAACATCACCACGGCAAAGTAGTTCAATAAATTTATTTGTTAAGTACTGAGATCATACGAATTATTTATTTTTGATATTATATCAATTAAATATGCAGTGAATTAAACATCGCCGCAAATACTTTTAAAATCTCCTCTTATATTTCATTAAATGGTCTAAAGTATAGAAATGGATTTTATTTAACTAAATCACATGGTTATTCTACTGAGCTATTTAAAATTAAGGAAATAATTATTTTAATAGAAAGTAACAAAGTATACTTTTTATGTGAAAGTCTACAAGTTGTTTATAATGATCACTTCGTTTCCTATGAAATACTGCCTGTGACAGAAAATCTTTATAAACCCCTAATTTTAGCTGTAAAATATTTCGATGGACCACCAATTCATATAAATCGAACCAGAAATGGGAAAACATTAATCAGAAAAAAGGTTTTTTTTTTTTAAATTTGACAATACAAAAATTTTTAACTATAAAATCACAATTTTTTTATTTATGTATATATTTTTTTATTTAATGTTGCTAAAACTCATTTCATTTCAAATTATTTAGTTTCCTAGGAAAACCAAAAATGAATAATAACAACGTAGACTTAGAATCAGAATTCATTAATTTAAATAATTGCCAGTTAAATGAATTTGTACGAATAGAAGGTATGAATAATTTCATAATTTATGATAGCCAAAATAATGTTATGACTGACCACGAAATTCTTACAAGTTCATATGAAATCATTTTGGCGGATACAGAAAATGAAAAGGTATGCCACCAGAAAAGTCCACTAAATTCTGATGACTCTTTATATGAACTGCTAAATAGCTGGAGTTTGCCAGATGAAATACAGCAGATACTTATTTGTAAGAAAAATAATTATATTAACAGAAAAAATATATATAAACTGATATATATATATATATATATATATATATATATATATATATATATATATATATATATATATATAATTTTTTTTATTAGCAAAGAAAATTACTTTGAATGGACTAAAATATATGAGAAGAAGACACATAGAAGAATTGTTTTCAGCAGACCAATTAAATTCAAAAATTATTTTTGAATTCAAATTAGCAGAATGGCAGAAAAAAATGGTATAAAAAAGTTAATTATGAAAGAAAATATTATTACATTAAATAAATTCACAGGGCCTTCCCATATTAAATTCTGAGTATGAGCAGGATACTTTATCAATGAACTCATCGATATCCGAATGGATGAAAACTATGAGTGGTAACAATCCATCATCTTTAAGCTCTGTCTTTGTGTTCCTCATCATCTCTGTAGCAAAATACTACAGTTTTAGAAGAAGTAAGAAACAAACTTCTTTCATTTATATAAATATTATGTGTATTTGTTTTATTATTATTTTTAGAAAACTGTAGCCAAGATTTTAGCTCAAACAGAGAATGGCAGATATTTAAAAACATACTACCACCAAAACACTAGATTGAACCTCTACATCGTACAAATCTGGTCCACTGCGTCATACAATTTTATATTGAAAATGGATTGAATATTTCAGTAGCTAAATGTAAACATTTATCGCAACAAATTGTTGAACTTTTTCCTACTGAAAATCAGGTAATGTTAAAAACAGAATCAAATGAATCGAAATAGTAATTAATATACATTTTACAGAAAACTTATTTTATTGGAAGAGGCAGTTTACCACCAAAGGGTAAGCTTTGGGACCGGTATCAAAGTAGAAAAAGAAGTTTAAAAAAGTTAAGAACCAGTCCGACAGGAACGAAAAGTCCAAAAAAAACGAAAAACTATTTTTACCCGCAAATTGGTGACTGATATAACGATTGATCAAGGTAACCATAATTTATAAAGATAATTTAATGTTTTTTCATAAAATGTAGTTAGAATTTTTATCTACATTTTATGTAGTTTAGTGTGTATTTTAATAATATTTTGTTACAGATTTCACCCAACAGAAGTTGGAAAAAATGAAGAGTACATTAAAACATTTAAGAAAGTGGGATGAAGTACTGATTAAGTGGAAGAAGACAATTCGTTTTCGCCGAAATGAGATTGATGGAAATACTGACGCAAACTTATTTCAAATTTTAATAGATTGGCTTCTGTACAAATATGCTCAGGCACCAGAATTAGTAAGAGCATGCTTTAAATAAATTTCAAAGTTAAATTTTAATTAATATTTTATTATTTTGCTTTGAAAAGGTAAATATTGATTTCGAGTACTTCGACTCAAAAAAGGAAAAGTTTTATTTACAATGGGATAAATTTTGGAATTAATGAAACTTTTGAAATTATTTGGAATTAATGAAACTTTTGGAGATTATCCAAGTATTGATACATTAATAGCAGATATGAAATAATGAAATAACGATCATATATATATATATATATATATATATATATATATATATATATATATATATATATATATATATATATATATATATATATATATATATATATATATATATATATATATATATATACAATATATATATATATATATATATATATATATATATATATATATATATATATTATATTGTTTTTGTTTTAGTTGCATATAAAAATTAATTTGTTTATGCTTTATTTTTTACATTAGTTCCTAAAAACCAAAGATTTATTTTTAAATATATATAAAATATTAATAACTTGAATATCTTTGTATGAATATAAATATGTAATGAATTATTTTTATTTTTAAATACTGTATGTGCCTGATTAATGAATTAAATAAACTACAGATGTACCTTTATTTTATGTTTCCAAAGTAAGAAAAATACAAAATAAATAAAAATTTATAACGTGCTATATTACGAATTTGAATTATTAATTCATCCTTTCTAAATAACTGTTGATGCACCATTTATAAAATTGGTTTATAAAACATACATTTTAGTCGTTTAGTTTAAATGTTTTTGAAACACATGTCTACCTAAAACTATCAACCTTAAATAGTAATATATGAAAATAAATAATAAAAACTCATAAATTGTAAAATAATAAATAAAATTTCACAAAATATTAGGTTTTTGTAAAATTTTTATTATTGTTTTACAAATTTTCATGAGAATTCTTTATTATATATTTTCATTTATTACTTTTTCAGGTTTGTAATTTCGCCTTAATCTTATTTAGTTTTTCATCATACTTTTATGATAATTCTGCTCGGTATTAAGTTCATTTGTATAAATGCATGTTTAAACCATCTAAGAATTTTGGGAGAAAAATTAGCGACGACTAAGCAAAATTATACATGCATTTGTGTGTATCATATAGTATATACTTTGTTAAATTATCTAACTATATTGGGTCGATAAACTGCTAAAGATACGATAAATTATACAGTTTCCTAGTAAAAAAATTACCTAACAACTTGTACAAAACAATTAATGTAATGTACATTTTGTTAGAGAATTACAATGTATGGCTTGACAAAGTTTTTGATAATTCACCTTATTGATTTTAGGTGAATTAACATACAAATAAATTTTGATCGTTTATTCAAAAATTTCGATGGATCAATATTGCCAAGTTACTTGAGTGCGCTATACTACGTTTTTTGTTGATTTTACATAAGCTTTTGGCTCAGTGTACTAAATTTCAATGGAAAACACGTCCACCATTTACGTCACAATTTTTCACGTCCACCATTTATTTACGAACCCCTTCTACTTTAAAATGCATAGTTTTTGATTTCAATTAATTTTTTAAAGTAGTGCAGTTTAGATAGTGAATAAAAAATTTTATCCATTAAGAATATTAGGCCAATGTAATCGCCCAGTGAATATTAAGCCCAATGTCAAAATCATCCTTTACATTTGTTTTATTTAAATTATGAAAATTTCTTCCGTGTGTCAAAAGAACTGTCTCTAAACTAAACTTTATGACGACTTTAATCCTATGACATTTTTTTATTTGAACTTACACATTCTCAATAGCCAACTAACAACTGTAACATGGAATGGTTGATTTTGTTGATTTTCTTTGTTGGTTTGGTTTCTGAATTTTTTACTAGACAACTTTTTTCTGTAAGATTTTTGCATTTTTCCTGATTACAAATACGATTTAGATTGTGTCCGAAACCGATGATAAATATTTGTGAATATAATTTTTGACATTTATTTGAAAAATATTCCCCTATATTCCCAATTTTTTATTACGCTGTCCGAAAAGCATAATAATTGATTGAAATATTTCCACCCCTTATATGTTTTCAAATTCACTTTTGCGAGTCGTAAAAACTATAATTTTTATATTTGTTAAATTACAAAACCCCTAAGCGGACATGTCGAAATCTAACTAGGACACGTCGGCATTTACCAACAGACTATCCTAATTGAGTTTTAACTGTCAAATATATATTCATCCAATTACGATCCCAAAACATTAATGACTTCATGTATCTCGTCTAGAACCAAAATTATAGCTGGTGTCAGTGTGGGAGCATTTTCTAAAAATTTGTATCCGTGAAAGTGTTATTTGTTTATTGAAATTGTCATAGCAACGAATAAGTTAAAATATTTATTAACCCTTTATTTCATAGTTTATCATATATGATATGTTTTCTTTAAATGTAGGTATTTTGTTTCCCATTTATTTTTGACTTGATTTGTTTACTTACAATTATCGGTTCATCGGTCTTTCTTTTATTGAAAATGGTTTTCTAGACTTTTTAGCTTCAAAATATTGGCGGGAAAGATCATTTTACATAAGTTACAGCGAAAAGCAGTGTTAGGTTTTGCTTCATATCTCTTAGAATCAGTGTATAAATGTGCAATGTAAGTACCTAAAATGTGTAAATAAACATAATTTAACAAAATGCAAATACAATTTTTTCTATTGAAATACATATCAAATATGACATAGCATGCAGAACCATATTTTTATGTACCATATCATATATGATATAGTATCAAATATGATAAATTATGCATTTAGTACTTAATTTTTTTTTTTAGAAAAATGAGTTCTCGTCAACGATATATTACAATGGAATAATTGAAAGAGATTATCAATAATTTGTCAGGTAGCGAGGATGAATTTGCTGGTGCAGATGAGGATGATGACTACGACGAAGCAGAAATTCTGAGAGCCCCAGAGCGCCCGCAACCTGACGAACCATCTCCAGTTGATGATGATGAAATCGCTTCTTGTGCTGGAATAAACGACGATGAGCCATTTGATATTGAGAACATGGAAATGGTTTTTGATAATGAAACCTCTTTAAGATATTTTGCTAGTGCAGTTGCCGAATTAAGGCAAATTAAGGAAAAATATTCCCGAACTATTTGGAAAACCAAGCAATTTGAAATACCTGACGATAAAGTACAATTTTTTGGATTTACCTATTTACCGGAAAAATTTATGAGTCTAAGCACACCTTCAGCTTATTTTAATTTATTTATGGACAGTGAAATAATATCACGAATTGTTTCTGAAACCAATTTATACGCCTGTCAAAATAATCAAAACAAAACACTTTGTTTACGGCCAAAGATATAAAAAATTATGTGGAAATTTCGATGTTTACCTCAATTTTCTAAATATCAGACGCTATTGGCATCCAAAACTTGGAAACGTAATGGTACAGGAAACCTGTAACGAGCGACTTTGTGGTGCTCGTTCCCCTGGAACACAAATTGATATATGTTGTCCACACCAGTTTCAATGGTGTCGTTTCCATGACATCAATTGAGACTCGCACCTTGATCCGTTACAAACCATGCCATTGAATAAATTTGAAAAGATTAAGCAGTACCTCCATTTCAACAATAATGAAACAATGGCAGCAAGAACCGATGCTAGCTACGACCGCCTTCGCAAAATACGTCCAATATTTAATGGCTTGGTTCAAAATTTCAATAAAATACCTTTAGAAGAATGCCTCGCGGTGGACGAACAAATATGTTTAACCAAATCTAGATGCTATATGAAACAATATATGCCAAACAAACCGCATAAATGGGGGTTCAAATTGTTTGTTTTATGTAGAACTAACGGCTTCGCAACAACATAGAGATATACACCGGCCAGGAAAACGATGACCGCAATCGGACGTATACGGAAATTTATCTTGGGGTTGCTTCAAACGTTGTGATACGTCTGTGCAGGGTAATCTCATCAAAAATAACTATAAAGTGTTTTTCGACAACTACTACACTTCAGTCCCATTATTGGTGGAGGTAGCGAAACGTGGAATCCATAGTTTGGGAACAGTAAGAAAAAATCGACTTCCAAATTGCAAACTCCTCGTTCGTTTATACGAACGTACAAACGAATGCAATACTGAAGTTGGTTATCTGACGATAGTCTGGATTGGAACATCAAACTGTATATTACAGGGTAAAATTCTTCACTACAAAACTACGGAATATATCTGGAGACCGAAATTGAATTCTTGTGATCCGATGTTTTCTTTGCACATTAAATAACATCATTCCTTTATAAAGCAACAAATATTTTTGAAAAAAAAAAATTTATTAACGATTCAGTGTTAAACGCGGTTTTATCTGTTTGTTTATTCACAAAATTGTGTTTATTGTGTAAATTTTCATTTCAATTCACTTGAATCATTTCAAAGTATTAAAGCTTTTCAAAAAAAAAAAAGTTATGAAGATTTTTCATTTATATTTATTTATGTATAATACAAACAATTTTATGAAACCTTATGCAAAATTAATAGAAATATGTGAATAATGATTTTTTATTCAAAAGAACGTACATTATGTACTATATATCATATATGCATACTGCTATGTATGGTATGGTAGTACTCGTGTACACGAGAGGAAATAAATAAAAAGTGGATAAATAGAACTAGCTCTTGTAAAATTTAATTATATATATAAACATATATATATAGATTGCCAAATAGGACAAAGCTTTTACGATAAGTCTCGTAAAAAAACGTCTGTATAACAAGCTCGTATACATTCTAACAAATTAAATGTTGTGTACAAGGTACATTGTTGTAACTAAAAACTGAGATTAATTTTCAACCGTATGCTGTCTACGTCGACAGGTTATCTATTATAAACGTTTTAAACTATTATCGTATCGACTACGATTAAATTTCAACAATTAAATAAACAAAAATCAAATATGTTGTGACATGATGTTACAAAACAATGATTAATCACAATGAACTATGTTTTTCAATTGGGATTATGATTAGGATTAGATAAATAACTGTAAAATTGAATTTATTATATTTTAAGTGTCACTTTTAATTAAATGCTATTCGAAACTAGTGGAAACAACTGATATTTAGTAAATAACTGTAAAAAACGTAAACTGGAAGCAAGGTTAACAGTCCAATAAATAATAGAATATTCACTGTATCAGAAAGAGCAAATCTTAAAATTATTGCAATTTAGAGAATTTATTAGCGCATTAGCACTTGAATAAGTATTAAAAACAAAATGTCCCCTTATTTTAATATAAAACCAACAAAAATTTAGATTTAAATAAATTCAAAATGGATTTCTCGTGGTTGAATAAAAATCGGTAAGTGTCTTCATCGTATAAAATATTATAATATATTAATAAATTTTATTATGATTTTTGCATTTCATGGTATTGTTGTAAAATTCATAATATAATTTATTAATATATTATAATATTTTATACGAAGAAGGCCCTCGCAGAGGTCGCTATCGACAACGATGGTTTTTAATATATATGGGTTGCAGCCGAATAGTCGGGTAAATAGTTTAGTACAGTTAATTGAAATTTTAGTACACATTCACCTCCATTAGTGTCCGAAATCTTTGATAAATAAATTTGTAAAAATCGGCTGGTAGCGTAAAATATATTGGTTTAAAGGGTTAATTTCACTGGTAAACGTGAAATAGTTATCAACAGTTTGTGTTTGTTAAGAAATGGAAAATAATAATGACAAAATAGATATGGGATTAAGACAAAATAGATATTGGATTAATAATAAAAATGTGTGGAGAAATTGCCGAATTAGCAAAAAAATATTTCTACGGAATCGAAAACATCTTATGTATAAAAAATAATTAAACGTCAAACGTACATTAACAAGAACTCATTTACCCAGCTATTTAGTACAGTATTTGAATTTACCCTATACACTGTTAAAAAATAGTAAAAAGTACAATTTACCTGACTATTCGGCTACAGCCATTATATTATAATTATAAAAGCAAGGCATTTAATTTATTTTATAATACTTACACATTTTCTCTCAACAAAATTTTCCTTTTGTGGTCATATAAAATCAGATCTTTTTTACAAATTATCCGCCTTAAAAAGACCCTTTTAAAGACCTGTCTACGCAAATAATATAAAGCTATATCGTCAAAGAAAATGACATTTAACATATATGCACTTTTTGCTTATTTTCTTCCTCCTGCATTCGATGATAAACTTTTAAGAGGAAGAAAAAACCACAGCATTCGAATTCATCACTGAAAGTTTATCTTTGGAAGGAATTTGAGAGTTTGACCGATTCACTAATAATAAAAGATGTTTTAGTTTGTGTTTTAATAAAAAAAATAGAAGATATTCTTCTGGAATATGACCGTACATAAATATCCTAATTTGTCACAGTTTGGAAAAAACTTTTAAAAATATTTCTTGGTCTTTTGTACTCTCTTCAAATAGAAATCATCTAAAATTTGAAAAATTAAAGAAACTTTTGGAAGTGTAGTATGTGCTTTAAATTTTTGACTCATTTAACCAATCCATTAACTAAATTTAAAAAAAAACACGTCCCTACGAGTTAAAACATTTTTAGTATGATTTTCATACAAATGAGAACTATGACGTCACAGTACGAATTTAAAAAAAAATATTAAATATTCGAAGTAATAAAGTCGCATTTAATAAATATTAATGAAAAAGTTGATTGCCACGCTACGAATTGGTGAAATCGTAGATGATCAGCACCAAGACTACATACTTTAATTAAATAAATATTATTTTATGGTGTTTACTGGTATGACCGGTCTCCGGTTAACTAAGATATTTGCTTACTACATCGCGGGCCCGATTTTAATTATTACCATTGAATAAATATAAATTAAATGCTTACATCTTGCACCGGTGATCGAATTATGTGTAAATAAATATTTGGTGAACCACCTACATCTCTCGTCATTTCGTAACAAGTGATGCAAAAAACGGTCTTTTTAGAGAAAAAGAAGTTTACGGCCTTTATACGTTGTTTACTTTGTTTATTTGTTTACGATGTTTACATAAAATTGTTTACATAGTAAACATCAATGGAAAGAATAAACCATCTTTATGCAAAAAACTGCAGAAGAAAAAACGTATAATTTTCAAAGAATACTAATAGGTTAAAAAGCTATAGAGCGAACGAAGGAAAGCAACAAGTCTCCTGTAATGTTGATTCAATGTTGTGAAGCTCATATATACATCTCTCGAAGTAAAAATGAATAAATGTTGAATAGTATAGTTTTGTATCCATATTTTAGGTAGTCACATATAATATTCCATACTTATGGTTTTCACATGGGTTCAGCTTTCTCTTTAGATAACAACCATAAATATTGGCACCCACATATTTTGGCCCAATTATTGCTACCCTAGCAGTAAATAACATTATCTTATAAACTGATAAAATCCCAGTATTCTTCGTACGTAGATTTTTTTATTTTGTGCTTTTTTTTCGACTCGTTCTCGTGCATGGTTGTCGCATAAAATAACTCAGTTCCAGATGTTTGCGTACTGTCAAGTAATTTTAGTTTAACTAAATATATATATAAATTTGATAATGGTTGTTTTATGGTCAGTGCTTCTTTTAGGTTTTAAATTAATCGGAAAACCCGGATCAGTGATTATTGGAAAAAATTAGCATTAGTTTAGAGATTTTAGTGTTAATATTAAAAATAAAATGTGTTAATCCTTAAAAAAAGTAATTAGCATCAAAAAATGTAAACATGTTTCTAGAATAACTTGCACCTGTCAATTATTATTTTTATTTTTAGTGCCTCAATGAAAATTTTATTTTTCAGTAGCTAATTTCACAAATACCGCAAAATTTAAACAAGTTAGAGGTAGACAAATTTCGAAAAAAAACTGCAGCTAAAATTTATTGGATTTCTAGGTCCACCATCCAATTTCGACTGGGTCCCAAACTCATTTCAAGAAGAGAGAATAATAAGGAAGGGAAATTTGGAGTGGTAATAGGTAGCTATAGTTTTGCTAACGATATATGTAAATTTTACAAAATAATTTGATTTTTATACCATCAGCATATTCAGATGTTTTTTGGAATTGGTCATAAAACGGTTATTCAATTGATTTGCAATATTTTAAAACTAATAAAATGTTTAAAATCAATTGTTTTAAAATCTAGTTTATATTAATTTTAAAGTTTTGTATCATATAAAGTGTACATAAATTAGATTTTCGGCGATACATGACGTATTGGTCATGAACGGTTAATTCAATTGGTTTGTAATATTTAATCAATTTTTTTTAAATCTAATTTATATTATAATTTTATAATTTTATATTTTTAATAATGTAATAAATTAATTAATTGTAAATTTCAAGCAAAAACTAATCCAATTTATTAGAGCATTCGGCTTGCAGAAATTATATTATTATATTATTATGTTGTATTATGGAGTAATTATTAATAATTTTCAAGTGAAAATTAATTTAATTTATTACAGTAAATTGCTTCAATTTTACAAAATAATACATAGATTTATATAAATTTGTGTAGACAAAAAATGTTTTTCAAATTTTGACATATATTTTATTTAGATATATAAACATATATAACACTGAACTGAAAATGTATAATAGTTTTCACTGACATCTTGCGTAATAAACTCAGAACTAATGTATTTTATCAATTTGGTAAACCGGAATCCGTTTATGATAAAATAAACCGTTGATGATAAAATAAAACAATAAAAGCAAAGGAAAACTTCATGATAATTTTTTTTTGCATTATCATATCATCGAAACAGAATCAAACTCCTGCTATGCTGAATCGGAAAATGAAATCACAATATCCATATAATACTATGTCTATATCCAAAGATTAGTTAGGTTTGTTATCTCTTTAGCAAAATGTTCTTGGTCACACCATAATATATAGATTCTTTTAGCAAATTATAGCTTATTCACTATAAGTGAACCACATTCTTTACTATCTCTTAATTCTTGTTTTGAGTTTTGAATGAATCGCATGCAGTAATACATTTCGAATTTTATGCTATGATGAAATACTCCCAAATATAATTTCCTTATTGTGGGATTTCTAACGTTTTTCTTTCTGGAGGTTCTCGCCTCGCAGTATGTTGGGTTTGTTTTGTTTATAGTTCACATTGCTTCTTTATTTTTCAGCCACTGTGCTCTATGCTACTACAAATCGAATGATATTAAACCTTCTGGAAGTATACCTCGACTTGCGCAACCTATAAGATTCTTACATGGTCCTATTTATTTCTTGGTATTAAACTATGGACTTTGAAGAGCTATTTTCATAGCCAAGCCAATACGATGATACTGTCTGTCCTACCGAATTATTTTCTTACATAACTTGTGGGAAGTCCTTTTGTACTTTCCCGAGTAATTTTCTCAGAAGTACTGCACAAGTTAGTTCCAATCTAGGAAACGTTATTTTGTTTCAAGGTGCCACATTTCTCTTTGATGTCAGCAAGTTTAATTGAACGTTACCACTAAATATCGAGAATTATAACTTAAACGGCGGCTAAATAAACCATTTGGAAGACTTTGAGAGCAAAGTATGTTTAGTCATTTAATTTAAATACCAACCCAAGAACTTGGTTGTGTCATCAACATATTCAATATTTATTGGATCACAAAGTGCCGACTATCATCACACAGAGACTAATTTCAGTAGCGAAAATTCTTTCGGACTCAGAAACTCAAATAAATCTTCTTTTAGATTGATCGCTCTATTGATGGTTGTTCCAACCGACAGTAGATACTAGAAGTCGTTTTTGATGATATTAGCGATTTCTGGAAATTTAACTCATTGTCATCTGCCAATTGGCACGACGATTCAAACCGATATATACATTTTTTAATTAGGCCCCAAGTAAAAAAGGTTATTTGGATTTTGTAACAGTTGATAAACTTTAAATAATTTTATTAATGCGCAATTTCTATGATTTGATGGGATTCCAAACGAAACACGACGACAGAATAGTGATTGTTCTAAATTTAAACCTGTTAAAAGTCAAACTGTTCTATATGGAAATATAGGCTTGAACTCCCGACACAAACTAGGCACTAATAATATAAAAATGGCAATGTTCTTTGCGGTTGCACACGATTTCATTATGAATAGTACAGTAACTTGCTAAAGTCTTAAGACTATAATAACGAGCACTTCACGTAACTTCTTTAATGGAGCCACTGGACTACACCGTACCTTCAGGCTTAGATCAATTGCTATATTTGAGTCCAGGATGAAAATAGAATTTCTTAGATTAAGTCAATATTCAACCAGTAACAAATGGTGTATTTAAAAGATTTGCAAATATGGACTGCAAAACTTAAAAAGTAATCGACCTGGACCTTGAATGATTCCGTATTGTATTGATTCCGAACTCTTAATTTTTGGTAGGGATGCTTTATACTACATTTACTTGAATTATGATATATGGCCCGAAACGCGAAGATAATGACACTTACCACGATTTCTTCAACCACGACATCAGGAATTTCATAGAAATTCCTCTTGACGTTCATGAAGTAAAAGGTCATCAATTACGTTGGCTTTGGCTTGCTTTAAAATTTGATCCTAAATGGATGGTCTAGAGTTCTTTGAGAAATTTCAGGTGATTTAAGTAGAGCTCCAGGCACAAAGGTCGATATTATTATTTTTTCTTTTGTAATGTTTTTGCTTACCTACATTAGCGTTTTATATTAAAACTGAAAAAAATCGTTTAATATTAGGAAGCTCCAGCTTAAACTTAGACTTCTGTCAGGTTAAGTTTCTCGAATATATGTTAAAAGAATTAGAATAATTTTGTTTCTTATTTACACAGTTAAAAATCTTCTGTTAAAATGGAATAGAAGCCTTGTATTAAATTTTATACAATACAATATTCTATTATAATTTAATGCAAACCACCGATAAACAATTGTTTAATACAATACTATTAAAAAATAATGATATTGTATTAAATATTTGTGTTAAAAATGACTGCAGCGGTAAATCCATTATTTTACTCTTATTTTTACTCAATTTGACTCTCATCGACAGTTATCATAAGCAAAAAAAAAGAGAATATGTACTTTTTTATATAATATGTATAGGATAGCTATATATTTTTTGTTTCGTTTCTCGATCGGTAAATTTTTATATTCTCGACTTATCCTGAATATTTCAATTATATTTGTGTAACGTTTAGTGCAGATCCATTTTTAAATGATATTTTTTGTTTTTTTTTTTTGTTTTATTTTAATCGAGAGAAGAGTAAAGATATTTAGGTTTGTGATAAAAAATAAAATATAATATGTGGCCGTGAATCGTTTTATTTATTTTAATTTAATCGTAATTTTTTGTTTGTTATTTTTGTATTAAATAAAAATGGCCGATTTAAATAAATTAAAATTTTTTAAAAAGTGAAAATACTTAATTAAACTAATAAAAATTATTAAACATAGTGATAGCGAGTTTAAATATAAAGATTTCGTAATTTCAGGTAAGTCGCACGTTAAATTTATTGATTATATAGTTTTTATTATGTAATATTAGAAGTATTAGTTTTAATATGTAATATTGGAAGTATTAGTTTATATTATACTAAGGTCACATGACAGTTTCTAGTGATTTTATTGGCTTATTTACTTAATAGAATTAGTATTAAAATTTAACACTTAATATTTAATTAAAAAATAATTTATTAAATAATAATTATATAAAATTTTGATATTATAGTTCTTACTAAATATACTAACTTAAGTTTTTTTCAAACTTCAATATTTTAGATGACACATCTCATTTTGTGGATTGCGAAGAAACGCTTGTTCCAGCCCATATGTTTATAGAAATAATAAAACGATGAGTATAATCCATAATTTCACCTGAATTAAAAGAACCTATACATCAGCTTTACAAAGGAGTGGTATTAATAATTCTTCAAAATTAATAGAAACAAGTTGACAACTTATAATAATAATTTGATTAATTTTAATTTTTAATCAAATAAAACAAATCTGTAATATTAGTATGAAAATAAAAAATGTATTATAAAGAATGATATCTATTGAAAAATAAAAACAAGTTTTATAAAAATACAATAAAATATTGCATTATTACTTTTAAATAGAGGCTGCATTTAAATATAATGGTTCCATCCATTATACTAATAAAATAGTGGCACCATTGAAAGTTAATAGAAACAAAAACACACATTTTAATAGATCTTGTTTTTAATAAAACTAATGGTGTCTGTATTAAAATCTAATAATTCAAAATTGATATTTTTTAATACAACTTGCATTAAAAAAATGTAATGATTTTCTTCTATTAAAATGTAATAGAAAATTGCGTTGGACTTATATACAATAGAAGTAGTATTGTATTTACGTAATTTTTTTTTACTGTGTATACATTTTTTGAAATTTTTTTTTACAGTTTTGATCATTTTTCTTTCCTATATTAACCATTTCAAAGTTAAGTTTTAAAGTATAGTGTTCTTTGTAGAACTCCTATACGAATTCCAAAGTAGAAGAAGCAAATCTCTAGATACTTTAATTTACTAACTACCTATCGATTTTGCGTTTTAATTATAGGGTAAAAGTGTCGCTTTTAATCATCACCTATCGTTTTTTAAACATTATTCACCCTTAGCTGTCACTATAATTAGCCAAAGAATTCAATTATGACCCAATCTTCGTAATTCAACGAACCATGAAATTATTTTGTCATTTTCCATAATATTTATGTTGACATATTCAAAGAATTCAATTATTAAAGAACCAATATTTTTCTATAATTATACGTCATAATATTATATAAATAACAAAAGGTAATTAATAAAAATATAACAAATTTTTTATATAAACACAAATGTATAATTATTAATAATTAAATTGTACATAAATTATATGTACTGTACAATATTTACATTAAACCTATAAAGTATATAGTGTATATAGTACCATTAAAGCGTTATATTTTATAATTATATAAATCAAAAAAATTGTGTGAATAAAAAATTTCCAGCCCTAAAAATACAATTTTATGTGGACGTCCCTAACGTTATAATTTTTCTTTTTATGTTAAACCACATCACGAAGACGAAATGTAATAATAAAACACAACCTTTTTAAATTAAGATTATGATATCCTCAATATATAGAATTGTTCATCCGGTGTTTTTATGTTTTCGTTCGTCTGTGTTTGGTTCTTGATTTAAACAAAAAATTAAAGTGGCACTTCGGTCCCAAATATTTAATTTCTTATACTTCAAATTTTACAAATTTTAAGATTTAAGGGTTTTCCATTTTCAATGTCCAGATTTAAATATCTATAAGCTTCCCAAAATTTCCGTATGAAAAGACATATAATAAGTTTTATGACTGCTAAAAAAGCGCTAGTTTATTGATCAATTTGAGCGCTTTGTCCTAGTACTTAATAAATATACTAAATTAACCTTATTATTTCCAACTGCGTTCGTGGTTTTAAAGCGTTTATAAGGCGGAGCACTAATTTTAATTTTTTTTTATGTTTTGAAAATTCATTTGTTTTTTTTTAACTTGTAATTCTGACGTATTTGAATAATTGTGACAAATTGTATCATATTTCTTTATAATCTAACCACAGTCCTTCGTGTATAGGGGTTTTAGTAGTCCCCCTTCGAGCGCCGCCCCAGGTGGCGGATAGGGCGAAGCCCGCTAATATTGCAGGTACATTGAAATCTTCCTTTGAAAACTTAGAGCACTGCCATAGGTGACTGTTATTTCTAGTGCAACGCGTGGAAATAAAAATAAACTCAGAACCAATAGAATAAACAAAAACATCATTTAAACCAACCTTAAAGGTGGCAAAGTTCTTTCACGATCCTCAACTGGTAACGCTCTTCAAAATGTTTAATAGAAAAAGGGGGAACTTAAAAATTATAGAAATTAAAAAAATTATAAATCAATTTAACAACAAAATTTTTCAGCTGAAGAATGAAAATAGAATTGAAAAAGGGTATTATAACCAATGCCAATGTTAAACTTCATGTTCGTAATGTTCAAGTATGTTTGCACAGAATAGATAGTCCAAAGGAAGAAACGTTTAAGCAAGAAAAGGAAAACGGAGGAGAAAGAGAGAGAGAGAGAGCTTCTCCGGTTTCTTAGAAGAAAATACCTTAAAAAGACTTAGTACGAAAGACTAGAAGAAGGCACCTTAATAAAATACCAAGAATAAAGGTTAGTATTGATATACTTTCGGTATATCGATTTAGAACCCACCACCGGCGGTTCATGGAAAAGGTAAATTGGCTGCCGAAGCAAAAATTGTTACAATTTCGTTTATTTTTTCCTAAAATGAGGTGGAAAATGAGTGAAGAACTCAGTGATAAATTAGTAAAATCCAAGACGGCTTTGAAGGAGGATCGTGAAGATACGGGTATGCAACCTAATACGGATCTTTACGTTAAAAATTGTACGGTTTAGCGATTCAAGACGTTAGTGTGGAACCAGTAGGCATTTTGAATAATCCAAATAAACGGATAACCGCACCTGGACGCTTCTAATGCAGCACTGCTAAAAGAAAAAGAGATTCACCGCCACAGACTTCAACAGAAGGGGTAGGAAAGGAAAGAAGCGGTAGGGATATAAACCGGAACGGCACAAAGTTTCATCAAAAAGACCAAAAAAAAAATCGGAAAAGACCAACTCTATCGGTTGCGCTTTTGATTAAAAAAAAGTGCTAAATCGTTTGCTGAACTGCTAAGAAAAGTCAAGACGGTCTCAGAACTTACAGGAAAAATTACTCGAATATAAATCCAAGAAATTAACAAGCCATTAAAATGTTTCAAATGCCTCGAATATGGCCAACGCAAGCTCAACGCGTGTTTGTTGTTTCAAGGAACTTATTACATTTACATGATATTAAGAATCATTGTGACGTTTCAATAAGAACAAATTATTTGGTAGTGGTCGCTCGCAGTACTTGCAGAAAGCTGCAAAATTAAATAATGTAAGAAATTGAAGAATATCGGTCTAAGTTGTGTAGGAAGTGCGGAAAAGATTGTTTTATTGCAAAGAGCTGCAGAAATGTAATTTTCGAGAAAATGCTAGCGGTGCTGAATCTGATTTTTTCAGATGTAAGATCGACGGTATACATATATAAATATGATGTATAGCTGCTATGTTTATCCCAGTGCAAACACAGAAGAGTTCAAAGAATCTGGATCGCCTGACTAGAGATGCTTGCAATAATAGCCCTTTGTTGATTACACGTCATTTTATTGCCTGAGCCGATGAATGGGAGAGCCGAACTACTAATAATAGAAGTAAACCTCTTCTGAAAGGATTTTCGATACTTCCAGAGAAGTTTCGAGCATTTTCGAGACAACGATTCTAAGAGCATGTGGCACAGTGGAAAACAACAAATCTTTTTGTCCTGATAAAATTCCCAATGAAGCATTAATAACTGCGGTCCGTGTATATCATACCACCCAATCTGCTTGCTGGATACGGTTGGTAAAATATTAGAGAGGATCATATGTGAAAGCTGCAGAAGGACATTAAAAAAAGTAAGACTTGTCTGGAAATCAATATGGATTCCTTAAAGCACCCTCTATCATTGAAGCGATTAACCTTGTGGTAGATACGTCGCGAGAAATGATTGCAGCTACAAGATTGAGGAGAGCAGCCAAGATCGAGGAGTGGCTTTTTTTTTATAGGTGAAGCGTCTTAAGAGCGGTTTGTGTGTTTAGAACGGTCTCAAAAAAGGCTGAGTGTCTCAAAGCGGGAATGCCACCTGTAGTTAAAGCTCGTTAGCTTTAACTACAAAAGCTGAGGATGGGAACAAAAAGGAAAATCGTAATATGACCAGTGCTGGAACTGTGAACTAGTGATAGTTGCACAGGAACTATTCGCTAAAAGAACGTTGTGCGCATTGTTTAATCATTGATAAATAAAAGATTTAAAGAAGTGATTTTTTGTCTAAATTAGTTTCTATTTGGACAAGGTTGTTTTCTTGCTTATCTATATATTTTCAATGATTCTCTATATATGCACGATGATTCTCCAAAAATGCCTGAGACCTGACAATGAAGATCACTGGTTTTTGAATACTCACGCCTTAGCAACGCAAGATTAGACCTATATTTAGGTCTGTGGGAGTCAACCTAGCATCAGCAAATATTATTAGCTGTATGCTGAAGTTCAAGGGAATGTGGATAATAGTATAGCAAAAACTATAACACTTAGAAATGATTAGGTATGAACGTTCATAATTAAAAATAATGGCACATTGAGTTCAGCCGGCTTCGTGAAATAATACTTATCGGTAACTCCACGAGGCCAAATGGCAAAGAAAATTGGGGGTTACTCAGTAAGAATCAAACAATTTTGTACGATTATGATGGTGTCTTATAAGGTCTTTAAAACTTCTCTCTTCCACTGAAAAAAAGACACGCGGAGGCAGAGACAGACACACATTTGTGCAGACGTTTACAGCAACCAATATTTGGTAATAATATAATTTCAAATCAAGCCAGTGAAACATACAAAATCAAATAGGACAATAATTACAAAGATACTGAAAAGACTGATACGGAACTACTGAAATAAACCACACCTTAAATTAAACGCCTTATAGAACAGTGTGTTAGAAAGGTCACTGGCAAAATTACAACAAACCACATATAAGTAGAACTTCTAGTTAACAACTGATAAAGCACAGTCAAAGAGATGGAAAGAATAGTTTGACGAACGTCTGTAATAGAAGTAAACAATCTTGGCATTTATAAAGGAACTATAGTATTTCCAATGCACCAACGAAATGGGAAGTTAACGGTGTTATAGGGAAGCTAAAGCAAAAAAAAAATGCTGAAATAGCCGCTAAAATATTTGAAGGCTAACAAAAATAATACAAGAAGTTTGAAATTCTGGCGGAATACCACAATTCCAATCGCCAGAAAGGTGATCTAAGAGAATTTTTACATGAGCTTGTGAGGTATGTCCCACCTCAAAAAAAAATCACACCTTTATTGACTATTGACCGAATACCTGAAATCAAGAAACGAACGAGTCGGAACAATATTATCAATGGAATAGTCAACTGTAATTGCCTTTTATTAATTTTTAACGTGCATTTGACATGTAGCATTCTAGGAGTAGGAATAAGAAAAAGAAGGATATAGTCTAACCAATGCGGTTTCTGGTCGTATTTCGTAGTGCCATACAATAAGATGCTGCCAAATATAAAGACATATACAAAACCTAAACATTCAAGTTGGAAAACCCCATATATTATTACATTTAACTTCAACGACAAAACATAAAAAAAACTCGTCTAGCATAATTAAATTTGAAATTAAATAAACTGCAAACAAGCAAATCAATTTTTTTTTATTATGTGTATGCTAAAACATAGAAACATATAAATTTTCGCACCAAATGAAAAACATGTAATTTTGTCGTACAACAAAAAAAAAGTCATCGTACAAAAAATATGATGAAAATTTTCATGATTTGGAAGTTGGCGCAAATTGAAAAAAAAAATACATCAACATGTAAATTTTTTGTTACTTTTTAAAGCAATAGGGGACCATTAAAATATCATAAAAACTTTAAATTTAATAAAATTTAATTGAATTAAACAGATTTTCGTATTTCGTGTCGGTACTCGTATAGACGTACAAATTTACCTATATAACAAATACGACAAATATTAAAGTCATTTAGCCGCAAGAGGGAAATCAAAAAAACTTTATGTTCCATTTTATAGCCAAAACAACATTTTGGTTCAAAAGTCTAAATTAGGTTTGAAACCAACAACATCGTCCTTACCAATAGACGTGCAAATTTATTTCCGTTGTTTATAAAACAAAAACTGTCGTTAGGTTGTGGGTTTGGTTATAACTTATTAGTGTATTCACATAATAAATAGCTAGTCATTGTACGAATAGTACACGACGAGCCCATATTATAAAGAGGGATGCGAAATAAAATATACGTACGTCATATTTTTTTTATATTTCTGGGGTCAATCGTAAAAATAAATTTGGCCTCGATTTATTATGAAAGGTAAAAAAATCATTTAACTCGTGTCAAGGCTAACAAAAATAATAACCGCCATTGCTGCCTCGTATCATATGAACTAGTTTCACTAAACTCGTCTGGTTCGTTTGGTTGTAACTGCCGTTCTAAATTTTGTTGTCTTATTGCTTATGTTATAATTCAACCGTCATTATTCCATAAATTAATTGTAGTTCAGTGGATGTCTGTTCAATACGCCATCGTTTAACGAATTCAGTTTTGTTTTTTCGTTAATCAAATAACATCTAATTTTATGTATTCACAGTTGGATTTAAAGTTATCCGGTAATGCAGATGTTAAGGACTACAATTTTAAGGATATGTATAAAAAAAGGAATGCATCTTCAAAAATCATATTCATACTGAGTTGCCGTCTTTCGAGGAGTATCTCGCGATTGTAAGTTCCAATGTCAACAATCATTACGTTGATGTTAATATTCGTGATATGTTAGTGGCTCCACATGAAAAAGTTCATGTATAATCAGCATGAGTAAGTACAAGCACACCTGTTCTCATGCATATGCGGACGTTCTACGGAAATAAGCTATCATTTAACAGATAATTACCTTTCAATTACTGCCAGTTTTTACTGCTTAGTGTATGAGGAATGAACCTCTCATGCAAAAGATTTCGTATTTCATAACAAACAGATGGCTGGAGTCACTTCAGAAAAATCATGGCAATATTACACCATATTTCGATCGAAAATTTGCTCTAGCATTACAGAATCAAGTCGGACTTATGCATATGTTTGATGTGGCAATTAATAGTACGACCTCATTTTGATCCATTTGACCGAAAGCAGCCGTGGATCTGAAATGTTTATTTTTAGTATACCTGCGAGTGCAACGCATTCCATAAAAGGAATCCATATTAATTTTCCGGGATCTTTTTACACTCGCATGTGGCTCATAGTAGTTAACTTGATTTTAAAACATCCTTTTACGGTCGAGATGATTACGGCAACCTTCGTAAAAACTATTTTGGCATTCCAGAAGTTCTTTTCCATAGAAAGATTACCAAGTACTATTGTGAGTGACAATGAAACTCATTATCATAGTTTAAAAAAAGTTATTCATCCTCTTTAATCGAACATGTGACCATCGCACTATTCGATCCTGCGTTCAATGTGTTAGCTATAGTTCAGAAGGAACGTTCAAAGAAACATTTTTTCAGCTGAAATACTTTATGGTCGACAGCCGCGCTTTTTATTATCAGTATTGTTACCATCAACAATGTTGACAGGTTTTTTCGCGAAATTACTTAGACAAAAGACAGTGACTAGTCTAAAAGATAATAGAAAAGTTTAACGTCCGTTTATTATAAAACGTTAGAACCGATCATTGATGTCTGTAAAGTTAGCTCAGAAATTATCCCACAAAAACACGATGGTAACACTAATGACACTGAAAAATCGCGACATTTTTTGATTATCCCAGAAAAATTGTCTCTCAAGACATTATTTTAATGTCAGCCCGAAAAACAATATCTCTGTCACGCCATAAAACTATCAAACAAAGAAATAAAATAAACACAAATTTAGACGAAATCAAAATTAATAAAAAAAGTTCAATTAAATAGAAAAAAATAATTGAACTTATTATAATAAAAAGAAGCACTCAATCTTTATTTAAAGAAATCTTAAAGGCGTTAGATTAACTACAAGATATTAATTAACGAGCACGGCATAGGTTGTGTAAGCCATAAATATTACTAACTTTGAGCAAAATCAGAAAGTAAATCTATTGGTGGAATGTTTAATAGTGGAATAGTGAGATTGCATTGGTCCTTAAAGTCGGTTAAATGGACCTATCAAAACCGATAATTTCAAAATGATTTATGATCGATGATCGGCTCCAGGAATATAGACTGAATATTAACTAGACATTGAACGAAAGAGTCAAAACCACAAGTACTTTTATATAACTCCTCTTTTTCTAAATTTCCGTTACAGAAAACTGGAAATTGAGCTTTTGTATCCATTATATTTTGTTTTTTAAATCCAGTTTTTTTGGAGTTTGTCCAACCGCTGGTTCAGGCTTTATTTGTAATTTTCTAGTAACTTCTACTTGTTCCTCTTGTGACTTCTGGTTGAAGGCCAAAATATTTTATATATTTAAGTTGTTTATTATCCTCTTGATTATGGTTTTGTTAGGACCCAATTTTTCCTCTTTATTCCAAATTTTCGACCAAGTTAGTTTTTTAACATCGAGATTTATGGGTTCTAAACTTTAATGATTTTTTGGGGATTTTTAGTTGCAATCTTTTATATAAATAATTGTTCCGTTCATTTATTTAATTTAAAATAGCAAACATTTTGTGGGCAACCGCCCTAAATGTGGTGCGTTTCGACATCTTCTTTTTATTATCACGAAGTAATTTTCAATGTGGCTACTACTTAGTCATTTTTCATTCAATAAAATGATGCTACTGTTTCTTTAATAAATTTTGTCACTTTAGAATTTAAAGCATAATATTAATTTGTATCACATAACATATTTTTCAATAAATGAGAACAGCATAAATGAATTTTAACATATTTTTCAGAAAATGAGGGAGTATTATATTTATAACATAAATATAACTCAACTGCAAATATTGTACAATGTTTAAGTTATTAAATGAAAGTAATGCTATTAATTTAGCATTACTTTAATTTGTGCAAAACTGAAATCTGAATATCGATAAAAATTTTAAAAATTCTGAGCCAATGCCCTATCATCTCAAAATTATGACTTGCGATTACTTAATCTGTTACCGGAAAAGGATCTGTTGCTTCACTTTCATATAGGTTAATAGGAATAACTAAAGCGTAATAAAACATTTTTTTGCAGTCGTCATTTGCTGACAGAATTAGCACAGCAGTTGCGTCTATATATCCTGTTACCTTAAAATTTCGATTTTGTCGACAAGCTTGTAACACTTCATATTACATTTTGCTATATAATACAGTGTAAAATGGAACTATTGATAACTACAAGTTTGGACAATCAGCTAATACAATTTTTTTCTAATTTGCCCAAAGTAAGTTGCATTCATGGCTTCCGGAACATATACTATGCCGTGCTCGTTAATTGATATTTTGTATGACTTCAATCGACTATATCGGACAAAAATTTTTATCTTTTTATATTTGTATTTAACGGGTATTTTATGTAAAAATGCCGGACAAGCTTGTGTAGCTCTCAATCGCGGAAAGTTACTGAATGGTATCCAAATAGAAGACCTTGATTGCTTAAAGCTGAAAGGGAGAGTTTTATGTAACGGTGACGCTTTCGTTGAAATGGCTAGATTACGATAATATGAATGAAATAATTTTAAGTATATATTGGCACACGTTAAATGCTAAGATTTGAGAATCCTCATTACTTTAACACTTGAGCTTCTAACACTAAAAAATAAAAAATAAAATTATAGTGAAACCAAACTAAAAAAACACGCTTAAAACAAGCAAGAGGAACTAAAAAGTAGAAAATAAATTTTAAATATGTATACAAATTTTGTTAAACAGTGATAAGAAATTCGTCACTCGATAATGATATATTTTAATTTTACAAAAAATTAATTTTGATACAAAAAACAATTTTGGTTATGTTTATAGTGTGCCATAGATCGTAGTATAACTATAACTCGTATTATGATTTTATATCGCGCTAGCTTTATAATTATTTTACTATATTTACGGAAGGAAGTGTTACCAGATTGAACTATAATCGATTTCTGGGATTTTTTTTTTGGGCTAACTTCACAAAGGTCGATGATGGTTGTTTTTTAACTAAAGCAATCAACCTCAGAGGAGATAGTATACCAACGAATATCCTGGCGGTTATAACCCAAGTTGATTGAAAAAAGCAAATTAAAAAAACTGTTAGATCTTGCAACCGTTCGTTTTGCACACCGCAAAAACCCCAAATTTGTGGGAAACAGTTTTTTAAGTTCGAAATTCCTAAGTTGCGCAGTGATTTCAGAACAGTTACGGTTACATGTAGGTATAAGAAAAGTAGGATCTTAGAGTGGTGATGCATCCTTTTGGGATATCAATCGGAACTATCTTTTCTGATGAGAAAATATGACCGATAAACTCTAGTGACTCGTTAGTAAACAATCTTCATCTTTTTCTTGTTCAATTTCAGTCCAGTCGAATTAATTTTTGCAATCGCTTCTTTTGTTGCAACATTAGGTTCTTGGAAAGTTGAAGCACAAATAAATATTTCGACGGCCGAGATGTCGGCAAACGGTGACCTTAGGTAAGCATCAGAAAACTGACTTTAATTTGTCAGAAACCTTTGCTACAATCTGGCAACATACAAGCCTTGGAACCCTTGACTCGGGTCGATATTTTGTCAAATGTTTTGAGCCAAAAGGAACTATTGAGAATGTACTTTTTTGCATACTGCTTTGCAGTAACTCTACATTTTCGCCATAACATTCAATTTAAATTGCTTTAAATTAGATATAATCAATATCACATGTATCGTCAACTCATTAAAATTTATATTTCGATGATATCGGACCGTTATCAGCAATTAAGCATACAACCGAAAAAATATTTCATAAAATATGCCATAATATATTACTAACAAGCTTCAACGAACAATATACAATTCAAAACAAAACTCGCTAAAATAGAAATTCGAATATAGAATTCTAACCGAGGGTACACAGCAATGCAGTAACAATTATGTTATGATGAATAACATTAAAACGTGGTGGTATGGACTGACCCCACGAACAACTAATTGTACCCCTTATGTGGTCTTTCTTCCTGGAATAGTAATTTATTTATCTTTTCAAATATCACACTACAGTATTGTTCAAGTATAAAAATTGATCTTAGTTTCGAGGATTGTCATACTCCTAAAATTTTAGGTTTACCCTCTAACTATACTTTTTTGGTCTCTAAACACATATACCGGTTATCTCATAGATTTAAGGCAATTCAGTAAACGAATCTTAACATTTTTATATCATAAGTGAATTGTTGTTGTCAACAATTCAAAAATAAACCAAAGGTAATCAACCAACTATAGATTGCCTGGTTTTATAATCGTACTTCTATTTATAAATGTGTATGACATCTGTTGTTAAGCTGTGTAACTAAATAAATATTATGTATATATGTGTTTATCAAAATATAAAAACAAAATTTTTTGTCGTTTTTATAAACATTTCAAATAGCCTACGTTGTTCTGTTTATTTTTTGTTTTTATTTTTATATGTGAACAAATATTTGAGTTATGTCACAAAAATGATGTTTAAGAAATTTTTTTTCAGACAGTACAGTAAACACAAATTTTTCATTTCCCTCTAAGGAAAATGAAAATATTTTATTTTGTAAATATGTAGTATTCTTTTGAAAAGTACCAGAATATAGGGGTTTTCCAATGCTACGATAAAGGGTCGAACAAACAAAATATATAAACGTTATACTTATGTCAGAGTTATATTTTTTGTTTTATTTTTTACAAAGCGACATCAATAATTTAGCGACGATACATAGGATCGTAGATGTATTGGAATATAACCATTGTTACAAATTCTAGTATTTAAATTAATGTACTTATTTAAGTTAATTTTATAGTTTAATAATATAGCAACTCAATTGTTAGATGTTAGTATATACAACAGAAAAAATTGTTTTCCCACAGTTAAAAACTTCCATTTGTTTAACTGATAACCCAAACCTGATCATCAATCCATTGGACTCCAACAAAAATGTATGCGCCTAAAGCAATTAAATATACAAATTTCAGGAGTGTAAATGTTACCCATTTGCGTTTAATTTTTATTTTTTTTTATCAACCAGACTGTCACATTCATGATTCTGTTTGAATAACACAATAATAAAAAAAATTGGAGAAAAATCGAATTGAGAAAGTTTAAAATATTAAAATATTATCTGGATAGGTTAAAAATGCAATTTACATATTAAACTAACGATAAAGATAAACAGGAAATTAATTTTTAACTGAAAAATTAAAATGTTTGTTGTAAATGTATGTGTGTGCGTGTATGTGTATTTGTTGTAAATGTATGTGTGTATTTTGAATTTTGGTAGAGGAGGGAATCTTCAAAAGATATTACAAGGAACTATCATAATCTTGCAAGGGAATCGGATTTTTACTGAGTGATCCGGCGATAATTCGAACGTTCTTTAGGTAAATTGTCCCATAGCCCCTGTAACTCGTTCACTGTTCCAATTATTTATTTTGGTTTTTTGGTCAATGCTTCATAGTAATTCAGCAATTAAAGTTCATATTACACTACAGAATTTCTTTTTCTTATATAGAAGTGTGTAGCCTCACACGGACAATTGTTTTTCATTTTTTGTTTTTATTATATATCAATTATTCTTATTATTATATATCAATGTTTAAGTATATCAACATTAAATTTATTTTTTATTCTTATTTTATCTGGCGTTTTATCGACAACCTTATATTTAAAATGTCTAATTTTATTTTTTATTGTGTTTTTCTCGATTAATGAAATGAGCTGTCAAAATTTTAGTAAATTTAATTTTATTTTGGAAAACATCCGAAGCTTACGTAAAAATGTCGATAACTTTTTAGCTCATATTAATTCATTTCTTGATGAGATGGATATAATTTTTTTTAACTGAGACGTGGATTTCTCCCTTTGAAAGTAATAATTACTACGTATCTGATTTTACTATGGTTGCTAATTGTAATGACTCATATAGATGAGTCTAGTGGTGTATCGGCTTTTTATAAAAAATATTTTTGATTTTCAATTTCCCGCTTTAAATTTTTCTTCAGCTGATGTTATCAAATTGACAATTCATATAGATAAAACTAGTTTTTGTTTTTTCCTAATATATAGATTCAATTTCATTTCTACGGAAATATTTCTTAAAGAATTAAACGATTAGTTTAATTCTTTAAGAAATATTTCCGTAGAAATGAGTTACAGATTTATCTAAAAATAAAATTTTACTTGGGGACCTAAATATTTACTTATTGAAAGAGTCTTATATAAAGGACGAATTTTTATTGTGGTCCGCTTCGTTTGGGTTGTATTCTTTTATGAATAGCTTTACTAGAACATGCTCAAATACGTGCATTGATCATGTCTTTGCTGAAAAGAATATTTCAAAATTCTCTCTTGAGGTCAACAGAGTAAATTTGCATGTGACAGATCATAATACAATTTTGCTGGCTTTGAGTGTACGTGGTCCAAAAATACTTAGTCCACGGTTCGAACGGCGATTTCAAACAAAAATCAATTACAGCATGCTATCTGAAAGTTTAAGTTCTTGTGACTGGGCTTCGGTTTTCTCGGCTGATGATCCAAATATTGCGTTTTCCAATTTTTTATTAAGGGTAACTTAATTCATCACTAAAATAAGGTGATTTCGAGAATTCGTAGGAAAGATTTTAAAATTAAATCTTGGATGACCACTTCGCTGCTTAATTTAATTAATTATAGAATCAGTTCAGCCAAAAAATTGGCAATGAATCAACATAATTCTGTTTTGAATAAAACATTTTAGAAAATCAAAGACAAAATAAAACGATTAATTCCTCTAACTGAAGAAAGATATTTTAAGTCTAAATTTTATGCCGCAGAGAAAAATCGAAGTGGAAGGTCATTAACAATGTTTTGAACAATTCACAAAGCACAAATAAAATTTTCTTAATTAATGTTGGTGATAACAAAATTGAAACTGATCCGTTGAGGATAGCTAATGTTTTTAATGATTTTTTCATCAATGTACCTTACGATATTTTAAAAGCAAATTAGGAATCTGTATCAATCGACCAGAGTGTAAGGCAAAATGTAGTTCTCTCGAAAAGCATTAATAAGAATTTCTTCTTGTTTCTCATCTGTGAAAGTGAAATTGTTGCGATTGTCAGGAATTTAAAGAATACTACGTCATACGGCAATGATGAAATTTCACACAAAATAATGAAAAATATAATTGGTAGTGTGTTGATTTATATTGTGTGTTTTTTTTTATTGGTTCATTTGTTGATTTATATTTTCAACTTATCTTTGTCCAAAGGATTTTTTTCCTGAAAAACTTAAAATTGGTGTCGTAAAGCCGCTTTTTAAGAAAGGCGCACAGTCAAATATGAATAATTATAAACCTATTACTCTTCTGAGCACTTTTTCTAAAATATTAGAAAAATTAATTAAAAATAGACTTTTGGGATATCTTGATTATATAAATTTTCTAGATAAACGGCAATACGGCTTTTTAAAAAAATCTTCCACTGAAAAAGCCTTAATCGCATTCTTATCGCCATTTCACCACTTTTTAAATAATAATTTGTATTGATATTTCAAAGGCTTTAGTATCATGGTACATATATGGATTCCTTAAATTATGCAATGAAACATGATATTATTTTATTGAAAAAATGGTTCTTCGTTCATTTCATGATTTTGAGTTGCAAGTCTAAATTAATGAACTTCAGTATTGGTGGCACTATCCAAATATTGATTTCAACATTAATGTATCATTCATTATCTTGGGATCAAAACCGTTGTAACTCACTTTGCGTTCCTATTGAAACTGTGAACTCGTTCAGATATCTTGGTTTGCAGTTAGACTTTCAGCTCAAATTTAAGGAGCACGTTAATAATTTTAAAAGTAACTTAAGGATGACATTAAGAACTTTTAACTTTCTGCGGAACATTTGTAGTCCTGAATTTTTAAAGTGTTTGTATTATGTCCTGGTTGACTCGCACCTTCATTATGGAATTGCGTGTTGGGGTGGAATTTATTTATCTAACATTAAACCATTGGTGTTAATTCAAAAAGCTGTTATACGAATAATTAACTTCTTGCCAAAAGTGACTCCTCTTATCCGTTGTTTGTTAAACTAAAGATTTTTCCGCTTCAATACCTATTTGTTTTCAAAGTCCTTAAAGCTTTTTATATCATTAGCGGAAATCGTTCTGTTAATAGCGTTAGTAGCGTTACTTACAACTTGCGGAAGTTTAAAATAATTATGATCCCTTTTCCCAATAAAGAACATTTTAAAAGATTTTTCACATATACCGAAACGCTTTTTTAATATCTATTTGTTTTGCAAATTTTGAAATTATGGTAATATTGTGTTAAGTTGTCGATTCTGTACTCAGGTTTGTTGGTATTTTACTTTACTTTACGTCGTTTTTATTATTGATATTTATTATTATTGTTGATATAGTAAATAATTGTATTTAATATTTTAATGTTTTTTAATTTTTGTATTTTAATTTTAATTTTTTTGGTACATTTTTTTTGTAATATTTTATTTTTTCTGATTTGAATCGTAGCTCCTATACATTTTTGTTAAATATGGAGGTTACTATACTAGTTTTTTTTTGTGCTTTGTTTACTTCTGTAACATTATTTTTATAAAATGTAAATATGTATATTAAGTTAAAAAAAAATAAAACTAGGAAAAAAAAAAATTTCATTAAACACTTTTAAAGGCCTTAACCTATAAACAAATGCCATTTGCAGGTGATAAGTGAACATCTTCAAAGCATTCGCCCAAATCGATGTACTATAGAACAGAATAGGTGTAATCGCGTTACACAGTAACAATCTGTGACTTTGACGCATACATTCGGCATTATTATACATTCTGCATGTTCGCAATAAGGCCCTTTTCCTTTTCATAGCATTTTCACTCAAGTAAGCTTTCTAAATTAGCTTAAGTCTAGTGTTAATTATAACTCTCTAGAATTTAATAAAAGTTTAGGTACACTTTGTTGTTCACCCACTTTAACCTTTAAGTTTTTCTTATTTTTTCTACTGTCGATTAGGACTATTTCCGTCTTCTGTTGCGCTTACTGCAAACTATCATAGATGATAATCATTCATGATTACAGTTACTTTATCATCTAGGGAAATGTACCATCCTGCTTGTGTCTAATTTGCAACAAATTCAGACCTAAAACATTGGAACCTCAATTATTAGTCAAAAATCTGAAACCAATATGATAAATACATAAACCAACCAAAGTATACTGGTAGACAAGTCAAATCGAGGTCATCATCATGAACTTGATGATTAGGTCGTGATGATCATGAACTTGATGATCCTTGGTTGTCAGGTTGATTTTAAAAAAGTAGGCTAAAGTGTAAAGGCTGTGGGTCTCCTACTGGGAGTAGGCGTTTGGCTAATAGCTCAAGCTGTAAAATCTTATTGTTACGAAAACTCAACCAAAGCCTCGGATAAATTAGAATACACAACAATGATCTCGCGGACACGATATAAGGACAACAATTTAAAATTTCGAACATGGAACATACTTACTCTACATCGCTCGGAGAGCCTCCATCAATTCTTCAAATAAGCATCTAAGTATAAATGCGAGCTCATGGCACTGCAACAAATAATACTAATCGGCAATGACCTCGTCGATTATAGTCGCATGTGGCTAAGCACGAATTTGGCGTCGGTTTCTTGATTGACAACAGATTTCGTCCATTCGCTACTAATTCCAAACCTGTCAATAATAGGATTTGTATACTTAGGTTTCACGGAAAACACTTTACTATTACGTTTGTGAACGTACATGTCCCCTAAGAGGAGAAACGAGAGAAAATTAAGGATAGTTTCTATGATGAACTCGAAACTGTGTTAGGCGACTTCAGTGCTCAAATTGACATTGCTAGCAGCACATGTCGTAGCACCATTGACCGAAACTCTTTACACCCTACATCAAATAAGAACGGGACACGCACCACTGAGCATTACTGTACATTTTGGTAGCTGCCAGTACATTCTTCCCACATAAGCGCACTCATATAAAGACATATGAACATCAAACGATGGGTCAACGGTCAATCAAGTCGACCACATCCTTTTGTTCAAATGGCCCATCTTTGGACTCAACGATATCAGAACCAAACGTGGAGCCAACATCGATTCAGATCACTTCCTGGTAATTGCTCAATTAAAAATTCACCTGTCAACCACACATACAATTAACGTTTCCAGCATATCACTTGTTGGAACACATCAGCTTAAAGCAACGAAGTTACTTGTACCACCTTTGAGACTACTGTATCAAGAATCTTGGAGAATAAACCAGTTTCTGACTCCGTTCAAGAACAATGAGATATAATTAAAACATCGATAACCGACGCATCAATGTCCATTATAGGCCACAGTTCATCTAAACCTTAAAAATCTTTGGCTAGACGATGGTTGTTTAAGGGCTATTCAGGACGAAGCTATTTGTAGGAACGATTAATCATTGGGTTGGAGAACTGTCGCATATCAACATCAAAAACGATTAACAATGAAGAAGCCATTTTACTAGTTTACAAATAACATGTAATATGCCAAATCTGAGCGATAATCGTTTATTAATTTTGAAAGCCCATGATGTTAAGCCGAATTCATCACTGGCATGGTGGCCAGCTCGTAATATGAATACAGAATAAATTTGCATGGGCATCCACAACAACAAAGTATAATATTGACACGGAACCTCAAATTTGTTTTGACAATTATCCGTTAATTTCCTATTGATACATTTTTCAAATTTTAGTCTAGATCTGGTGGAGTGACAGCTGTTTAATTTGAGCTATATGAGATCATAACGTGTAGCTTGTAGCGACCATCGCTACACAAACAAATATCCAGATATTTCCTGCTCATTCATATAATTCGCTAACGCTACATGTACACTGTGCATAAATATATATAGAGAGCGTAAATAAGCAATTACACATTGCACTCAGTCGCCTTGGCCTTATGAGATTAATTTTTAACTAAATTCGTCATCAGATCGAAAATGAGTATGCTTCGCACAACAACCAATTCTAAATAGTTAAAATACGGACACAACATCCACCGTCGTAATAAATTTAAATAAGAAAAATTTGTTAGGTTGCAGCGCCGTCCGAAAAGCAACACATTAAAAGTAAGAAGTAAGGTCAAATAAGTGATCAATTTTAATCTCTCTACTTCTCCAAGAGATACTTGAAAATATTGCCAGAAACTTTGAAATTAAATTGAGCAACGCATGTTATGAATCGCAACAAGATTAAACTCAAAACATTTAATGATTGGCTTTACCAACTAATCTAGGCCATCACCACTTAACACGCTTTAGATCATATGAGAAATGTGTAGTTAACCAATGCAAGTTTGAGCACTATCCACTCTTACACAATTCATGAGTATACATTTGGTGGCACCAGTATCGAAAGGCACTGCAGCTACAGCAATTGCTTATAAAAATTCAGGCGGTAAAGATAAATAAGCTCTTGTATTGTGACAGACGATCTATATATAAATTCAGCTTGCAAAACAACATTCTCTTTCCCAATGAGGGGTTTTCTATTACTTTGATCGATGAACAGTTCACCAAAAATATAAAACTAGATGACAACACCATAAATAAACTACGGAAAGCCGATGACACCTTGACCCTGTATTGGAACCAGGCGCACTCATCTCTGCTTATATCGCACCTTTTTCGTATGTTGGTAACAATTAATTGTCTAACCGTTCGCGTTACCTATCTTAAAAATGTACATAGTCTCTCTAAAACATCACGAATGATGACAATTCAAAAGCTTAATGTATAGGCATACCGATCGAAATTGAGACTGATAACTGTATTAATTTTTGTAAAGCTTGCAACAAACTCAGTCGTACTTTTCCTTAAAGTTAAATGACAAAGGCAAAGTATCAAGAATCAAGAAAGAAGCCTACATTTCAAGAATCTATACTTAAGCAAATTTGGAGATTCTCAACGAGTTCTGAAGGACCAGCAAAGACGAGTAAGTAACAACCACATACGAATTAAAAAAATATTCTTATAATATAGGCCAACGCTTTGATTTGTCAACTCATTTGTTGGTGAAAATATTCGCTGATCAAAAAGCTGAAAGGCTTTTAAATTTTCAACGAAAAGGGCTCTAAAAAATGTTCCACATGACTTAAAATAATGTCTAACTATCTTAAAATAATAACGATTAAATGATTTATAAGTTTCCAGCTGACGAAAGAGCAACTTTATGCTGCCACATTAACTTGGCCAAATAAAGGAAAACTAGCGATTTAAAAAAGGTAAATTAATATTACAAGCAAGAATAAAAGTTCCTCAAACTGCCATTATTTTTTGTATTTGTTAATCGGCTGCATACCATAAGTGGTTTATTAAAAAATGATTAGAACCGTCCTATTAAGTGATTGATTTGAATTCTGTTGGTTATAGTAAATCAATTTGAACATCCTTTTAATTCAAATAAAAAAACGGAACATCATGATTTATTTTCCACTCGGCTTTACAAATGTTCAACTTCTAAGAGATAAAATGATAAATTTCACAAATTAATTTCATTGATTTTTATGGTATCATGAAGCAACATATTATGTACCTATATAATTTTCTATTCAACCATTTTTTATTCTAAGAAGGTTTAGGTTTTTGTGCACTTATGTATATTTGTATTTATGTACTTTATGTTGATAAGCACTAAGTTCTTTAAACTATTTATTATAACCAAGTAAGAATATGTTTTTGAAATAAACTTACAGTACATAACTGTTGCACACAAAGTTGAATTGAGGTAGCATATTTAATGGTACTTTAACCATACATGCATATACTTATATGTAAATAACTAATATTAGTTTTTTAAACCATCGTTAAATGAATTTATGATATGTAATCATGGCGACTAACATTGGTTTCGTGCCAACAAATAATCATTTCACACAATGGATTATGACTAAAAAAACGGCTTAATTTGAAACTCTTATATATTGAACAACATAAAATACATAACATAACATCACTTACATACATTATATGTCCACACACATTATGTTTGTTCAACATTATTTGTAATCAATATATTTTTTTGTATATAATCAATAGTATATACATTTAGATCCTTTTGTATATATGTAGCCCAAAATAACGATAGGAGTAATGTTTCGAAGAATACCATATACATAATACATATAGTTTATATATATATTTACAGTGATAACCACCATTATTCGCACAGTGGGTAATCTTGTATAATAATAATTGCCAACCCATCCTTTATCAATCATCAGGTTGTTAATGCTTTACCTTCTGATTAAATGTGTGTAGTGTCATAGATAAATAAAAGAAATATCGTAGTCGAATACCATATAGTGATAGCAGTATAATCCAAGAATAAACTCTTCCCATAGAGAACCAATAACATTCTTTAGGTTATCTCCAAGATCAAAACCTTGTACATAGGAACTTTGATAGACCGTTCAATTTTCACCACTTTCATTTGAAACTAGTAAAACGAATGGTTTATAACCAATTTGCCATTGTTTTGATTGATTGATTGCTTGATTAGACTGGACAGCCGAGGAACTAACCACGAACTTCTGGATTGCCAGGCACCACCGTACACCCGTGGTATTTATAACAAAACCGAAGGATTAGATAGGCACGTTAGTTATGGCAGTCGACCCGGTTACTGACACCTAAGCAAACGATAGTATTTTTTTTTGTCGAGCAAGACCGACATGGCAGATATATTTCCCTAATAACCAAACATGGTGAAATTATGTTTGCTGAATCTCAAAAAACGCCTGATGAAATATCCAGACTTATGTGAAATATCACAGCATATCGAGCTTTCAACTACATGAAATAAGTTCTAGATGTCGAAATTCAGCCAATTCCTATTTCTTGCCAAATAACTGTGTGTTAAAGACTGGCAGTTCTTTGCGCCAAAGTGCCTGGGCAAGTTTTTGGCTGTGAGCTCCACAATTTTTGCGTCTACGTTATCAAAGTGCCAAAATTATCAAATTATGTGAAATGACGACTGCTACTATCGATATATCTATGATCTTGATGACCCACCTCAGAGGCTGGAAACATACCAATTGAAGTGTGTAATATTAGATACTTTATCTGGCCTACCTTGCGATGAGATATCTGCTTTGACTGGCATTGCAAAATTATACTCGCGCAGCTCAGTCATACAAACACATTTTTATATTTGAACGATTCATTCAAAAATTTTATCAGCCAAAAGGCAATTGGGGACAAGTTTTCCCTAATGACTTTTACACGTGATTACAAATACTTCGATCCGAGTTCCAGGATTTACGGAAATCACATTTTTGATGCAATAAAATATTAAAACACATACAACCACACGGATTTGCAGATGCCGGCAAAAATGCGTGCGGTTCTTTAGACAATAGTACCTAGGTTGTGCATCTCTGGTGTAGTAAATTAAGAGTCGTTACAAGACAAAAAATGACCTTGGCTCGCGGAGAGCGCTGCCTTTTTTACCTAACTATTCCGCAAGGTTTTTAGATAGAATGAATTTCGCAGAGAAAATGATGGTATATTGGTCTGATTAGACCATTTCACCATACTGTCTTCCTAGTACACCAATAAATTGGATCAAGTCCGTGCATTTGCATACATTTCACATCCTAATCCAACTCAGTGGTTATTGTTTCCATCATCTCTAGTAAAATAACTTACTACTAATCATGCTTTCCTGCCAATATTTGGAATCGTCTATGTTGCTGGCGTTCATTGTATTGTTTATTTGGTTTAACACAAAGGCTACGAAAGAAGTCTTTAAGGAGCTATAGAACGGTAACCCAATCAAGGATAAAAATCCTAAAATGTATATCGCTTTTTCTGGAAAAAAGTAATATGGCATCATTCGCATTGGAGGTAGACAGTTCTTACCACTTATTCAATGAAGCATCTGATTTTCTTTCCGCTGATGTATTTTTATAACAGATTCAATTTATATGTACTCGCGTATCTAAATAGAAGTCGCCAGCATATGAGACTTCAAGTATTGTAGGCAATTGTAAGTGATCAGTTTTCGTCACTAAGTAGTATTTAGGTAACGAAGTTCGGGAACTGATGGTACCAAAAATCTCGAACAGTTTCGCAGTTAATTGGAGATTGGCATTTTGCAAGTGTGCAAAAATTGTTTTTCATTCTATAATACTGTAATGGTTTTTTAAAAAGGGACCACCCCTTTTTCGTCCATCACAAGATTCGAAATGAACTGACAAACAAAACATAAATTTTCTAATTTGTGTCCCAATAGTTTCTTATTATAGCGGGCTGTTGGAATTCCCAGTCAAATAAGTTAAATTTCTTCTTTGCAGAGTGATGGCACCATATACCTAGTTTAACGTATGAGAAACTAATCACCCTTATAAAGCAGGTCGAAGTGATGCTTAATTAACGTCCACTGTGTGATAACCAATAAACATCTAACGCTAATAAAATATTTATACTCACACCAGGTCATTTTTTTTGATTGATTGTTCCAAAAACTATAATGTAAGCGAGAAAAGGGTGCCCTAAAAACAATGATGGCATAGTCTCTTCCAATTAAAATACCATTTTAGTACCAAAAAAGCCAGCTCAGTGGTTATGTTTCTAGTAAGTGCAATACTACTGCAGAGCCACTTCTTAAATTTTATTCTTAAATGAATAGTATTTCTGGAGAAAGTCTTGGCGAAAATACCACACACTGGTGAAACTAAAAAAGATTCGAAGTGAACGGACAAACAAAACATAAATTTTCTAATTTGTGTCCCGATGCATTAACCAAAATTCAGTAACTTTAAGTAGATTATGAGATAATAAATTTTAGTCCAGAATTACTCCCGCCTGTAGTGAAAACAGAAGCCAAAAGTATTGATTGACTTTATATGAATGTGAACTTCATGTTCTTAAAGTATCTTGTAACAGCAAATATGATTTAGTGCAGAAATTGAGTAAGTAGACTCGGTTCTGGTGGAAATGTAAAGTTACGCAAATGCTGAATGATTTGTTTAGTTTACTTTTTCTGATAAATAAAGTTTAACTGGTGACTGCAACTCTTGACAAGATTGCAACGCCTTTAATATCGGTACTCGAGAAGTAGAAGTAGCTTTCTGTAATTGGCCAAGAGTATGTTTTAATCACGAAGATACTATAATTCCATTATAAGTTTGTTCGTCATTATTGCGAGGATTTTCAATTTTTTGATCACCACAAGTTTTTTTTATGTTTTAATCTTTGCAGTCTATTTTAGGGCCTAAGCTCACCCAACTCTTTTGCGGTTACTTTAACATCGTACTTAACGCTATCACCAGCCAAATCGAGGACTCAACCAGGACTGGTTCGCTTTGAATAATGCTGTGCTAATTGCTCGGTTTTGTAAAGTTGTAAAGTTTAAAATTTTGAAATAAAAAAGAGGTTTAAATTAACATATTATTAAGCGCACTATAACAGTATGGCTTTGTCGATATCGTTTAATTATCTTCCCCCTATTATCCAATTTTATAAATAACCCCTCATAGACCAGTGATGGAAACAAATACTCGTACTGGTCATTAGGGGACTTTCCTCTAATGACCAGTACGAGTATTTGTTTCCATCACTGTACATAGAAACTTAACACCCATATCATTTCGTTCATTGACCAAAGGCTAAGTTTATTTTTTGTGTGCTTCCGTAACATACACATACATAAAACAAAAACATGGAAGGAAAATCGGTTTTCCTTGTGATAATATATGTTACACAGATGTATTATTTATTAATAACAAAATGCCTTTTTTCAAATATGTTGCTAAAATTACACATACGGTTTTGTTGGTATATTATGCCAAGAGAGATACTAATTTATATATTTTATTGTGAGTTTTAGTTTCTCATATTATCATGTGAATTTTTTTTTTAAATATATTTATTTCTTTTTTTGATTTTGGAGGCATGTGAGTGGTATGAATTAAGTTTGGCATTTGCTAATATTTTAAATAATTGCTTCAGCTTTAATTGAAATCCCGAGGGGTCTATTATGAAACTTATCATACTCGGATTTCTACCTTAAATCTACTTTAAATTCTACCTTAGATCTTAAATAAATATAAGGAGCAATATTTGAGAAGTGGAACACCAGTATTTGAACTTTTAAGAAACTGAACTTACAACTTAATTATTAAAACCTCGTTGGTTTATTACAACAAATATATTTGATATTTGATTGATTTAGCTCCTCACTTCTTGCGATTTGGGTTAAATTTAAACAGACAAGCAAAGTGCTGTTATATGTGTAAAAATTCTATACACTTTCAAAGTTTAAGAACTCGCCAGTTTTAAAAAAATTTTTATTACGCAGAAGTAGTAAAAATTTTTCGCACAGAATATGCAAGACAAAATAAGCAAGATATTTTGGCAGTTTGTAAATTTTTTGAAACAGGCTTGATAAAAGACTAAAAAAATATATTATCTTTGTGGTCGTTCAAAAGAAAATATTACTGCTGTAACTCTGTAAGTACTAATTTTAATGAGAGTCCAAAAACATCAATTTGTAACGGTTCAAGACTATTCGACTTTCTACCAACCACTTCTTTCAGAATTTTGCACAAAAATCTTTATTTAAAGGCATATCAGATTTAAATGACACAAAAAATAGCCATTGATAAAAATCAATGCATAAACTAAGCCAGGTATTTAACAGGTTTCAATAAATCTGGAGTACCTCTGCTCTGTTGCGCAACACCAAGATATAAATGTTTATTTTTTGTCTAAAATAAGTACTATGGTACTTATCTCACAGAGTGTATATAAAAAATATACATAAGAAAACCTGCAGAGGTTTGAAAATAGGTACCTGCGACGAAGATCAAAATAGTTATGACAGACGGACAAACTTTAAAACTGCACAGAAGTACAAAGCAGTAAGCCACTGCAACCAAAATAATAAAAGCGAAATGAAGATGAATTGATCATAAACTACAAAGTGATACATCAAGCAGTCCAATGATAATATCCTGCAAAGGAAAAGAAAATTCAGAAGACCGACAATGGCTTGGGTGGTGCGGCTGTTTATCTAATATATATCTTAGTGGTACCACCCGGGAAACGAATTCGGTCGGCTAAATATTAAATGCGAGTACTAGCACTATAAAATAAGGGCTGGATTAAGATGTCATGCGACCCGTAACAATGATCAATCTGGCTTGAGGCCCTTTCAAATAGCCCAGTCTTCAATGGAGTTTCTGGCTACTTGCCGACCTCTAGTTGTTTTTACCTTTATCCTTGTATTGCGGATCTCTGCAAGGATGGGCACCATTTTTCTCAACTACTCGTAAGACAAAACATGGATTAAAAATAAAAATGAAGAGTCCGGAACTCTTAAAAAACCGTTAAGTTCAGATAAGAAAAAACGGATCCCTAGGCCTTCTCTCTCTATAGTTGGAGAAGAAAATACATGTAAGAATAATGCATGTCCCTCCAAACCAAATAAGGAGAAACGAGTCTGTAGGCCCTCTTTTCTTAAAGGCGGGAAAGTGGATCTATGCAACGACATAGCATGTCCCCACAAACTAACATTCAGAACTAGGAGGAACGCATGGAAACCTTAAAAAGGATAGAGGAAATTCCAGTGTATACAAGGGCAGATAAGCATGTAGCCACACTTTCATGGGCTACTAAGATTGTCAAAGCCATGCCAAGAGGTTCATTGGATGTTGTCTTTAAGACAGGATCAGGTTCTTGGGTTCGGAGCTCTCAATTTCAACTGGTTGTTCAGCAAAAAGGTAGCATTCGATCATGCATTCTTGCAAAAAGCAAATTAAATATCTTTATGCTTGTAAATTACAGCGATACAGATGTAGTAGCAGCTATAGCATCAAGGTCGGTAAAGAAAACCTCTGGTTTTTATCAGCGTGCTTGCCGTATGACGGGGTAAACCTCCTACCTACAAATGTGTGCGATCTTGTAATGGATGCTCAAAAATAGAAAGTTGGAGCCAGCCTTGGTTGTTGTGATACAAACTCACATCATACGATCTCTGTGATCCAGTGGGACACTCGTCTAATCTAACGAACATAGAAATCCCCAAATCTTTTGACCTAACCATCCCGATATCATCCCTCAGAGTTTAATTTCTAACTGATATCCAGAGGGGACTGGGCGAGTGGAACAGTTTGAAAGGCAGGTTTCAATAACTTCTTTACAGATGGCTCGAAAATTTATGGAAAGGTCGACGATGATTTTATAGGATATATTAGCATTATTACGGACAGTCAGGCTGCTATTAAAATTCTACAATCAGGCTTTATCACGTCGAAAGTAGCCCGTAACTTTCTTTCATATCTTAAAGTAATGGCTGAACAATTCAACATCCATCTTATATGGGACCCACCTCATTTCAATATTACGGGGAATATGATTACGGGGAGATGGACTCGCGTGACAAGGCATCACTTGCCTTATCTTATTATGCAAGGTGGACATTGAAGTTCCGCTTGCTACGTGCAAACTGCTCCTTAAAGAAGAAGCTTATTAAATTGCAAACAACAGAAGGCCAAATTGCATCTCATGGGTATTTACTATGCAGATTTGGCCTTATCTGAACTTAAAAAGGTCTAACCAGTTAATATCTATGCAACGGCGTAATATTAGCACAGTTGTGGGTGTCATTACTGGGCACTTTCTTATTGGTAAGAATGCTAGTAGACTTGGTGGTTTCTTTCATAATTACTATCGATGTTGCAAGGACAAAAGAGGAGGAAACAATACTTCATTTGTTATGCACCTGTCCTAGTTGTCTCAAAACATAGACCCAAGTTTTCGGAGCTCACTTTCTGTGCGATCTAACGGATCTTAGTAAATTGAGCGTTAGAGACATCTACTGCTTCGTGAGAAGTTCAAATTTGTTTCGGTAAGGTAGTGTGGAGTAGCAATTTATATGGTAATTCTATAACCATATGTGTCTATGCCTCGTCTTTTTGGATGGCCATCTCAACCTAACCTTACCTAACAATGACTTGGAAAAGTGGTTTTCAAAGCGACTGTGGTTATTAAAGCAAAATATGGGTGGTAAAAAAGCAGTAGCTTCCCATAAAGTATTATATTTTCCAGCATACCGGACGTGATAATCTCCTAAGATAAAGAAAAATCTTATCAAAGTCGTCTTTAGCGACGAAGCCAAGTTTCAACTTTTATAACAAATCGAACTTGCGCGATTTTAGAAACACTCTCTAGAAGAAGGGGCAACTATACTTTGTTGCAAAGCCAAATGTAGCAGACTACATCTCACGGAACGGGCGTATGGAGTGGTTGAACATTTAAGAAGATTTAGAGAAGCTTTTTTTACTAATGCTAATTGTGCGTTTTACATCGTGCATCTTGCATAGCAAAACTACCACTAAATTACGTGTGGTCTTTAATGCCTCCTGAAAGTCATCAAATGAAATCTCACTGAATCAAACATTAATGGTGGGACCTACTATGCAACCCGACCTCATGTCTATATTAATGAATTGGCACACGTAAAATATCATTTAAAGCAGACATAAAACAGATGTACTGCGGTTGATCCTAATAAACCAATCAGTTATTTTCGGTTAAAAACAGTAACCTATGGTACGACGAGTACTCTTTACTTGGTGTTCAAAACATTCCAATGGTCTTAAGGAAAACAAATCACCACTTGATATTTATGACGATGATTTATTAAAAATTCATGGTATATCTGGGAATCCAACGACCGACGAGATTGGCTACAACATTTCTACGTCCTGTGATAAAAACATCATCAAAAGGAGCATCCTTGCTGATATTTATCGGCTCTTTGACCCTTTGGGTTAGGTTTTGGCATGTATTATTACTGTAAAAATCATTTTATAAACTCTCTGGTGAACTAAAGTACGTCACGAGATGAACTTCCACGAATTTCTTAAATAAGAATTTCAAGGTGGTCCAATACTAATTTAACGCAAACATATTGAGAGTTGTATCATTATATGACATACGCAGCATATATATATATAGGATATAAACCAGGTATCATTACCTCGTCTTGAAATGTGAGGTATGAATAGAAAAACATGAAAGACTGCGTGTGCTGAAATGTCGATGCATTTAAACATTATGAATCATGGAAGGTCCCAAACAGCTATTACAGAATACCTAGAATAGCAAGCCCATCCGAAAGACCTTTTCAATATTCAGGAGCAGTGGCAAATATTACAGTCAGACATTACAACCGCAGCACCAACGACCATCGGAAGATATGGTTATCTTCCATCTCAAGCTTGTAAAGAATGGTATGATGAACAATACCGTAGTAGTGTTGCAAATAAACAGAAACTGCATAAACGTGGTTAACGCAGAACATCCGTAACAGCTGAATGAAATATCTAAACGATAGAAACGAAACCACCAAATTTCTTCATCAAAACAAACCCGAATTTATAAGGGGTTAAATCGAAAATATCAATGAACATGCGCTTAGTGGAAACATCAGAGATTGCTTTGTCAACGCCCCGAATCTTCTTAAAAAATTTCATCATAGGTCATTCCCATCATCATACAACGGAACGGTGAATTGAAAACAAATAAGACTGATGTTCTTTCTATATGGCAGTCCAACTTTCAAAAGCCACAAATTAAAAATGACGGTGTAACTCCACCACACCTCCCAGTAGAAGAGGTAGTTATCGATAAGTTAAAGAATTGCCAAATTTCAGGTTTCTATGGTATGACGCCAGTATGCAGATGATATAGTTCTGCTTGGTCGAAGTCCGATTGATATCAGTAATAATTTCATATCGCTAATGCCAGATGACTCGAATTATAAATCAATGCATGCAGAACTAAGCTCTTGATGACCTCGGTACAAATTTCGAAACTTATGGCTTAATGGAGCTTGACTATGGAGTTAGGCGAATCCGTCCATCGGATGCAAAGCCAGAAAAAGCGAAAGAGAGAGAGAGAGAGAGAGAGAAAGATAGTAAAAAGAACACCCATACCATCCATGCTAATGAAAACTAAGTTAATTTAATATGATAGTCAAATTATTAGGTTGCATAAAAAGCTTTAATTTATTTGAAGGAGTTATGTTAAAACGCTATTTTTTTCGTTACATGTATTGGATGTAATGGCCCAATTTTAATGCCGGTAGTCCAATAAACTCATATGATAAATTAAACAATAGATAATTTGTCTATATTTATAAAACTGAAACAAAATCTTTTCGTACAAAATGGTTTTTCCGTATAATACCCCAAATCCAACTGCTCAAGTTGATTAATTGATAAACGGATTAAACATAGCAGGTAGTTTTAAAGAATTTTATTAGTATTTAAAATTTATAAAATATTCATTGTGTATGCTATATAAAACATTCGATACTGTTATCGTCGATTCGATATAGTTGGAGGAGGAGCATTTTGAAAATTGCCAATTCCTCATATTCAAACACAGCATATGACAAAACAAATACAAAACATTTTATTCGATTTTATTTAGAAATTTTATATTTTTTTTTTTTGAATCAATAAAAATGTTGAGTAAATTTTAGAAATGCGCGACAGGCAAGAAATATTGACGCAATTTTCCTTTTTATTTTTATTTATTACCAAACAAATAATCACATTCATCAATTCAATAAAATGAAAATCAACAGGAAATCTTAATCTGCTGTTCAAATATTTGTCAAAACATTTCTCTCGCTATGGTTCCATTATTAAATTTATATGATGTATGAACGATGATGATGATGATGATGATTGACAACAAATCAAAAATACAAATTTATTTTTTAATTTCAATATTGTATTGGTTTGATTTGAATTTGAATCGGTTTGAAATGTAATAGACATTTATTGATTTTCCTAATTTAAATTTATTAATGAATTTATTAGTATAAATTTAGACTTACCTCAATGGATCTTTTATGTGTATATAACGATCTAATGATATTGCGCATAAATTCAAAATGGATGCGGTGGAACACATAACATCAAAGGCCACCCATGTGTCACAAAATTGCGCACCAAACACCCAATAACCTAAAATAATAATAACGATAAATTTGTTTATTAATGTGTAAAGTATAGAAAATAAAGGATTTTCCATATAGGATATTGAAAATATATATTTTTTTGTTGATATAAAAATAGACAATTTTCATGTGTATTTCTGGGTGAGCGTGTGTGTGAGTGCTAACCAAAACCAAATTAAAAAAATGAAAACAAATAGGTTTCCTTGTACACATCCGATTCAGAGTTTGATTGAGTATACCTATATATACAAAATCGATTTTGCTTATTCATTCATAAAAATGTGTTAGGTATAGCATGTATATGTATATACGATACTCGTACATACATATTTACCTATACGTCTATATACATAAAAGGACACAAAACGTTTTTTTTTTTCTACTTTTAAATTGTTCGAATTATCGAACTTAATACTATATTTTGGGTTTAACGCTCGACTAAGTAAATCCGTTTATGTACCTATGTATATTTTTAGGAAAGTTTATCGATTTTCACTTTATGGCGATAAGGAAGATTTTAATTTCATAGGGCCATATAGTATTGCGAAATCTACATGATCTGACAATAGGATATATATATACAACATGTTATGGTGTCATTAAACCGGAAAATCTTAATTCCTCTTGAATTTTTTTTGACTTTGACATTATTTTATTTATTTACAATGTTTTGGTATGTCATGGTTGACATATCTATCTCTTTTAGAATTGTAGGAAACCATTAAGCTTGAATTAGGATGGTGCTTTGAGCGAATTTCAAGAGGTTTGGAACGCAAAATCATTGTTACGATCTGTGAAGGCGATACAGATACACATCTGTAACTCATATATCTAGAACCAATACAACACAATGAACGCAGACCTGTAACGGCTCGTCCTGAATTTGACTGGGAATGGTCGATTGAGTTTTGTTTAAAAAAAAAACAGTGATTCCATTCTCCTTTTCTGGACGTTCAGATATAGTTTAAAATTCCACATTTTAAATAGGCTAACCGTCATTTGTGTTCTGGATTTTGAAATTTCCGATTTATGTTTTCTTGAACTTTGTAAATTTTACATTTGGGTCATAATTTTTATAGTTTTAATAAGAAAACGTTCATGGTTATGCTAGATCAATTGCTAGATTTGCATTGTTTTATTTCAATTCTTAAAAGCTTTTTGCCATCGACTCAGGGTTTGATTGTTATTGAGCCATATAGTTTGATAAACCTTGTTTTATTTCACCTATCGAACTTTTTCCAATGAATTGTAATTGTACAAAATTAATTCTGGTTTCAGATGAAAACTATCCCATATTTTTGTTTTTAGGTTTGACAAGACACTAAGATAGTATTTTATAGAACGAACAAGTCGCACTAATAAAGAAAATATATTGTAGAGTGAACTGTAGACTTTTCTATAGTTAAGACTAAAACGTGTATTGGCTTTATTTCAAAGTTAGCTTTTGATCATCAATACTGGAGCACGTTGAAAAATGTTAACCAGCGTTAAACCTTGTCATCGGAGTAGATGGTTACTAATTATGGATTTAAGCCCTATATTACGTATAATTTGTTTACATATATAGGTTTGTAATTTTGGCACCAGATTTTGGCACAGACACTTTCATTTAAAATACTTACATCAATTTATTAATTCCAAAGTAATCTTAGGGTTTTTACCAGTGGCGTTGTTAGTAGTATGACACTAGACTTTATGCATTTAAATCACTTATTACTACGTATTTAAATCGACAATGGAACTAGTTGTAAAAAAGTATGCGCCTCTACATGGAGGTGTTTGATTCAGGTAAGAGTTGAACCAGGGTAAGAGTACTAATAACAGTTAGAAAGAATGACCATGATGGTGCAAAATGTTTAAAGGCTAAGATTGCGACAGATTTTAATCTGCACATAATGCGTGTCCAAATTTGATGCACTGTATAGAAGCAAATCTTCAATATCCTCTCTGTTTGATTAATTGTAGTGTCTCCTTTGATTTTTTTATAAACAGGTTTTTTAAAGGGTCCTTACACCTCTTAAAGAACTTCTTTTATTTGACACTTTTCCAAACTCATTCTTCCATTTTCTTCACAGATTCACCTGAAACATACAAAGTACAAAATAGTTTAGCCGCCATAAAATCATATTCATTCACCTCTTCAATCAAGTAAAACCTTTTTGCAATAATCGCCTATTTTAATATCTTTGATTTGTAGGTGTGAAGGTATTCATTGAATAATCACTTCACTCCCACAAGATCGACAATGACTGAGTTTACAAAAGAGTCAACCAACAGAATCTTTTAGTCATCATGTCAGAGGTGGTATATCTTATGCACAGGTGGCTGTGACAGGGAAGGTCAGCTCAGGATCAGTGTTGAACCCTACACATTCGAATACTCTGATGGAAATGATGCAGAATGTTTCGAATGCCATAAGCAACCTTTCAGAAAGGCTACAAAGATTGAAGCAGGACAATTCTGCTTTATTATTCTAATTATTTCTCCTAAAATGATGAACTAAGAAAAATTGAGAATTGCTTCATGGAATGCTAACGGTATTAAAAATAAAAAACATGAACATGAGGCTTCAACTTTTCAAAAATGCAAAATATCGATGTGTGTCTGATATCTGAGACCCACTCAACAAGACAATCTTACTTAAAAATTCAGGGTTACCAACTTTACGAAACAAATAGGATAACAAATCAAAAGCTGCAGTGTTTGCTGATCACCTGGCTGGTATTTTCCAACCGAATGAGATTGAATCGGATATTATAATCGAAAATGGAAGCAATGACTATGGGGGCAAAATCCCTCCTTTTAACAGGAGAAATTCTAAAGCAACTACCAAAGAAAGCTATTGTTCAACTAACCCATTTGTTTAATGCTGTTATTAGATTACGGCATGTTCCTTCTGCCTGGAAAGTTGCAGAAGTTATTATGCTACCGAAACCAGGTAAACCGCCAAATGAAGCTCAATCATATCATCCGATATCCTTGCTTCCTATCATTTCAAAGCTAATGGAGAGACTTCTTCTGAGAAGAATGACACCAATAATAGTAAGAAGAAACCTAATACCGGATCACCAATTTGGATTCATATGTAAACATTCAACAATTGACCAGGTTCACAGAATTACCGACATTATAGAAAAGGCGTTAGAAGACAAACAAATTTGTTCTACCTTATTTCTGGACGTGGCAGCAGCTTTCGATAAGGTGGGGATATTTTTGGACATTGAAAGAGCGTATATTGGGTTCCAAGGAAACTTTAACAGGTGCTTTTGGACGTGGGTTTCTTATGAAAAATGTGCAACTGGATGTATGAGTTTATGAATATACGTAAATTAATTGTGATTGTAAGTGTTTACAGCTTGGATGAACAGGTGAGCATTGGACTTTTTTAAAGAAATTAAATTTCACCTATACTCTGTTCAATCTGTTTGCGAGCTTGTGGATCAGGTAATTAATTGTGTGATGATCTAATTCTGCGTGTAAATACGAGAAAATATTGTTGTATGGCTTTTCGATCGCATGGAAGAATTGATGTGTAAATCTATAACGAGGATATTGAATATGTAACTTTGACTGGGTATTTGGGAATCTGACTCGATCAACATTTCAATGATAAAGCTCACAAGAAAAATTATCTGATAATATTGTAAAAACAGGCTGAACGTTATCAAAAGGGTGAGTAAACCGAAATCGAGAGTACATCCGGGTGTAACTGACACTATGCAAAATGCACTAGCATCCTCCAATATAGCATCTTGAATAACCTTGATGATGATTACCACGTTAAATCCAAAGAAGTCGATTTAAGAAAACAGAAGTTTGAACCTACCAATACAATCAGTATTTTTTATGAATTAAAATGCAACTAAACACACCTGCGAAAAATCTGGCAATGAAGGGTTACTAAGGAGAAGCAACGAAAATTCTAATCGGTTGCAATCAACCACACTCAACGTCAGAGCATGTAATCACCGATTAACTTTTGGGGACAAAATTTTGGCTTGACTGGGTTACGTGTGGACTATTTGCTAATATGAAATAAGCTGGGAAGGTATATCAAGCGAATGTAATACGATTGAAATGCTTTATCAGCGTACCAAGACACAATCTGCCCTTCAAAAATGGGAAAAAGTTAAGTCGTGACTTTATTTCCAAGATGGATAAACCGACTAAACATATTAAGGAAAGAAAGAATCGGAAATGGGTTAACGTTATGTGATTGGCCTTTTGAGGAGACTTAATAAAGGCAAATTCCCAAAAAGGTATATAAGGGCAATGTCCTGATTACGAAATCACAAACTAAGTAAGCTGCTAATGCAACATTATAAGAGGAAAAGTTAGTTTATGGTCAACGTGCAATGCTGTAGAAAATCCGAATAAACCTTCGAGTTGCCTGGAACGCAGCTGCTAAAATTAATGGTGGTTTGCTACACAGTATTGCATTTTTTGCGATTACAGGGGACAGTACCAAAAATTCAAGGCATTTCATTAGACCGCGATAAAAATAAATTGACCATACCAATGATCAATTGGCAGTAAAAAATAGTAAACCAGAAGTGTATCAGATGGTTAGCATGACATTTTCACCTGTATGTTCTCAATCGTCTGCACAGTTTAATAGAAATTAGAATGCCAAGATCTAGAAAAATATTGGCGAGTCGTTCAAACTCAATTCTAAGAAAATACCACCCAAAAAACATAAAAATTTGAATATCAAGGAGCAGATTACAATTCAGAAAATCTTAGGTGTGTGGTAGAATCCTTATGCAGATGTTTATATCCAATTTAAACATTAAGGATTGACTCGGAAATATTCGAAGGAAGGAGAAATCCTATATGCCAAACCCAAACTATTGAGTAATGAGAATTTTTAAATTACGATTCTGTTGCAGTGAAGCGAACTTAAAGGAATTCCTCGACATTAAGGTTAAATAAATGCGGGAACATTTCATGAAGATTTAATTGCGATTTAACATTCCAGGTTTGCTCTATATGAGAAAAACCTGTACATTTAGTGAACGACTGAAAAGTCACCTATTTAGAAACAGGAATAGTCAGGCACAATTTTTAATACTAACCCTAGTGTCATCTATGAACTAATATGAAATAATAAACAATTTAAAAGAGTCAGCGATTTAGACAAAATTTATGGCATGATGCACAAATCATTGATTCTTGTCACATGTTTATTTTACGTCACATGTGTTTTTTTCTTTTGTACCACTAATAATATCCGTTAATTGGGCATTTGTTTAGTTAATTTTATATTCTTAGTCACTATTTTTGTTATTTGGAAAATTTTTGTTAAAATATTATAGGAAAATGTAAACTTACCTAAAATATCATTTACACCAGCAAACGTCATTACTAAAGATGCCACAAATAAATCAGCTATTGCCAACGAGGCTAAAAACAGATTTCCAATCCTCCTTAAACTTCGTTCTGTATAAATTGCAATACACACTAATATATTTCCGGCTACCGATAGAAAGATCAATAGGGATAAAAAAATTCCTGAAACGAAACAAAATCGAAAAAGAAAATCTTTAGTTTATAAAATCAACAATACAAAAATAGGAAAATATAATCGCATAAATTTTCATTTCATCGTTAAGAATAATAAAAGAACAAAAAAAAAATATAAAATCGGTGATAGAGACTATGGGAAAACTCGATAAAACAAAATTTATATCTTATCATTTTATTATTAAGGCGTAAACACAGAAAAATTCCATTTACATATAACAACAACGAGCGGAAATGGTTTATAATTTTACACTGTAATGAAAATTAAATGATTTTTCAAGACTATTAATTCTCAATAGTTAATTAATTCGTAATTAATCATTTTTATAGTTTTCGGCTTTAGTCTTGTCGATTTGTTTTTCTTTTTAATTTTACTATACTTTGGCTCGATTGAACCATCCCATGAGATGTTTTGTGGTTTGTTAAGTCTTATTATATAAAGAATGTAAAGAGTTAACAAGGTAATATGGAATAGAGGAATGTACTTAAATTTTAACAAATAATAATACAGACTGAATACAGGAAACAACCGAGCAATTGGCACAGTGGTAGGTAATTGGTGGCTAAGATATTTGGATAGGGTAAGACCGTGCTCTGGTTTAAGACGATAATATTTGGATAGGGTGAAACGGTTCAATTCTACTCTAATTTAGAAAGAATATATGTAAACGATAATTTTTATATGCTGATTAATAAAAAAAACCATATCCAAAAAATATATGACGGTTGTAAGTAACTGTGAAATTTGTGATACCAATCGAAATTTTTCAAAATTCAAAAAATACACGGGGGTTAGAGCTTATCAAAACTGTGTAGTGTATGCCAAAAAATGAAAATTTCCAATATACCGGAAAAAGATGATTGTTGCCACATGAAATTTGTGAATTTTATTCAATCGAATCCTAAATCGAAAATTTATACAAGAGAATTCATGATGGTTTTTCTATGTAATTTTTTAAATTTACGCCACAAATAAAAATTATTAAAATTCAAAATGTATATGATGGTTAAAATTTGATTGAGTGATTGATTTAGAATGTACGGCCAAGCATTAAGTAGAATATCTTGGAAGGCACCGGGCCCGCCATACACCTATTTTTACATTTACTTCGGAGGATAAGGCAGGATATTAGTAAAATTAATGAGATTGACCCGGTTACAGTAATGACGGAATTTATCAGGTTTCCCGGTAGCCAATATTTAAACTACTTTTAGCATAAGACAATCACAATTTTATTGAACTGCTCTGAATGAATTATGTCAGCTCTTATTAGCAACTCCAGTGAGCCACCCATTCATCTGTAATCTACAAAGGATCCCTGAAAACAAAATCTATTAAACAACTAATTGCTCTTAGCCGTAGGCTGTAATAAATTGAATTAATTTTCATATGAAACTATACATCAATTAATTCATAATATAATAATATAATAATATAATAATATAATAATATAATAATATAATAATATAATAATATAATAATATAATAATATAATAATATAATAATATAATAATATAATAATATAATAATATAATAATATAATAATATAATAATATAATAATATAATAATATAATAATATAATAATATAATAATATAATAATATAATAATATAATAATATAATAATATAATAATATAATAATATAATAATATAATAATATAATAATATAATAATATAATAATATAATAATATAATAATATAATAATATAATAATATAATAATATAATAATATAATAATATAATAATATAATAATATAATAATATAATAATATAATAATATAATAATATAATAATATAATAATATAATAATATAATAATATAATAATATAATAATATAATAATATAATAATATAATAATATAATAATATAATAATATAATAATATAATAATATAATAATATAATAATATAATAATATAATAATATAATAATATAATAATATAATAATATAATAATATAATAATATAATAATATAATAATATAATAATATAATAATATAATAATATAATAATATAATAATATAATAATATAATAATATAATAATATAATAATATAATAATATAATAATATAATAATATAATAATATAATAATATAATAATATAATAATATAATAATATAATAATATAATAATATAATAATATAATAATATAATAATATAATAATATAATAATATAATAATATAATAATATAATAATATAATAATATAATAATATAATAATATAATAATATAATAATATAATAATATAATAATATAATAATATAATAATATAATAATATAATAATATAATAATATAATAATATAATAATATAATAATATAATAATATAATAATATAATAATATAATAATATAATAATATAATAATATAATAATATAATAATATAATAATATAATAATATAATAATATAATAATATAATAATATAATAATATAATAATATAATAATATAATAATATAATAATATAATAATATAATAATATAATAATATAATAATATAATAATATAATAATATAATAATATAATAATATAATAATATAATAATATAATAATATAATAATATAATAATATAATAATATAATAATATAATAATATAATAATATAATAATATAATAATATAATAATATAATAATATAATAATATAATAATATAATAATATAATAATATAATAATATAATAATATAATAATATAATAATATAATAATATAATAATATAATAATATAATAATATAATAATATAATAATATAATAATATAATAATATAATAATATAATAATATAATAATATAATAATATAATAATATAATAATATAATAATATAATAATATAATAATATAATAATATAATAATATAATAATATAATAATATAATAATATAATAATATAATAATATAATAATATAATAATATAATAATATAATAATATAATAATATAATAATATAATAATATAATAATATAATAATATAATAATATAATAATATAATAATATAATAATATAATAATATAATAATATAATAATATAATAATATAATAATATAATAATATAATAATATAATAATATAATAATATAATAATATAATAATATAATAATATAATAATATAATAATATAATAATATAATAATATAATAATATAATAATATAATAATATAATAATATAATAATATAATAATATAATAATATAATAATATAATAATATAATAATATAATAATATAATAATATAATAATATAATAATATAATAATATAATAATATAATAATATAATAATATAATAATATAATAATATAATAATATAATAATATAATAATATAATAATATAATAATATAATAATATAATAATATAATAATATAATAATATAATAATATAATAATATAATAATATAATAATATAATAATATAATAATATAATAATATAATAATATAATAATATAATAATATAATAATATAATAATATAATAATATAATAATATAATAATATAATAATATAATAATATAATAATATAATAATATAATAATATAATAATATAATAATATAATAATATAATAATATAATAATATAATAATATAATAATATAATAATATAATAATATAATAATATAATAATATAATAATATAATAATATAATAATATAATAATATAATAATATAATAATATAATAATATAATAATATAATAATATAATAATATAATAATATAATAATATAATAATATAATAATATAATAATATAATAATATAATAATATAATAATATAATAATATAATAATATAATAATATAATAATATAATAATATAATAATATAATAATATAATAATATAATAATATAATAATATAATAATATAATAATATAATAATATAATAATATAATAATATAATAATATAATAATATAATAATATAATAATATAATAATATAATAATATAATAATATAATAATATAATAATATAATAATATAATAATATAATAATATAATAATATAATAATATAATAATATAATAATATAATAATATAATAATATAATAATATAATAATATAATAATATAATAATATAATAATATAATAATATAATAATATAATAATATAATAATATAATAATATAATAATATAATAATATAATAATATAATAATATAATAATATAATAATATAATAATATAATAATATAATAATATAATAATATAATAATATAATAATATAATAATATAATAATATAATAATATAATAATATAATAATATAATAATATAATAATATAATAATATAATAATATAATAATATAATAATATAATAATATAATAATATAATAATATAATAATATAATAATATAATAATATAATAATATAATAATATAATAATATAATAATATAATAATATAATAATATAATAATATAATAATATAATAATATAATAATATAATAATATAATAATATAATAATATAATAATATAATAATATAATAATATAATAATATAATAATATAATAATATAATAATATAATAATATAATAATATAATAATATAATAATATAATAATATAATAATATAATAATATAATAATATAATAATATAATAATATAATAATATAATAATATAATAATATAATAATATAATAATATAATAATATAATAATATAATAATATAATAATATAATAATATAATAATATAATAATATAATAATATAATAATATAATAATATAATAATATAATAATATAATAATATAATAATATAATAATATAATAATATAATAATATAATAATATAATAATATAATAATATAATAATATAATAATATAATAATATAATAATATAATAATATAATAATATAATAATATAATAATATAATAATATAATAATATAATAATATAATAATATAATAATATAATAATATAATAATATAATAATATAATAATATAATAATATAATAATATAATAATATAATAATATAATAATATAATAATATAATAATATAATAATATAATAATATAATAATATAATAATATAATAATATAATAATATAATAATATAATAATATAATAATATAATAATATAATAATATAATAATATAATAATATAATAATATAATAATATAATAATATAATAATATAATAATATAATAATATAATAATATAATAATATAATAATATAATAATATAATAATATAATAATATAATAATATAATAATATAATAATATAATAATATAATAATATAATAATATAATAATATAATAATATAATAATATAATAATATAATAATATAATAATATAATAATATAATAATATAATAATATAATAATATAATAATATAATAATATAATAATATAATAATATAATAATATAATAATATAATAATATAATAATATAATAATATAATAATATAATAATATAATAATATAATAATATAATAATATAATAATATAATAATATAATAATATAATAATATAATAATATAATAATATAATAATATAATAATATAATAATATAATAATATAATAATATAATAATATAATAATATAATAATATAATAATATAATAATATAATAATATAATAATATAATAATATAATAATATAATAATATAATAATATAATAATATAATAATATAATAATATAATAATATAATAATATAATAATATAATAATATAATAATATAATAATATAATAATATAATAATATAATAATATAATAATATAATAATATAATAATATAATAATATAATAATATAATAATATAATAATATAATAATATAATAATATAATAATATAATAATATAATAATATAATAATATAATAATATAATAATATAATAATATAATAATATAATAATATAATAATATAATAATATAATAATATAATAATATAATAATATAATAATATAATAATATAATAATATAATAATATAATAATATAATAATATAATAATATAATAATATAATAATATAATAATATAATAATATAATAATATAATAATATAATAATATAATAATATAATAATATAATAATATAATAATATAATAATATAATAATATAATAATATAATAATATAATAATATAATAATATAATAATATAATAATATAATAATATAATAATATAATAATATAATAATATAATAATATAATAATATAATAATATAATAATATAATAATATAATAATATAATAATATAATAATATAATAATATAATAATATAATAATATAATAATATAATAATATAATAATATAATAATATAATAATATAATAATATAATAATATAATAATATAATAATATAATAATATAATAATATAATAATATAATAATATAATAATATAATAATATAATAATATAATAATATAATAATATAATAATATAATAATATAATAATATAATAATATAATAATATAATAATATAATAATATAATAATATAATAATATAATAATATAATAATATAATAATATAATAATATAATAATATAATAATATAATAATATAATAATATAATAATATAATAATATAATAATATAATAATATAATAATATAATAATATAATAATATAATAATATAATAATATAATAATATAATAATATAATAATATAATAATATAATAATATAATAATATAATAATATAATAATATAATAATATAATAATATAATAATATAATAATATAATAATATAATAATATAATAATATAATAATATAATAATATAATAATATAATAATATAATAATATAATAATATAATAATATAATAATATAATAATATAATAATATAATAATATAATAATATAATAATATAATAATATAATAATATAATAATATAATAATATAATAATATAATAATATAATAATATAATAATATAATAATATAATAATATAATAATATAATAATATAATAATATAATAATATAATAATATAATAATATAATAATATAATAATATAATAATATAATAATATAATAATATAATAATATAATAATATAATAATATAATAATATAATAATATAATAATATAATAATATAATAATATAATAATATAATAATATAATAATATAATAATATAATAATATAATAATATAATAATATAATAATATAATAATATAATAATATAATAATATAATAATATAATAATATAATAATATAATAATATAATAATATAATAATATAATAATATAATAATATAATAATATAATAATATAATAATATAATAATATAATAATATAATAATATAATAATATAATAATATAATAATATAATAATATAATAATATAATAATATAATAATATAATAATATAATAATATAATAATATAATAATATAATAATATAATAATATAATAATATAATAATATAATAATATAATAATATAATAATATAATAATATAATAATATAATAATATAATAATATAATAATATAATAATATAATAATATAATAATATAATAATATAATAATATAATAATATAATAATATAATAATATAATAATATAATAATATAATAATATAATAATATAATAATATAATAATATAATAATATAATAATATAATAATATAATAATATAATAATATAATAATATAATAATATAATAATATAATAATATAATAATATAATAATATAATAATATAATAATATAATAATATAATAATATAATAATATAATAATATAATAATATAATAATATAATAATATAATAATATAATAATATAATAATATAATAATATAATAATATAATAATATAATAATATAATAATATAATAATATAATAATATAATAATATAATAATATAATAATATAATAATATAATAATATAATAATATAATAATATAATAATATAATAATATAATAATATAATAATATAATAATATAATAATATAATAATATAATAATATAATAATATAATAATATAATAATATAATAATATAATAATATAATAATATAATAATATAATAATATAATAATATAATAATATAATAATATAATAATATAATAATATAATAATATAATAATATAATAATATAATAATATAATAATATAATAATATAATAATATAATAATATAATAATATAATAATATAATAATATAATAATATAATAATATAATAATATAATAATATAATAATATAATAATATAATAATATAATAATATAATAATATAATAATATAATAATATAATAATATAATAATATAATAATATAATAATATAATAATATAATAATATAATAATATAATAATATAATAATATAATAATATAATAATATAATAATATAATAATATAATAATATAATAATATAATAATATAATAATATAATAATATAATAATATAATAATATAATAATATAATAATATAATAATATAATAATATAATAATATAATAATATAATAATATAATAATATAATAATATAATAATATAATAATATAATAATATAATAATATAATAATATAATAATATAATAATATAATAATATAATAATATAATAATATAATAATATAATAATATAATAATATAATAATATAATAATATAATAATATAATAATATAATAATATAATAATATAATAATATAATAATATAATAATATAATAATATAATAATATAATAATATAATAATATAATAATATAATAATATAATAATATAATAATATAATAATATAATAATATAATAATATAGTAATATAATAATTACTATATTATTATATTATTATATTACATTGGATTAATTTTTGCCTGGGATTTACAATTAATTAATTTATTACATAATTAAAAATATAAAATTATAAAAATTATAATAATCATTAAATTTTAATAAAATTGATTAAACACTACAATTGAATTAACCGTTTTATGACCAATATGTCATGTAATCGCCGAAAATCTAATTTATATACTCTTTCATGATAGTCTGCACATGCATGATAGTTTGCTTATTAAAACTTTGAAAAGTATGCTACAAACCAAAAAATTCCTAATTCCAGAAAATACACAAGATGGTTACTCCATGTAATTTGTTAATTTTATGCCACAAACAAAAAGTTATTTAATCCATCCAACTCATGATGATAACAGCATTACATGCCAAAGTTGAACCTTTACTGGGATCTTTTACAAGATTTTTCAGACTATACTTTTACAATTTTTGATTGTTGTAGGTGGTCAGCCAGCAACGAACAATTTTACAATTTTTTTACAATTTTACAGACAGTGGCAGAGATGGAACTCACTACCGCAGTGTGTTTAATTTTTTAATTTCTCATTGGTTGGGCTACGCAATGATTTAATTTTTTAATTTCTCATTGGTTGGGCTACGCAATGAGTTTGACTTATATAATAAAAGGTTTTGGTATTAGGCTTGAATAGACATTGTTGTTGATTTTGTTAAAATAAAAAAACCAATATTACTATTCGTATTGACGAATAGACGTATTGACAAATCTGTTATTGACTATTTATTCATTTTCGAAAATCCGTAAAGGCTGCGGGCTCACACTTTCCAAATTTTTATGCTTATAAATGATTTTTGAAATTGTATGAATATTCTATGACAGTATTAAGATATAGTGAGTGCTGTTTAGAAGAGCAAGTAGTTTTTACATAATTTTTGCGAGTTGAGCATGAACTATTTTTCGTTTTTTTATTCGTTGGTGCTCCGATTTTAAGTAAATTAATGGGCCCTTTGTTAAATATAGTTGGAGCACCTCGATATTATTTAAACATTTTATGAAGTTGATCTAAGTGTAAATATTTTTTTAACCTAAAGACTAACAGAAATCGAAGCAAAAAAGAGTTGCACCAGGTGCCGATATTACAAAGGATACCCAATGTCGTTTACCCTAACACCACTTAAAAGTTATACAACATTTCGCAGCTTCCAAATAATCGAAATCAGTTTAGACAATGAAGTCATTTTATTTGTGTCACACATCTGTGTCCTTGATTTTAAAGAATTTTCAGTGTACGAAACATTAAACTTTATCAAAAGATTGAGTGCCTATATAATAAATCATTATTTTGTTCTGCTGAATACATTTATCACAGCCACTTGATATACTTTGTTGTACTGCGGTATGTTTAGATAATATTCATTGATGTATCAATTTCATTTCTCCATTATATTTCTCACTTCACTGAACGCCAAAATTTGATTATTTCGTTTCATTCTCTATTTTGTTTAGGGGGAGCACAACAACTGTTGAATGTCTGTATACTGTTATTTTTTGGTGATGACGCGTATCATTCATCTAGTTGGTTAAATTGTAAAAAATTAAATGGGTTCCAAGATTTATTAGTATTTTTGTGTTGTTTTTTTGCTCGGAGAATGTGAGAATATTAGAAAATGTTAGAAAATTTTGTACTAGTATTCAACTAGTCAAACGAATTAGAGATTATAGTAAATTATTTCGTTACTGAGATGACACTTTTAGGTCAACATGACCTAAGAAATTATCGGGTGATATACCTTTTTTATAGAGGACATTTAATTTTCACACTAAATGGCACCAGAAACTTTACAGACAGTTATACCATTAAAAAAAAGTCAATTATTTTTGAAGTAATAAACTGATAGAAACGTGGTTTTATTACATACCGCAACATATTTATACATAAATATTTTCTTTAACAGCTAAAAGCAATCATAAATCACTGCGGTGCGACATTTTTATGAGAGGTATGCCTAGATTATGGCGTAGACTTGATAACAAATAAAATTCATAGCCCCTACCTATATTATATTAGTAAGGTGTACCAACATCAATTTATTTTGACAAATTTGTCTCATCTATCTGTCTAATAGAATATATTAAGCTGATTGTGTTCTATGATATGTCAATCTTGTGTTTGTTTCATTTTTGTTTTTTCTCGAGATGATGAAATACAATTACTGTTGAATATTTTGTTTTGTTTATTTACATTGTTAAATCTAGCATATTTTTGGCAACTCATAATTCATCATTTCAATCGAAAATGCATCTAGGGTTAAATTTTTTATTTTTTATTATTTTTTTTTATTTGAAATATGTAAATTGTAACTTTTACAGAATAAAGATATCAAACTAAATCCAATTATGTTTGGATCAAGGTATTTGTCGTATCATAATAAGATCTCCCTGTTGATTTTTGTGTAACACGCTTTTTAAGTCTATAGACGACTTTTACTCTGAATGCAATTTCAACAAAGGTAAATAAACCTACACTAGACCATAAATAAGGGTTGTGACTTACTTCGTCGGCAACATATTATGCCGACCATAATTATTTTTGGTATCATCTTCCTTCCAGGTTTTTACAAAGAAGGACAGCGTTTTATGGTAACGATGACTCCATTTGGTTTGTTTCAATTTTCTATTTAAACCCTTTGGTCTTCAAAATATGCTAAACATCGGTTTATATGCATCGCTGCAACTAAAGTGGATATTCAAATTTCTAAATGAGAGCCACTAAATAACACATGAAGTTGTAATACTCTCTTTACGAGAAGTTAAGGTTTTAAAAAATAGTCCCCGCCAAAAACAATTGAATATATTCAGAAATTTATTAAAATGGCCATTTATTACCATTGTTTTATTTTAAATTAGACATAGCGATTTAACAAACCGAGCCGAGTCCTGTGTCTAATTTACACTTAATTAGCAAGTTTAACTTAAATGGCAAAAGAGAAGTGAAAAAGAAAAAAGACAAGACATATTGACTGCAACGTTCGTGTGCGAACTTTACGGTACAAACTGCTTTTCACTGGATATTTATCAGTATTATGAAACTGATAATCATTTCAGTTACATTGACGTACAATACAAAGAAAGTAAGCAAAGGAAGTCATACAATTTGTGTCTTGCAAATTCGAAAGAAGCTGGTTGTCAAAAAAGTAAAGTTCTTCCTTTTAAAACGTTTTAAAATTTCTCACCAATGTTTATTTATCTACTTGTTAACTAGCGGCAAATTTTATTTAAGAAACCACTACTATCACTGTAATAAGCTTCAAAATTTGAGGTACCACTTGAAATCATGACTAAATTGCCGTGTGACTAAGCATTTATAAGATTCGTACTATTACTTACTATACACAGGCAAATATTATGGTTGATATATTTCACCGACAATTTAAAGTTTCGATCGAAGCTTACAAAATATTTTTAAGTAGAACACTGAGATTGCCATTGTCTTGTTTGAAATATGAGCAACTATAAAGAATCATCTGAAATTCTCTCCAGCTGAACTAGTTTATGATCAAGCCATCAGATTATCAGGATATATTTTTGAAACTTCCTCTAGCATTCGATGAAGTTCTTTTCGGAAACAACCTATGTTGATATCTTCATAAAGTCATGATTGAAAACGTTTCATAACGTTTGTTAACTTCAAATCAAACATTGAAATCTTCAAATCAAGTGTTATCTTCAAATCAAGTGAAATCTAACTTATATAATAAGCCAACTGTGAACATTCGACCACAAACAATCATCAAAACAATAACTACAATAGCACAAACAACTGGAGTGGCTTAAATAGTTGAATAACAACAATTTAAAATATTGATGTGATAACGGTCTTAATTTACACCGTTTGTTACCCAACCACAAGAAGCCTCGACACCGGGTAGCAAGTTCGGTGATGAAATTGATCGTGGATTAATTGCTTAATTCTGGCTGGGAAATTAAATTTTTAGGGAAATGCCCACCGCTCCGCTCTTTCTCCATGCCTGTTTACAAAAAATTATGCCATCATGGCATCACAACTACAAAAAATTATGCCATCATGGCATCACACGTTTAAAAAACAACAAAAAAAATACAAAAATACATACATACACATATAGACGCACATAAAGAAAATAACTACAAAGAGAAAAAAAGTAATGGTATTTACAGTTAATAAAAAAAAAATAAAAAAAAACAAATCAAAAAGCTGGAACCGCAAACACAAATTCAACACCAAGCTGCAACCGCAAACACAAATTCACAAACATGCTGCAACCTCAAACACAAATGCACCAACATGCTACAACCGCAAACACAAATTCAACTACTGCAACCGCAAATTCGGCAACAGCAAAACCAGGACTTTTGTCGGCAAAAGAATTTTTTTATCTTTTTTATCTTTTTTTGATTTGTTTAATTTGAAAAATTTAATTATGAAGAAAACCATTTTTTTTTTATTTTGCACATATATAATTTATGATAATTCACAATAGCTTTAATGTTTTTACTTTATTTTACACATAAAATATTTTATTTTACAGTTTCTATTCTTCATATAATTAGATAGATGTATATTATTTATATTTATTTTTATTTCTGAACATAACTACGTTATGTTCGCTTAAAACTCGAACTTAAAAAAAAATTTACCGTAAAATTCAAAATCAAGAACAGAACTCTCGAAAACAAATATTTATTTTTCGAAACAAAATTTTTAAAATTTCTTTTGTTTACAAAAACCGGCAACTATAATTTATAAGTACTATTTCCACCTAACTTAATTTTGCAAGTCAATTGTATAACAGTGTAAATATAAATAAAATTGTAAAAATGTAAAAATACATTGTTGCACGTTATTTTTTTTTGCTTGTTGGAAGTACAGATAGTTTGGGAAGCGGTCGCTTTTGTGGAGCTTGCAGGTTTCATTATTGCTGCATTATTGTTTCCATCGTTGCCTCGATTGATGTCTATAGCTCTGCCCAAACACCATTTGCACGAAGATAGTTTTTGCTCCTATATAAACACAACATTTTCGATTAACATATTTTGCTTTTAGCGTTAGATGACAAAACAATCCAATTGATACCCATACCAACTCTTGCAATCGCTTCTGGACGTTTTACCACCTTGATAGACGATTGTCATGCACATCGAGTAGCTTGTTATTTGAAATCGAGTAACCAATCAAAAAATGCTTGTGTATTTGAGCTTAATAATGCCAAAATTTGACACAGTAAGGTGGGATGTTATGCCATTGTATGCCTACATTCGATATAAATATAGTGTGAGATCGCATTTTTGTAGTTTTCTTCCGCCAATATTTTTGTAATCTTTTCCAAATATTTTCTTGGCTCCTAAGATATAAGTGCCATTATATCTAAAAATATGAGCAAGACCCCCGCGTCATGATGCAAATCTTCTAAGCACTATAATGAACGCTTCTTATGATCGGCTTTCGTGACCATGCACAGTAAAACAGCTAAGTATATGCTTTAGTTGAATTCGCTTCTCTTTCTCGTGTACTTAAGGAAGCTAGGATCAGGGTGTAAATTATGATCATGAATATGAGAAATAATCTACTTAACTAATTTAAGCATTTTAGAAAAATGATTTATTGCTTTTGCTTTCATGCAATATTTGCCTACTTTAATCGGCCATCAACTCACAATATCCCATACGAATATATAAACGGAGTCAACGACTACATTTTGCTGCCTTTTGGTACACAATCATGTTTGCGTAGATTATAAAGTCCTGATTTGAAATATTGCTTTTTTGAAGCATAAATTTGCATCTCTCAACTCTTGGGTAGAAAGAACACCAAAGTTTTCCCAGATAATTATTTTGCTAAGCATTTTAAATTCACCGGAATATATAAGCCAGAGCTCTTCGGAGCTCCGCGTACGAGGACCTTTTAAAAATTTGTTATCTAACTCCCTCCTTTTCTATTGTATTATGCATCGCTAAATCCATACAGCTCTTGTTTATGTTAATGTCCAGTCCATCGGTTTGCCATCCCTAGTAGTAAGAAGCCGTTCAACTAAGCTTTTCTAACCACAATCGCTGAAAAATTATTTTTATTATAACTGTGACTGGTGATAAAAACCCAAATAAGTTAGGATACATTTAACTTTGATTTTTAAAAGTCAACTGATTAAGTGTTCTGACGGCCAAAAATGGCACTGAAGTAGTACCATAGGTAATCACGGTAATCTTATATGTGATTAAATTTTGATCTGAGCTTGATCGCCATAAAAATTACTGTTATTTCTGATAGCTCTCTGTTATCTTGATTTGCTGAAACATTTTCTCAATGTCTGCGGTTACCACATATTGGGAAACTCAAAATCTCGCATTAAATCCTTTTACATCAACCTTGCACAACCGTTTTCTACTAGCGGGTTTTAATTTTTAAGTCTGAAAATAACTATATAATGTGTCTAACTGTAGGAGGAACCTTATTTTGCCAGCACAGAGTCTGAGCAATGTACTTTGAGTCAATTGTGAGTTGTGACCATATGTGTTTTGGTCTAAAGTTACTTATAGTAACACTAGCAACAAGGTTTCTACAAAGGACTTCTTTGGGTATCAAACTTGATGAAGTTCTCGAAAGTTCTACGAAATGTAAGTGGCTAAGGAAAATGCTCACTTTACCAAATGTATGACATCACAATTGATGAGTCTTTCTTTAATGGCAATGGCACTGATAATCTATTGACTCTAGATGAGCTGAGTGAAGACGTACCTATGGAGGATAGCCTTAATGCTCAGCAGCACACTCTATTTTGGAACGACGATAAATATTTAAGTATCATTCCCGGTGAAAGAAATGTACCCCACAGTTTGTTATTTGACGATCACGCCGAGGAACTATCTTTCCCGGCAATATATCTTGGGAAATTTCGAACATTCAAAGAAGATTTACGAGTGACACCATCCATGATAGCTACGAGTGAACTGAGGCAAAGTGATCGGCGAGGTGTAACTCCTTATCATCTTCTTTACATGGCCATGGAAATTATGAGGTTGAGAGTTCGTGATAGCCTAATCGTCGCCTTTAAACATGTTTGTAAAGATGCAAATATCACTCGACAACAAATTGAGTCAGAGGAATATATTAATAACTGCATCGAAAGTACTTTTGCATTTTTTACGATGCATATTGAATTCATCATGGTATTGGTTTCAACGTAAACGTGATCTTTTCGCCATGATCAGGCAACTCACTAAGCCTACAAGAAGCCGCTGGGACTAGATAATTCCAAAAATTATATAAAATGAAAAATAATGGAAGTGGAATTTCAACGGAAGAAGCTGCACAGTTGAGTTTTATTGAAAAAAGTCCACTCATAAATGAAGATGGAGTAACTTGTGCTTTATATTTTAATAAATTTGTTAATATAATTATGAGTATACTCCAGTCAAAGAAATCGAACATCTTTGGTCAGCATCGTGTGGTTCATTATTTCAAACGAATTGAATTCCAGCATCGTGGTAGACCTCATACACATATTTTACTTTGGCTCGATAATGCCCCAGAAGTCACCCTTGGAACCCACAAGCTGGATTCAATCGCATAAATCGACAAAGTAATATATGTTTCAACAACAGAAGCATCCGAAATTATAAAGTTGCAGACTCATAAACATTAATTTCCGTGCTACAAAAAAGTTGTTACTAACACACTTCAAAAGTGTCGATTCGAAGCCCGTTTTATGCCTTTCCGTTCTACAAAAATACTGTGACCTATGAAAAATGGAGTAGCAGAATATGCTTAATATTCTCATCATTACAAGAGCATCGGAGTTGATCTGGAAAATAAAGATTATCCTATATTGATACGTTTTACAGATCGAACAAAATTATTTCAGATGATTACTACCTGAATGTCCTTCGAGCTGTAACTACTCGACCAAGGGTTTTCTTAAAACGTGAGCCAGCCGAAAAATGGCACAATCCATTCAACTCGTTCATCTTCAATATTTTAAAATCAAATATGGACATATAATTTATCACGGAAGAATACTCTTGTGCTGCCTATGTTGTAGAGTACGTCAATAAAACCAATAGAGGCATTAGTAATCTACAGCGCCAAATTGTTACAACAATGGATGAACACCCAGAGTTTGACATAGTTCAAATAACGAGAAAGATGAGCATTGATGTGCTAAATACTGTTGAAATCACGAGCCAAGAAGCCGCTTGGTATTTGTTACGAGAACCTATATCAAAAAGTTCTTCAGTGGTAGTGTATATTGCAACAGTATGGCCAATTGAACGTCAACGTATAAGGAAAACAAAAAGAATTGAACAATATAAACTGCGGAGAGAAATCTACAGATATATGGAAAGAAAACTGGTTTGATAAATATGAGAAGAGGCCAGAAAACATGGACAATATCACTCTTGCTCAGTTTGTGGCAAATTATACATGAAATGCACAACACAGCTACACCAAACGAAAGGATCCACGCATAATACGATGTAGAAATTATGACATGGCCACAGATTCAATGAGTACAAACGCGAGATGGTGACTCTACATTTACCTTATCGGAATGAGGAACAAGAAATTCTTGCAGAAATGAAATTCATAGAAATTTACAATGAAAATAAAGAGTTGATTTTGCAATATCGTAAAGAGTTCGGATCAGATTTGGATATTCATAAAACAATCGAAATCTGTAGAGAATGATATCGTGAAGACATCATTGAAGAAACGAAGCACACGGTCCACCAATTTCCGGAACCAAATGCATTCCAAGAATTATATGACAACGAAGATGTATATATGAATAGTATATAGTAATAGTGTTGAAATTGGCGGAACAACATTAACACAGCATTATAAATCTCGCTCTCGAAATTACTTCCGTTATCTCTAGAAGTAGCACAGCAATACAGGCCATTTTTTAAATATGTGCAAGTGATTATTATTGATGAAATTTGCATGGTTGGTGCCGAACTATTATCGCAAATTGATTCAGGGTTGAAGCAAATTACTGGCAATTTCCAAACAAACTTCGGTGGGATGGATGTAATATTTATTGGTGACTTACGGCAGTTGCCTTCAGTTCGATCTACACCTATTTATAAACAAATAAGGCAACGAATTACAGGACCTACTTTGTGGTGTGACCTCAAGTTTTACGAATTGGAAGAAGTAATGCGCCAATCTAATGCAGTTTTCTCATCACTATTGACAAAAATTGGCAATGGCATAGTATTGGAAGAATCCGAGCTAAATTTGTTTGATTCACGTTTTTTCTCGAAAAAGAAGAAGCTCATCGACTTTGCCCACATGGAATACGATTGTTCCTACCTAACACCTCGATCGCTGAATATAATCGGTCTGTTTTGAATGCTGAAGAAAACAAAATTGCTTCAGTAGCAAAGGACATTTACATTGGTTGTCAAAATGTAGAACAAGACACATCAAAACTTACAGTAGTCAAAAATTACATAAAATGTAGATTATAGACACTGGCGGCTTGCCGTATGAAATAACATTAGTCTTGAATAGAACATATTTAATAACAACCAATGTAGACGTTTCAGATGGCTTAGTAAACGGTGCTTTAGACAAACTCGTTCTTATTGAGTTTGATAACGATGGCGAGGTAATGCGTTTGTGGCTGGAATTTTCCGTCTCATCTAAAATCGAAACGTGGTTGAAGAATGAAGAAGAAGTGAAAATTCCCAATTTTAAATGTATAGTGCACTTCAAACGCCCAATATCCGAGTTGGCGGAGTAGCAATATACCACAACACTGGAGACCAAACTAATGTTGTTACTCCACATAAGATTAGGAATTTGAACCAAGTCTTATCATTAACTGAAAATGCATCGATGGTTAGAGAAATTTGTGCGGTTGAATGTAGCATAGCAAACAGACCGCCGGTGTTAATCACTGTGATATACATTTCGCCAAAACAGTCGGTCGTTCAAATAATAAAATTCATCCGTAAGATTTTGCTGCCGTATACTATTCAAGGTTAAGCGTTACTGCAAGAGGATCTCGATAAAATTCCAATGATCCTTAGTGGAGATTTTAATGTGAATTTTGCATTGGATGAAACAAAACTACTATTACAAGTTCTCAAAGAAGTATTTAATTTAACGATAAATAATTCATCCAGAAAGCCAACAACTAAATCTGGTTCAACTATTGATGCAGTTTTCTCACACTATTTGGAAGGACTGCAGAGTAGAATTTTTATTTCTTATTTTAGCTATCATAAACCAATTGTACAATTTTGAAATTATGAAGAGTGATCAAACAAACAATACATTTTGAAATTTAGTATTAATATTTAAATTTATCATTTCAAACGGTTACTACACTTTTACAGCTAAAACAGTTTCACTTCTGTCGCGCGTAGAGGCTACACACAACTTTATTTTGTATTCTTTCATTGTTGAATGCATATTTTACAAACCTTCAAAATACAGTAACCAAGAAAAGTTGATTCTTCTTTTTATTTATATTTTTTCTCTTATTATTTCTAGATATACATTTTTGTGTGGGCTATCTTTGTTATATCTTAATCTATGCTAAAACTAAAAATGTAAATAATCAATGAAATATTTGTTCAACTCATTCGGAAAAACTGAGAATTTGATGGGGCATTTCTTATACCGAGTTGCTGGTAACCGGGAAACAATATTTATTCACATATATGTAGTGGTTTTTACTAAGCCTTACTAGCTTCATGTCTCGATTGAAGCAACTAAGAGTGATTGAATCTATTTTGGTGGCTCGGTATATGGAAATCTTATGTCAGATCTTCAAATAATGAGAGACGTGATAGTAAAGATAGCCGCAGAATACAGGAAGAATTTTTGTATTTATTATATATTCTAGTATGAGTTTCATATATTAGAAATTAGGTATTGTTGCTTTATTTTCTTGGATGGAAAACTAATTACGCAAAGTTTCTTGTAATTGAACCAATTTGATTTGATAGATGACTCGAGGTGATAAATTAAGACTAATATGATTGCAAATTAGGCCATTAAAAATGATTATGAAATTCATAATGGCCCCTGTGCCATAAAAATAATATGTCATACACACAAAAACCAAATTACTACATGATTTAATCAATATACATTTAAGTTTCGTAATTACTTCCTCAAGATGAAGAAAATGTAATATGCCTTAAAGGTGCAAAAACGTGTATGAATATGAAATGTAATCGTTACCATCATATTTTACTCATACATTGTATTCGTATTTAGCTTGTAATGAAGATGATATTAAAGCCGCAGGATACAGGAAGAATTTTTCTATTTATTATATATTCTAGTATGAGTTTCATATATTAGAAATTATTTGTTGCTTTCTTTTCTCAAAATATGTAAACATCAATAAGTTTAGAAATATTTTAATATACTGTGATGCTGGGGTTAAACGCAACGCCCTTTAAAATAATTTATTTTAACTGTATTCTGCTCATTTAAAGGGTACATTTTTCCATACTAAAGTTTTCTACCATATTTGTTTATACATTTTCTTTAGAAGATGAATTAATGAATGCTAAATACGGCATGAAAAATGAATTTATGACAGAAAGCTTTGTCACTGCTGAAAAATATTCTCTCGTGTTTTAATGTCTCTTTAGAATTTATTGTGTGTGCTACCTGCACTCGTTTTATTTAAAATTTATATGTTGGATGCTTATTTGTGGAATAATTTACATTAATCATTAGACAACATAAGGGAAGTATATAGGGCGACTTATTTTCAGGTATGTTTTATTTTAAAATTGAAGTAAGGCTATTAAGAACCCGCTCTTTCAATTCAATTTCTAGTTAGTAAGTTTGCAAATGATTTGAAAAAAAATGGTATTTAGGTCGCAAACGTCCCATATCGAGTCTACAAAGAGACCATTTGAATTACTTGTTACGAATTACCCAATAAACGTTTGTTTACACCCAATTCGGTCACCGGTACAAGATGTAATTATTTAATTTCTATTTATGAATTCTACATCCCTGTGTTTAGGGGGCACGCTGACATGCCTCGTAAAAGATATCATTCGAATTCCACCACAGCATCCTTGGTTTGTCGTAGGAGGTGACTAAACGAAGGTTGGATCGCTGGGCTGACTACCCATATCCGTAAAAAATCCAATTTTTCAATATATCAATAAAAAGAAAAATGGATACCGCCATTTTTAAACCGACCCCTGCTTATGTTAACGGACACAAAGTTTAGGATCGGTACCTGGAACGTGCAGTCGTCAAGATAAACAGGCGCGTTTAATGGCACTATATCAGTTATGAATATCGAAGAATATCGTTTAGAACACGTTGCTCTCCAAAAAACTCAATGGCCAAAAAGTGGCGATCATGTGTCCCAAGGCTATACATTGCTTTACAGTGAAGATGACTTCGGCAATCTTGGTGTTGGTTTTATTATGTAAGTTACGTTTACGCATGCGACTATAGTCAACCTCACAATCATTTGTGAACATGCGTCCACTAATGTAAGCTAACCCAAAGATAAAGACACAGTTTACAATTTGGATGATCTGATGGGATCCATACCGGAGTGATTGGTGACTTTAATGCTAAGCTGGCAAAACTCAGACTGGCTTATGAGAAAACATAGGTCCATACTCCCGACACAATATAGCGACCGATAATGGAGAAATAATCATGTACTTTGCTGTCACGCATGACCTCATTGTATGCCTCATTGTGGCACATTAATTCCTCATAAAAAATATCCACTTGGAAACATGAACACCCTCGTAAGAAGTCAAATTGACCATTATGAACACAGTTAAATTGACCATGTGTTAATTTCTAAGGGCAGGTCTCGACTGATTTAAGAAGTGAGAACTTATCGGTCGGCTGTCAAATTACAATTGGTCACTGCAACGGTAAGATGCAAAGATTGCAGGTAAGCGTAACTTACATTTCAACTGCGAAAGTCTTATAAACAAAGATGAGAAAGCACAATATCAGAATCTTATTAGCAGTAGCATTGTGGAAACCAACACCCGTTCTGATGATATGAACACTCTATGGGAGGTATTGAAAACTTTGGTTGTCAGTGCGGCCCAGGCGACTCTAGGTGTAGTAAAAATTAAACCCAAAAATGATTGGTTTGATGAGGAGCGTCGTCTTGCTGTCGAGCAACAGAATATAGCCTATAAAGAAGTACCAGTACGTTTTACAATCACACGGAAGAACAAAGCAATCTTTGCTAGGCAAATTGCTATGCGAATTTGGACACGGAAAAAGCGTAGGTGGTGGAAGGCTAAAGTCTTAAGAATAAAACAACTCATCAATAAGCCCAGTTCACCTAACTTCTTTAAAGAGTTACCGGACTGCACCATATCTCCAGACCTAGGTCTATCTTCATTCGTCATCAGGATGGAAACCTCCGTGTTAACATCAATAGTTGATCATTGCAGTGGTCGACACTTATGGAAGAAGCATTTCTCTGATTTACTGAATGTTCTACAAGTGTCAAATGCTGTATTTGAAAGTTGTCAAATACAGGAAGCGGAGATCTGCATAGAAGAACCCTCCTATGAGGAATTCACCTTGGCTATGCAGAGACTTAAAAGAAACCGTCCTCTTGGGGTTGATAGTATTAATTCCGATTTGATATAAGGATACTTTGTGGAACTATCTTTTGGACTCGTTCGATTAGTACAAAAAATCAAAGTTATGCCTGATGAATGGAAAGTGGCCGCGTTGTGCCCTATCGTTAAAAATAGAGATCGCACTAAATGCGAAAATTAAATCACTAAATTGCATCATAGCTCTTTTGCACAGCATACCAATTACTACCTTACATAATTTTGGAGGGAATCACATCTCTGGCGGAGGAAATTGTAGATGACTACCAGTCACTGATTATGTTTTTCGCTGATGATGATTCATTCTAAATATTACGGTAATGCAGTCACAATGTCGAATCAAAGTTGAGAACAAGCTATCAGGGAGTTTTGCAATTACCTCTGAGGTACGGCAAGGAGATACTCCTTTTAAGGAGATGAAATTAATTTTTCGTAAAATTGAAACACCTCAAGACGACATTTTGTACCGTTACTCCAACCGTCAATGTGGGAGGGGATATTAAAGCGCGACTTGTCGTTGGTAATCGTGCTTTTTGTGCCTTACATCCACTGGTAAAGTCAAAATAACTTGCAAATACCGACAACTGAAGTAGTACAAGATGTTAATAAGACCCGTTGTTTTGTATGGGTATGAGAGCTGAACCCTGACGGATGAGCATAAAAGATGGTTAGTGACATTCGAGAGAAGAATCTTGCGCTTGATTTATGAGCCGATCCTAAACGAATGATTCAGTGATTTCTGAGAGGTGAGCCGCCATTTGGCAAGCGTAAAGGTCGTTGTTGGCGACGATAGCTCCTCGGGGTAGAAAAAGACTTGTCTTCTTCGGGTTATCTAGAACAATATGTGCTTTTTGTGCCTTACATCCACTGGTAAAGTCAAAATAACTTGCAAATACCGACAACTGAAGTAGTACAAGATGTTAATAAGACCCGTTGTTTTGTATGGGTATGAGAGCTGAACCCTGACGGATGAGCATAAAAGATGGTTAGTGACATTCGAGAGAAGAATCTTGCGCTTGATTTATGAGCCGATCCTAAACGAATGATTCAGTGATTTCTGAGAGGTGAGCCGCCATTTGGCAAGCGTAAAGGTCGTTGTTGACGACGATAGCTCCTCGGGGTAGAAAAAGACTTGTCTTCTTCGGGTTATCTAGAACAATATGAAGAACAAGCTAACGATCGAATCCGATGGAGCCAGAATATTGATACGAAACGAGCCAGCACGTCTTATTATTATTATTTGTATGCAATCAATTGGAGCTGGGGAAAAATTGAGTCGGTTGAAATGTATAAATGTATATTTGATCGTTCCAGTAGCGAAATAATGTAAAGATGATAGTCGATGAGCTCTTATACTAACCGATATCGTTCAGAATTCTGATTTTTCTTACTCTAGTTCGGTCAATAGAACGAAATAGAAATCCGGTAAAACAAGGATGTGTGAGAGACGCTCGATTCACAAAACTATTAGAAATCGGTTTCCGTTACCAATAATCGAGGACCAGTACCAAAATCAAAGAATACAGATTTAAGATTTGGCTTCTGGATACTACCAGACTCCAATACTAAAGGATTCTTTATTGATTTTTGCGTATGCCATTTGGTCAAACTAATCCATATATTTGGACCATCTAGGGCCATTTCCAAAAAGTAAATCGGGAAGTAAATATTTAATTGTGATGAGTAGATTTTATTCAGAATATTTGGTGACGAAGGCCTGTAAAGTATACCTCGACTCAACCAGTACTTAAAATGATACCGTTCACTTTGGTACCTCAACGCGAATTTTAAGTAAGAGGAACAGCGTTTACATCAACAAAATTTATTGTAACGGGCAACTTTTTGGTGCTCTTTCTCTTGGGGTCAAAATTAATTATATGTTGTCCACGCCGGTTTTGTTTTTTTCTATATTTCATTTATTTTGTATGTTAGTGTTGTATACCTACTTATTTCCCCTACATTATTTTTTTTAAAATTGTGTAACGGGTTATGAGTAGGTATATAAAGTCGTATTTTGCTTAATTCGGGTCAATCGGATTGAAATTTTGAGAAATAAAAATCAATAAATGGTAAATATATTTTTTAAGATAAATATTTAAAATTATGGTAAAAAAAATAAAATTTTGTAATTGTTGATAAACTGTGATAATTTTGTGCACTATTCCTGTTGTAAGGGAATATGTTATAAAAATATATATTTCCAAATAAAAATTAAGAAGTTCTGAAAGAAAAAATATTGTATGCAACAAATTAAATACTTCGAGCTGGTAATATTTGGGTGGTCTCTTTTAGGGTTTAAATTAAAATGTATATGTTGCAAGATCAATTTTATTTAATAAAATGAAGTTATATAAATTATATCTGTACCAGAAAAGCTCAGAAGATTTTGTGTTAAACCCAAAAGAATATCCGTATGCTCAAATACGTGACGTTGTTGGAAGTTATCATCCCGAAGATGATGGATGCCGGCTTCTACAAATTACATGTTTTAACGAAGATCTTAAGGGCCGTGAAATAATAGGTCTTGAATCAAGTATCGCTGCTGCATTTAACTTGCCTACAATTGCCGATATTATTTAATTAATTTCGATATCTTTATATTTTATATTTTTAAATTCTGTATATTTTTATTTTAGATTTGAATTTTGGTGTTTATATTGTTATATTATTTTATGTTATATTATTTCATATCTTTGTATTGTTATATTTAGGTTTATATTACCACTATAGTACGGTACTAAATTAACACCTAATTTTTAGCAACAACGCAACGGAACAAATTTCAAGGAAACTAATCAAATTTATTACAGCATATGGATTACAAAATTATAATTTTATAATATTATAATTAATTAAATTATAATTTCAGATTTAAATTAATTTTATTTCTTACAGCCTATAGCTAAGAGCAATTAGTTTATTAATATGTTGTTTTCAGGGAACCTTTGCAGATTACAGATGAATGGTGACACACTGGAGTTGCTGATAAGAGATGACAAAATGCAGAGCAGTTCAATAAAACTGTGATTGTTCTATACTAACAGTAGTTTGAATATTGGCTACTGGGAAACCAGACCAATTCCGTCATTACTAACATATCTTTTCTTTCCCTACCCCACAAATTTTACTAACTATTGACTGTCACGGTGTTTGTAACCGGGTCGATCTCAACAATTAACTAATATCCTACTTTATCCTTCCAAGTATATGTAAAAATGGGTGTAAGGTAGGACCGGCGCTCTCCGGGAGATCCTGCTTAATGCTTGGTCGTACATTCTAAATCAATCAATCAATCAAACAAATTAAATACTTCGAGCTAAAAATAATGGAATTCGCCTGGTGGAAGAGGACCACTAAGAATCGAGAGTATGTTGAAGTTTCATCTATCAAAACCACATGAAAAAAAAAATAACGACGCATACAACGGTATGATGCATGTCATGCAACATTGTTACTGGACTACGCCAGAAGATTTATGTTGAGTGCTTAAGCATTGTGGGGAATTGGATAATGTAATATCTATATTACATGAGATAGATACACTAGAGGAAATCGGGGTTTTGCTTTATTCGATTTTATGACAAAACTAAAAGGGATGCCGAAGATGCACTAGAAACCGCATGGATAAACCTAAATTTAGTTTTTATTATTTATGTATTTATAAAAGTTTTTATTATTTATGTATTTATTATTTTAATTTTTTTGCGTGTGTGTATGTACAATTAGTTTTATTTAAGTTTATTTGTGTCGTTAATTTCATTATGACTTTTGTTAAATTATGTAAGAAGTTGTTTAAGAATGTATTTAAGTTTTTGTTTCTCTAATTCGTTTTGGTTCTGTTTTTTACCGTTTATTTATTTAGTTTATTAAAGTAACTGTAATGAGATAAATTATTTTGTTTTGATTTTTTTCTGCTGATGTGATGGTTGCGAGTCCGGTTGCGGGACTTGCCAATGGAACCCCGCCTTCCTTTATTTTTCCTTCTTTGCGGTTATCCCAGCTTCCAAGCATGCCTTGCACACCCCACCCCCATCAGCTCATGAGCTCTAGCCGGCTACTACACCGCAGCAAGGCCCCTGCTGGAAGATTTTATTAACGTCATCGTGGGGCGGATCTTAATGGTGCCATTTTAATGACAGTACTGTGACTAACACCTTGGTCCGTTCCATTATCGTAAAGAACATGCCAGAGCTACGGGACAGTGTGGACGTATTAATAAGACCGATTTGGCAATGCTCTCCAAAGAAGGTGACTAACATAAGTAATATAAAAAGGTCTTAGCCCAAAAATTTGTTTTAACCTTTATTCCAAGAAGAATTCTGCAGAAAAAATATACTATTGGCTCTAGTGATGAATATTAGAGCAACTACGGGTAATGAAACCAGTAATGAAAAATAGTATGTATGGTGATGTACTATCAGACGGATATTCGTATCAAGTTTACACGTGTTACAATTACATTATTTTATAGCACTTGAAAAAAGTGAGTATCATAACGCCATAAATAAATTTAAAATTTATTGGTATTTGAAATCTGTTTTATCCTATAAATACACCTATCTACATTGTCTATATGTACTATCTACATTTTCTATATTTAGCTTTCAAATACGCATTCGCAATTTCACATTTTGATATCCTTAAAAAAGTTTGAATTTTTCGGTTGTATCGAGAAAAGCATTAGTATGAAATTGACATTAACTGCCAAACTTTTTCAAATATATATAGAACACATCAATTTATAAAATTAGGTTTTACTTAAAAATAGTATCACTTTTCATAATGGAGTCGTATTTTGTTTTTAAATATCATATGCCAACAAACCTTAATCCATCAATGTCTTATTATTGGTAAAATATGAATTAGTCTTCAATCGACATATCTATATTCAATAGTACTAAAACTTTACCCTGGAAGCTGAATATTCCGCCATTCTTCTGAAAAAGACGTACATACTCAAACATCTAAATTACCTAACACATAAATTTACAATGTTTGTGTACTTTTGTTCATCTGGAAGTTACCACAAAAACAAACGAATAATCTTGTAAAGACATTTCCAACAAAATCAACAAATGGATTTTTCTTTAAAAAAAAAAAACAAAAAAAAAAGTTCCCAGAAACAAAAACGTCTTACGTGTAATCGATCGAAATGTACCAAGAGTAGTAAGGTTATGATTGTGAACAATGGAAAAATTGAATAAAACAAACAATAAAAAATGTTAGACATTTTTCAGGGGTGCCTCCGGGCTAAACACTTGAATTATTATTTTGACAATTTACGGATTATTTTTGTTTGATTTACTTTACGCACTGTGTGCGTGTGTCGTTATTAAATTTGTGTTTAACTATATCTGAGATGTTCATCTTTAAAAAAAAACGTAACAAAATATTTTTTTGACACGATACACGATGTACAAGTACATATTTCCACCCTTCATCATCTTGTCAAAACGAAAAGATGCGGTACAATCAGTAGTAGTAGTAGTAGTAGAACAATATTAAAATCAACATTATTTTTCGAGCGCGAAAAATTTACATAAAATCTCAATTCCGCGGTTCATATAAATATTTTATGCCTGCTCTGACACGAGTGTATTCCAACGTTGAAGGTACAGTATTTGTGCTCTATGGGGAAATCGTATACCCGTGTGTGCCTTGTAAATATCTAATTAATCGTCTTAGACGAATTATTATTTTCATAAAATGTTACTCTTGTGAATAACATATTAGGCAAAGTTGTATTTAAGCCGCAAAACCACCATGGTTTGGTAATATTATATTTGGTTTAGAAATTATATTCATCGCTGAAACAATTCGTATTAATGATACAGAAATCATACAGAAATATATAACGGGAAGCTACCTATCAAAGAAATCATGCAGCATATTATTTAAGTCAAAATGTATTAGTTATACCGTTGGAAAAATGTAGATCAGAATAATAATTAAACCGATTTGAATGTCAAAAACCTGTATACTATTCAAGGAATTCAAAAAATCTAGCAATTGATAAATTCGTGAGATCGATAAAACTAAGTGGAATCATCTTTTGTAATTTCCTGTACCAATTCCAATTACTTACCAAGTAATGGTAAGTAAGCCAATATTTGAAAATGTGGCAAGAAAGGAACTATTTGAGACACGCTGCTTATAGTAAAAAAGTGCAAATATAGTTGCAAAAATAGCTAACGGTGGTTTGGCTCACTTCAACATTAACCTTTTAAACTGTTTGTTGCCAATTGTGTGCAGAAGGTTTCCAATTAATTGAACGCTTGTTTGTAAATAATTCAATTAAAAGTAGGGACGAGCATCAAAGTAGGGACATATATGAATCAGGAAGGACTCTCAATGTGAACGAATATAAAATATATGTTGCTTCACTTTAGGAATGAGGGCAGACGTTTTTAGCCCACACAATGTTTAGAAAGATAGTCATGTACCAAATTGACGCTGACCCGAAATTAGCAAAAGTACGAAATTGGTAATAATACAAAATTATAAACTGGAGGAAATTGATAACATAATCCCATCCGGATTCCCAGAGCCAGTCGTTAATCCAGAGCTATTCCAAATTTAAATAGCGACTTTAAATAGGATCCATGTTTGGTCTTTGAGGTTCGAATTAATTTATCATCGAATATAATCATTGTCAAAACTTACATTGTCAATGCGCACGCTTTTGATAAAGTACGCCTTTAGCTACCGAAAGAGTTCTCAAACCATATTAAATTATAATTCCCAATTTACATTAAAATCTTAGATGAGTCAATAACTTGGTGGGTAGCAATGATGACAACAAAATAGGGAACAAAAAAAAAATTGGAATCCGATTCTCCTCAACAAAACCGTGTTAATTTTTCTTTGTAACTTTCATAAATTGCTCTTATAATTTATTGTATGTACCAAAGCCAAAAAAATATGAACACAATTCGGAAAAGGGATGCTGAATGGCATGCCGCTCAGCAATATTACAGGACAGCGGGATCAAATGCAAGTTTGATATCCCCCTAATCTTCATTAGAGGAAGAAGAACAATAACTTGGGCTCAATTTTAGGACAGAACCTTATAGACACCAGGTATATCTCAAACCTACAAGCAAAATGGTCGTCAAGATACATTATTTTGACGAAACTAAAGTGGATAAACTATTACGGTGCGTTGCATTGAATATCCTAAGTCCGTTCTGTGCATCAACAAATTTTCCTGCCGAGTTTCCTTCGGATAGAAAGTTTACCAGTTACTGCCAAAAGGGCAGTTAGCATATATCAGTTGATGCGAGCGGAAATGTCCTTGAGTATCCTCAGTTGTTAAAATAACTTTTAACAAACGCCAAGAATCATGACTATATAGATAATTTTGTGAAAATATCCGCTCACACAACAGCGGTTTATCCTTTGCTTTTGTGAAAGCAAAAATGGTTATCTTTCGTGGAAGAGGAGCATATGTATTTAACATTTTTAATTGCATAGTCAATTTTTTCAAAGAACTTAACGGCTTGCCAATAGTTTCTACAGGCTTCGTGAAGTAGAAACTAAAGCAATTCAAAAAACATACAATGCAGGTAATTTATCCCGGTTGTGAATCTGATCTTTTCTCCAAGATTGTCGCCCCGATTTACAATGTATCTATTGTCAATAAAACCGCAATGCTATTCATAAACAATATGGTGAACTATATTTTTTTGACCAAAATAAATCGGGCCTGGGCCGTTTAGCAGCCAGCGGTTTTGCTTAGTGCCATAATAAACTGCTACTATATACAAATTCACAAACCAATGATTTACGTAGTGTTCAGTTTTTACAGGATGTATCAAGATTACCAAAGTGAAAATATAAGCAATTATAAACCTTTCCGTGGCATTGTGATATGCAGGACCGGATAATTCCCAAAGGGACTAAATATTTAAGATACATCAGCGCGGAAATTAGGAATCGTGAGAGGAATCACAAACTGCGTCTGGACCAACATGCAAATTTTAAAATATTCCGTATGGCAAAACAAATTCTGGTAATTGCTAAAAAACGGTGGATTTGATCAAGTTCAATTGTTAAATTATTTTAATAAAATTCGATTTCTAGTGTTTTTGGTTTTAAAGTAAATATAAATAGGATTTTAATGCAAGTACATTGTGTAATTGCTAAAAAACGGTGGATTTGATCGAATTCAGTTGTTTTATTATTTTATTAAAATTCGATTTGTTGAATTCTTGGGCAGTTCAACAAATAAATTAGGAAAATGTAGTTTGCAAACATTTTTATAATCTATATACAAATATATAAAATATATAAATAGATAAAATATTTCTATATTAACTAAGAATCTCTAAATTTATTAGTTTTTAAGTATTTGTAATTCTTAGGATCTTTTAGTTTTGTTGAAGTGTAGAGTGGTTTTGTCTGTTCGTAATATTTGGGTGGTCTCTTTTAGGGTTTAAATTAAAATTTATATGTTGAAAGATCAATTTTATTTAATAAAATGAAGTTATATAAATTATATCTGTACCAGAAAAGCTTTGAAGATTTTGTGTTAAACCCAAAAAAATATCCGTATGCTCAAATACGTGACGTTGTTGAAAGCTATCATCCCGAAGATTATGGATGCTGGCTTCTACAAATTACATATTTTAACGAAGATCTTAAGGGCCGTAAAATAATAAGTGACGAATCAAGTATCGCTGCTCCATTTAATTTGCGTACAAATGCCGATGTTATTTAATTAATTTCTATATCTTTATATTTTATATTCTGTATATTCTTATGTTTCAGATTTGAATTTTGGTGTTTATATTGTTATATTATTGTATGTTGATGAAATATTATTTCATATCTTGGTACTGTTATATTATGATTTATATTACCACTATAGTACGGTACTAAATTAACACCTAATTTTTAGCAAAAACGCAACGGAACGAATTTCAAGGGAAACTAATCAAATTTATTACAGCATATGGATTGCAGAATATAATTTTATAATATTACAATTAATTAAATTATAATTTCAGATTGAAATTATTTCTATTTCTTACAGCCTATGGCTAAGAGCAATTAGTGCATTAATAGATTTGGTTTTCAGGAAACCTCTCCAGACTACAGATGAATGGTGGCACATTGGGGTTGCTGATAAGAGATGGCAGAATGCAGAGCAGTACAACAAAAATGTGATTGTCTTACACTAACAGTAGTTTGAATATTGGATACCGAGAAATCGGACCAATTAAGTCATAACTAACATACTTTTCCTTTCCCTAACCCACAAAAATTTACTAACTATTGGCCGCCAAGGTGTCTGTAACCGGGTCGATCTCAATAATTTAACTAGTATCCTTCCATATCCTTCCAAGTATATGTAAAAACGGGTGTACTGTGGGCCCGGCGCTTTCCGGGATATCCTGCTTAATGCTTGGCAGTACATTCAAAATCAATCAAAATCAATCAATCAATCAATCAATTCCGTATGGCAAAACAAATTCTGTAAAACATCTCTAAAAAACTAGCCCTCTAGAATACGGACAGTTAAATTATACAAACACTAAATCGGAAATTTTTTTGGCCTTTGTAGTAAGGAGCACCCGCATGTAAAAAAAAGTAAAGTATTTTAACAATAGCATGCTATATCATTAGAATACCACAACAATGTTCTTAGCTTGTCGTATGAGGTAACTAACCAATGTTTGTATCGCTGGGTTAACTGTCCGCATCGTTGAAACCATATTGTTAAAAAAAATCAACAGAGAAGAACTGTATCCCGTCAAAATTTAACAAGACCTCCACACACGTTTAATGATACATGGTTTATTATTATGGCACGTAAAACGTGCTGTCGTTAAGAAAACCAGGCACGTTTAACGATACTATATCAAAAAAATATAGTTTGGACATTCGGCTTCTAAACGGTGATTTTTCACACCTTTAACTAAATATACATGGAATGTAAAAAGTTATTCAGACCCAAAAAATAACTCGTTTACTTGTAAGATGCACTTTCAAAAGGCTTCGTTAAATACTCGTTAAGTTATTTGAGTACAATTTAATTAATTTTTTATTGGTTCGTTTTTAAATAACGTTATAATTAAAATAAAAATATTATTCGTTGGTTTGTTCATCTAGAAATGTTTCGTCAAGTTAACTTAACGAAAAAGCGTTTTTTGGAAGTAAACATATTGAATGGTTCAATTAAATAACTAATGATATTGATTTAACTAAATTGTTTAAATTGCTAATTTTCTATAGGTGATTTTTGTAGTTCATTTTTGAATCATTTTGGTTTTTTGGTCCAAAAAGAAAAAAATTTAAAGCTATTAATATCATTGATATTGGGCGTGACTCTAAAATTGTTAAAATCTGAGTAATAGAATTAGTTTGAGGTGAAAATCAATCAAATTATTAATAATGCCTTGAATTAAATTGCTTGAAGTTTGAAATTGTTTTGCTCAAGAATTTTAATTTACATTTTAAAAACTTTTAATATTTCGTTAAATTCTGTTAATTTCTTTCAGCACAGGTAAAAAAATTATTTGTTGCTTTTTGAAAAACGTTATATAGTCAAAATAAAAAAATTTCGTTGGGTCGTTAAACTAAAAATTTTCGTCAAGTTAACTTAATGGAAACGTGTCAAAAAACAAATAATTTGCATAACTGAACATTGCGCTATAATTAAATGATTCATTTATTTTTTTCTTTACTTTAACACTGTGTATTCTAATTGACAGCGAGACAGGTTCAAAGTTGATTTTTTTTAATTTGTGATCATGTGCACAATCTGTCACAGCGATTTAAAAAAAGTACTGACGTTTAATAGCTATACTGTTCAAATGACAATAATCAACAACACTCGTTACTGCGGTCAAAAAATATAGTTTTGATAACAGCCTATGCAGTGAACAACACAATGTCACATAGTTTGTTACATTTATGAGAGCAGTGAACGACATAGTGTGACAAATGTTACTTTTTGTAACATTTTGTTGTGCAGTGAACGCACTCGATACATAGTGAATGTTTTCAAAATAAAGTCAACAGTACTTTAACCCGAATGAGGCAACAAAAATTATATCTTATTTTGTGTCGATATAGAAAGAGAATCAACAAAGTTAAAAACGTGTTACCGTTAGTTATGTTTTGTAAGGGGACAAAAATTACTTGGCTAGACAAATTATTTCAGTTGAGCGTTGACTCTTACTGAAAGGAGGTTGTAAAATTAAGCAAAAAAAAAAATATTGTGAAAAAAGTTAAAATGGACTTTATGAAAAAGTTTTTAAGTTCCGTTATTTTTCCACAAAATATTTTTAAAAAATAATCAAGGATTCTTTATGCTAATTAACCCTGAATGTGCCATATGAGGTATTATAAATTATTTTAAGGGTTTTTCTACCTGTTTTTGTGCATGTTAGTTTTTTTGTTTTATTGTGTTCTGTTGTTTCGTCATTTACTCGAAGGTTTAGATGATAGCGATACGAACGAGGCTCGTACTGTTTGTATTGAGCCTCCGGGAAATGGTGGATTCATAAGCGGGGAGGAAGATGGCGAAGATGAGTTGTGCGGGATTCCCGATCATGTCTGCCGTGGCCAGTTAAAAGCAAATTACGAAATATAATTGAAAAATGGTTTGCCGAATTAAATGATGGACGTGAAAATGATGGATGATGATTTGCGGAACTAGCTTGTTTTCAACAGCATCCGAAAAAACTGATTCAACAAAACTTTGCAGTTTCTCCACTTTGAAGATAGCAATCATACCGGCTCAAGTGAAAACCCGAATCTAGATAAAATATCCAGAGCCAAATTTGTCACATGATGAAAGTATGATAGGCTACTTAGGAAGACATGGATGTAAGCAATTTATTAAAGGAAAGCCATTGCGGTTTGGCTACAACGTCAGAAGAAATCCTCGTTCGAATGTAGGCTACAATGAAAAATATGGCAAATGTGCTGCACCACTCGTTAACATGATCAACGAATTACCTGAGGCTACCATAAACTTGCCATTTCCATTTTACTTCGACAACCTATTTACTGGCTTGCTTCTTTTAGAACATTTGAGTTCATGTCCACTTCCATCGAAAAAACAGCAGAAGAAGGAGAAACACAGCCATTGCAAATCAAAAACAATAAATAAAAATGGAGTTCGTCTAACAAAATTGGTCGATACTACCGTAGCTTGTATGGCTTCAACCACACATCCGTATTCTAACGCGTTTCGCTACTCGAAAGATCAAAGTCGTTGTTCCTCGTCCTTGTGTTGTGACCGAATACAACCAATATATGTGTGAGGTCGACCATTTAGATCAAAATGTGGCACTTTATCGTATTGCCAACAAAGGCAAAAGTGGTAGAGCTCTATTTTTCCTTGGTTGATAGATGTTTCTGTACAGAATGCATGACAACTACATCGTTTGGGTTAATCGAAAATGTTGCATCTCGAGTTCAGAAGACAAATCGCCAAATACTATTGAAAACATTACAGTGAGAAGCCAAAGCAACCAGATCCATCAGTCAATCCGAAGCCTAAAGTTAACGAAAACTCTGTAGAAACAACAATACGTTTCGATGGAATTAACCACCTAGTTATTCCTATAACGAATAAGAGATGCTGCGCTGGTGACCTTTGCAAATCTATTGGACGTACTGCTTGCATCAATATATATATATATATATATATATATATATATATATATATATATATATATATATATATATATATATATATATATATATATATATATATATATAATTTATGTATATTCATAACAATAAATCCCATTATCATTAAAATTCTATACAATTGCTACCAAATTAAGTATAAAATATGTCCATAAAGTACTTTTACTTATATACGGGTGTATCGAAAATTTTTATCTATATCCATTAAAATTCTACTGTGATTCCTTATTTACACCACAAACACACACGTACGTACACACACACACGTATAATTAATTGGGCATTTAGAAAATTGTTTACTAAACATTAAAATGAAATATTCATGCTTAAAAAACAAATTGATGGAGTCTCTGGAAAATCCAAGTACTATATATATGGTACATGAGAAATAAGATTTAGCATCTCAGCACTATGCATCCACCCTCCAATAGCACAAACATACACACACACACTCATAAAATAAATTAACAATTTAAATACACTTTTAATACAAAATATAAGAAACATAAATTATTAATGTTTATCTAGCATATTTTATGTTGTGGAAAGAAAATTGGTTTTTACTAGTTAAGAGAGTTAGATGGAAAATTATGTACAAAAAAAAAGCCAAGTGATTATGTATATAAAATATAAACATAAATCATGATGATGATGATGATAAATCAATAATATTGTATTGTGTTGATTTAGCTGACGATTTAAGTTCAAATTAGGTGAATACAAATAACTATCCACCCCCAACCCTAAATCATATAACTATATGATTTTCATTGATAATTTATTACTAACGAGGAAATATTATGATATTTATGGACTAATTGCGTTACTAATGAATTAAACATAAATCGTAAATATCATTATGATAATGTACATATTACTATATTGAATACATAAATTCGAGCATTCAATCATAATTATTTTATTACAGCATGATTTCATATGTGACGGAATTTTCTTTCAGGTTATGTCGAATAATATACTGTACTCGGAATATATGCATCTTAAACTCCATTAATGATGGATTAAGGGTGAGTTTACATACAAATTTTTTGACTTTTTTAAAATTTCAAATATATAAAGTCTATTGCTCTATTGGCCCATGTGGCCGGGGAGCACTCCCATGCCCCATAAAAACTTATAAACGAACGTACTGTCGTTAGCATTCCACCACATCATCATTGGATTATCTTAGGGGGCGACTAAATAAAGACTGAACATGGGCTGACAACTTACACCCTTGAAAAACTCATTTATCATGAATATCAAGAAAAGTAAATACGAAGAGGTAATATAAACGAAACAAAGATTCAAATCTTTGAAATCGTGAAATCGATGGCTTCAGAGCACTTGTTAAACGTTTTGACAAAATTGGTAAAATATATTACACATACCAGCGTAAAAGTCAAAAAGAACTGACTGTTATGCTAAAAAGAATTAAAAGCTGCTTAGATGTTAGCGACATACTAGCTGCACCTGCTGCAGAAGGTTTCCATGTCAAATCTATTACTAATATAGTAGACCGTGATAAATCTCGCAATGACCCATCTGTGAAACGTTGTAGTAACTTTGATGAAAATCACACTGCAAATTAAAGGAGTGGCGCAGTGTATTTGAACTGAAGACGAAAAATAAACCCTAAAATGAGAGCTGAGCATCGAATGCTAAATATGCAATTTAATCAGAGGACCATTTTACCGAAAAATACAACAGTCACCAAACCATCGAGTTTAGTTTTACACAGCCATGTGTTTCTTATGCAATTATTCTAAAAGGTAACAAACCGAAACCCAAAGCACATTTTAATGAAGAGACCCTAAACATTCATACTACAGTAAATAAATTAACCGAGACCATCCAGTTTTATGCTGATGATGATGGAAAGACAAATGAGCATGATGATGCAAAATAATTCGCTTATGCAAATTAGTCAAAAATCAAAAATGATAATTCTAAAAATAGTTATTTGGCATACGAACGGGCTTTCGCAACAGCAAGCTGAAATACAATTTTTTTTAAATATAACCGGCTATTCTATATCCGGATGGAAAAGCACAAGACGGCACTGCAGTCCTAATAAAAAGGCGATTAAAGCAATGCGGGCTCCAGAAATATGCTAAAAATCACTTCCAAGCTACATATATCTGTTTGTAAGAATAGTCTGGGAAATTTGTAATATCGGCTGTCTACTGTCCACCGAAACACGCAATTTAAAAACCACAATTTATCGATTTCTTTAATCATTTGGGAATCAAATTTCTAGCATGGGGTAATTACAACACTAAACATGTGCAATAGAGTTCAAAGTTGACGTCACCCAAGGACAAGCAACTCTACGAAGCAATCAACGAGAAAAACCTAGATTAATGATCATATGGACGTCCCACATATTAGCATACAGATAGAAAGAAAGTTCCTGATTTAGATGTCTCACTTCGCACACCAGAAGACATTGACGCTGCAATAGAAAAATTAAGACAAATAATGGAAATGACAGTAAAAAAAAGCTACGCCGGAGAACAAAAATTCTGTAAAAAACAATAAGCTTTCAAGTAATGTTCAGAAGTTATTGCCAGAAGAGCGGGCAATTCGGTGGCTATGGTATCTTCACCAATCTCTTTTGTAAAAATAGAAATTAAATAAAACTTTTATAAAGCTTTAAAAGAAGCATTACAGGAAAAACCTGTTGCTCACAGCAACATAAAAAACAGATTACTCACTATGGAAGGCCACTAGGAAACAGTATAAATCCTAAAAAATGATCTAATAACTGGAAAAATGATCAAAGAATTACCAGATAGATCCATAAAATATATTACATATATTTTTAACGCTATTATGCGATGTGGGGTACTTTCCCCAAAAATGGAAAATATCTCAAATTATCATGATTCCTAAGCTAGTTAAAAACGAAAACCAAGTCTCGTTAAAAAGCTTTTTGAAAAGATGCTACTACAAGAACTTATATTACCAGAATATCGCAATATATCAGATCACCAATTTGGATTTAGAGAGCAGCACGGCATAATAGAATAGGTACACAGAATTTTAATTACAATTAAGCTTGCCTTAGACAAAAATAAATTTTACTCGGCAGTTTTCTTGGATATTGCGAAAGCTTTCGAAAGCTTTTCAAAGTATAGAATGAAGGATTAACCTACAAAATTAAAACTTTTCTGCCTAAACAATTTCACGCTAATCTTTAAAACTACTTAGTCCAAAGGATGTTCCAGGTTAAACAAAATACGGCTACTACTGATTTAATCGAGATAAAGGCAGGACTACCGCAAGGTAGTGTAATGGGACCTGTGTTAAACTTATTATTCACTGCTGATTTACCAATAACTTAAAAAATAATCACTTCAACTTTTGCTGACGACACAACTATATTGTTTTCGCACAAAAATACTCAAACAGCATAAGAGAATTACAAAAACATCTGCACAAAATTAAAGATTGGTTAAAAACTTAACGGATAAGAACGAATGAATGTAACTCAACAAATGTAGCATTCACACTGAATAAACCTACATGTCCAGCAGTAAAATTAAACAATATCACAATTCCTCAACAAACAAATGCCAAATATCTCGGCCATGAAGGCCGATAGAAGATTGATAGAAGATTGACATAAAAAAACACGATGAAACAAAACGCAATCAACTAAAAACAAAATTCTCCAAAATGTACTAAGAACAGCGAAAATCTGTCTAGTCTGCAATATTATACTATACAAAGCGATTCTAATCCTCATATGGACATATGGTATCCAAATATGTGGCTCAACTAGTGCATCAAATATAAATATTGTACAAAGAATTCAAACAAAGATACTTCGTAGCATTTCAAATGCCCCATGGTATATTCGAAACATCAACATCCACAGAGATTTAGGAATCAAAACTATTAAAGAAACAATAAAATTATGCAGTCTAAAATACCAACTGAAACTAGAATCACACCCTAACGAATTATCTAGAGATCAACTAAGGCAACTGAAATACAAACGGCTTCGCAGAGTATATCCTCTAGATTTAATAAATTAAAAAATATAATCTAATAATTCATAAAATAAATACACATAGTACCGGTTCATGGAATGTTAGCCCATTAACATGTTAGATGTCGCTACTGGTATCGTTTCAAAATAATTAAAATATTTTATATGTATATTCGCCTAAATGTCATATATTTATACTAAATGTTGACGATGTTCTATGGACCTGACATCTGAAACATCAATGGGTCAACTGTTTTTTTTCTTATGATGGGAGTATTATATTACACGCATTTTGAGCTAACACACTTAAATTAAGTAATTAATAATAATTTAATAATAATAATACATACTAATATTAAGTATTAACAAAGGTTAAAATTTAAGTTAAAAAATTAAAGTTTTTAAGAATTTCACACTTCTTAGTTTCGTAATAAGATTCAAGAATAAAGCCACTGACAATTGTTAAAAAAAATATAGTGTTTTATTATCATCTTTTATCAGTCTTTCACAGTGTTCTTCAAAACCTCTGTGTTCGCATCGATTCAGTATTTGACATTTGGAAGGAGCGTTTCTTTGATTTACTCACTTTTAACAAGTGTCAAATGTTGTATTTAAAAGTTGTCCAATAAAGGATATGGTAATGTGTATAAAGAACTATAATCCAATGAAAAATTTACACTGGTCATGCAAAGACCACGAAGAAATCGAAGAATTGCAATAATGTTAAGTTCTTAAAATTCGGAAGGGTTACTTAGAAGAATTATTGACGCCGATCACTTTATAATTAGAGAACCACCAGTGATCGCATAAATAGGTAAATTATTAGTATGTTAATAATTATTTATATTCAAAAAACTATAGATGGCTTATAGAACAACTCTCTTACTTAGAAGATGAGGGTCTCAACGTCGAAAATAAATGGCTTATACCTGTTTTACAAAAAAGGATTGCAGGAAAGATCAGATTCAGAGTTGTTGAAAATCATATCCAATAAAGAAGGTCAAATATTAAAATGCAAACATAAACAGGTTTATTTTGAAATTTTCAAATTTACAGCCTACTCAGATATGTAAACTGTTACATTATATAATAAAACCAAGAGGGAAGCACACAATTAATGGCACTATAAAAAAAAACAATAAATGATTCAAAATAATTATTTTGCATTGAGGTTGGAAATACAATGCACGTCTTGGGAAAAATTTTACTGGCGAAAGAGGTTGACAAGTTACGATATATCAAGCTGCAACCATTTATTAATTTCATAAATAGCACTCCAGAGAAACTTTTCAAACTTTTCTCCAGGTACAAATCATACTAAAGCACTTTACTTATTTACATCAGCCGTTTTGCAATGTTTTCAATAAAATTGCAATAAATTATTATCAAATGACAATTCTTTCAAGAGTCATTTACAAAATAAGCATTTGGCTGAAGAGACTAAAAACAAAAAGGAAGTAGATTTATTTCCCTTGACATCTTTTAATTTAAAAGGATTAAATCAATCTGCTGATGATTCTGGTCAGAAAACTGAACTAAAGATGAATTTATAAGATATGCGGTATAAATTATAAAACAGTACTTCAAAAACCCAAACTCTTGTATACTCGATGAAACATTAAAGAACCCTAACCGTTTACTAAATTCTAATACATCAGAAAATTTTCTTGAGAGTAAATTTTAGAGAGAAAATTGCGTCGGTTGGCTTTAGAAGAAACGGTTTTACCTTATATAAACTTGAAACGGGAAATGCTTTGGGTGACAGGGTCTCAATCTATTACGGTGTTTAATTGTTTTTTTCAACTTCACTCTCAAGCAAATTTAAACTAAAGACATATTTGTAAGCTAACCAATGAAAACTTTTTATTTAAAAGTTTGGTACTAATCAATCACTGTCTGAACTAATTGATCGTTATAAAAGAAAGTGTATGTACCATTCTCACAGCGTGTGTTTTGAACAAAATATATGCATAGACTATAGAGTATTCTGATATAACTGAAACAGATTATCAAGGTATAGGTAAGAACATAAATAAATATATTATTAATTACTAGGACTTTTGTCTGACCTAATTGTTGTACATGTTGCACATGTTGTACATGTTGTCTGATGAAGATGATTTAATCAAAATAACGTCTTAACCGGATTTGAGTAAAGTATAGTAATTAAGAATAATTGCTTATATCTCGTTTTTTGTTTAATTTTTTTTTTCTTAAACTTAAATTTTTCTTAAATTTTAAAAAATGTCTAATACATTGGTAACTTACTAATAGAACATGAAGGGTATGAAAACTAAAATTAATAATATGGAATGCAAGTTTTATTAAACAATTTTGACATTATATGTTTGACCGAGACGTGGCTTAACACTACAGTAAATTCCAATGATATTTTTGATGACCGCTACACGGTATTTAAAAATGATAGTTAGTTTAATATTCACGAGAAAAATTATGGTGGTGGTGTTTTTTTTAGCAATTCGAAGTGATTTCGTGGCTAGTACAATTCATTTTTTTAGTGAGTCACATGTTATCGATAATGTTTTTATAAAACTTTCCCTTAATAAGAGTAACTATTTGATTTTGGGTCTGGTTTACTATAATATTCGAGTTCACTTTGATGAATATAAAATTTTTTGTGATTTATTATCGGATTTAACGCTTTCATTTATTCCCTAGTAATTTGAAGTTCTTGATAATTGGTGACTTTAATTTATCGTGCATTAAGTGGCCACGAACAATACCAACATCATAATAGTGATATCTTATAAAGGTATAACTGCTGAGTTCTTAATTGAAATACTTGAAGTTACAGGACTATCACAACTAAATTTAGTAAAGAACCATCAAACTAAATTGTTAGACTTAATCCTGTGCAACGTTCAATCTAAATATTTTGAAATCATTTCAAGCTTGCAAATTTCAAAATTGATCCATATCATATCCATTGCAGATCTCAATGAGATTTAATAAAATTAGGTTTCAGCGAGTGCGCTTTTCTCCTTCGATTAATTTCCGAAATGTAAATTATAAATTAATTAAAGCCAAATTACATGAGACTGACTGGAATCTGTTGTTCGAGCAAAAAAATGTTAATGAAATGGTTGAAATATTAAATGAAGTGCTATTAACATCAATTAAAAAATACATGCAGTAATGACAAAACTAGGCCTATTTAAAAACTATATCCTTCTTGGTTTTCTGGAAATCTTATAACAATGATCATTGAAAAACCTAGGAAACGATTACGAATTTATAATAATCCCCGTGATCGTGTACTTTTTTCACAATACAGATTAAAAGTTAAATTGGAAATTAAACGATGTTTTAGGTTATATTTAAACACTCTTGAAAATCAATTAAAACATAATCCGAAAAAATTCTGGAATACACTAATTCGTTACTTACTGACACGAATTATCCACGCCAAATTTTTTAACCAACATAGTTCATCTGATTCAACAGTAATTGTAAATCTATTTCCAGTAAATTTTAAAGGTGTTTATAATGCTCCTAGCTCTAAAGTTATATTAAGTAAAATTGACCAATTCTCCGATTTATATTGCTCTCAATCTGATGTTATTAACCTTCACTTTGTCGACAAAAAAAAATCCTTAATCATGATAGGATATACCCCACTGTATATGGAAATTTATATGGAAATATCTTATTTTCAAAATTTTGTTTTGATTATTTGTGTTTATATTTCATTTTTTTACGAAAAACGGTACTTTACAGTTTGAGTTTGTGTTGCACTATAAAACGAGATTGAAAAAAAATTAAATAAAAGTTTTTATTTCTGTTCTGTATCAACTCAGATTTGAATAATAATTAAAAGGCAAGTATTAATTATTGTGTGTAAATCGTTTATTCCTGTGTAAATTAATTAAAAAATGGAAAAAAAAGAAATAAAGTATCTTTCGAGTGCTCAGATACGCAGGTAATTATTTATTTTTAGTTCTTATTCAAAATTAAATTAATTTAGGATAAAAACTATTTTATAATAGCTACTTTATTCTATTCAACACAGACTATCGTATGAAGAAAGGTTTATTTATTTCAAATCTATAGCGGAAAGTTTAGATTCTGAAGCTGAAGAAGATGATCACCCAAATATAAATGGTACAAATGATACTAATGTCGATTTGCCAACAACGCTAGATGAAGAATCAGATGCTGAATTAGAAAATGTATTGGCAGAAGTTAATGATGACACAGATTTCGAATGCGATGACATTGATTTGAATGACGGTGAAGACGTTCATGAACATATGCAAGACTGTCAACAAAGATCGGAAGATTCTGAAGAATTTTACATTGGCATGGGACCAAATGGAAAAAATCTCGGCCAAATATGCACTGCGTACCGATTCACAACATATTTCGAGAACTATGTTTTGTTGGTCCCAAACCAAGTACAAAACTTTTAAATGATTTAGATACTTTTTGCGTTTTGTTCAACACATCGATGCAAAATTTAATTTGCCGACATACCAATAGAAAGGCCGAAAACGTTTAAAAAAAAGGAATGACTTGAATCCAGATAAAAAGTCTATAGGTTGGGAACCATTAAATGAAGAAGAATTAATGGCTTATATAGGACTGTTTATTGTTATTGGAAGTTACAGATCAAATTACGAGCCAGTAAATCAACTTTGGAAACAAAACGCTTTTCCATTGTACCGAGCAAACATGTCTGTTCGACGCTTCTTCAATATAACTAGATTTATTAGGTTTGACTTTGATGCGACTAGAGCGAGTAGAATGGAAACGGACAAAGCAGCGCCAATATCTGAAATTTTTGATATGTTAAACGCTAATCTTAAAGCTAACTTTCGTCCAAATGCAACCATAATAATAGATGAGCAATTGTTTCCTTTTAGAGGGCGCACCAAATTTACGCAATATATTCCATCGAAGCCAGCAAAGTATGGCATTAAAATATGGTGGGCATGCGATTCGGAAACAGCGTATCCTTTAAATGAGCAGATTTATACAGGCAAAATCGGTAACGTACGAGATATAAACCAAGGCGAGCAAATAGTGAAGGAATTAATAACACCATATAAAAATACAGGCAGAAACATAACTATGGATAATTTTTTTACATCTATTCCTCTAGCAAAATAGCTACTGAGTTGGAATCTTTCAATGGTTGGAACAATGAAAAAAATTAACGGTGCATTCCTCCAGAATTTAAAGCCTCAAGATCTCGCGAGGTATTTTCAACAAACTTTGGTTTTGGAGAGAACATGGTGCTATGCTCGTATATCCCAAAAAAACAACAGAGCAGTAGTTTAAGTTTCTACGCAACATAATGATGATAAGACATCCGGGTCTAAACGCAAACCGGATATAATCTACTTTTATAATAAAATAAAAGGAGGTGTGGATACAATGGATAAAATGCTGGGTCAGTATACTACTAAAAGAAAAACCAATCGCTAACCGCTAGCTATGTTTTTCAAGATAACTGATACCGCCGGACTCGCTGCTTATGTAATATTTACTGCAAACAATCCATCAAACAGGCAAACGGTCAAAACAGGTCGGCGTCGGCAATTTTTACAAGGTTTAGGGAAACATTTTTGTCTTCCTCTTATTACTAAAAGAGCAAAAGTTCCTCGAATTATGAGTTATTTTGCTACAAAAAGTGCTGTGGAGTGCATACTTGGCAAATCGGTAGAGGAAATACAAAATTCACATAACTCGCATTTCGAGCCAGATGATACAATGGATAGAGGTGCAGATGGACGACTTTCCCAAAAAGGCCAATGCTACATGTGCTACAGAGAGGAAAAGCGTGAACGGCCTACGCGTAAATCTTGTGTGCAGTGCAATAAACCGATATGTCAAACGCATAGCCTTACACAAACAAAGAGTGAGGCCTGCCACATGAAGTAATTTTTTGTTCTTATATTTTTTTTTATAATCCAATAAATTTCTATTGAAATATAATTACAATGAATAAATATTATTAAATTTGAAACTATTGCACTTTTTGTTTTATTATTTCCTAATTTTCGATGTTCGGGAAGCTAAGCCATGAAAAACAATTATATACAACATCACACAGTTAGGCCTGAACTGTCAACTTTCAAATAAAACCTTGTACTTTGAGTTTGCGAAATTTCAAATAAACGTTTTTTTCTATTTTAATAGAAAATAAATGACTATTTTAATAGAAAAAAAAACATTTAATGAATTTTTTTTTAATTTCTACTTTTTTTTAAATAACTCACAAATTTAGTAACTGAAACTTACAATAAATCTTTAAAAAATTAAAGAGATATTAAAAACCAAAAAATCGAATCTATACCCGGGTGTATACAGTCAAAGTGAAGGTTAATGCGCTTAATAATGTTGACATAAATAAAGGATCCGGTCCTTATTCGATTCCTAATCACTTTATTAAACAGGTAAAAGATGTGCTTTATACATCTCTATAAAAAATCTTTAATTATTCAATTAAAATGTCCTGTTTTCCAGATAAGTGGAAACTATCACGTATTATTATGATTTATAAAAAGGATGACCAACGTGATATTACTAATAGACCGATATCAATTCTGAATTCTTCCTCTAAAATATTTTAAAAAAATGTACACGCTAAGGTATTCAACTTAGTTAAGGGGTATATTTCACACAAATAACATAGGTTTTATGTCAACAGCTTGACAATAACCGCTAATAAGTTGATTGCATCTACACTGATTTAAGTAAAGCATTTTATAAGCTTAGCCATTCGCAATTATGTTTATTGGGGCAATAGATCTTTATTGCTTCTTCCCAAGTTGAATTGACAATTAAAAAATTAATTTGGTTTATTAAATTATTTTTACTAATTTATAATTTTGCTGGTTGTGCACAGAAAATATTAAAAGAAAAAAGGCTTACAATTTCCGGGTTGACAATTATTGTCTATACTTTTGTTAACTAACGCGACATCTGAGTAGATATTTTTATGTTAATAAGATGAATAAAAAACACCGGCATATTCACAATTTATCTAAATATGTCAACGTTAAACTATTATAAAAAGGTAAACAAATAATATGGATTGATAGCAGTCCATCTTGCAGGATGATTATATCTAGTTTTTATAGATTTTAATATTTGGTTTAATTCTTTTTTAGATGCTGAACATTATTCAAAACTTGCTCGATCGACTCATCCAACTGAAGGGTTGGATGACTGGTTTTGCTCAGGAAGCAAAGTGACATAATACAAGCTTAAATATATTATCACATTTGAAAAAATACGATAAAATATCGTGAGTTCGATCCCCTCCGCTGACCTAAACGCTATTAACAATTTTGCGGAAAATCGAAACTATATTTTGCTTGAGAAATTGAGTGGGTTTACTGAGTAACGCAAAAATCAAATTGTGATTACCAAAGATGTCGCTACTGTAAAGAAGTGAATAGAATTAGTTTTTATGTCGGTAAATTTTTTCGCTCAGAACTTGTTGAAAGTCACACATGCCTTTAACAAGTCGGTGAAGTTAGCCCGAAAATCCATCCCGAATTTTTTGGTGTATTTCTTGGCTAAAGTGTAGTCAACCCGAAAATAGTGTAGTCGTTACAAAAATGTAGTGCTATCCCGAAATCCCCAACTTTTTGAGCATTTCTTGCATAAAAGCAGTTGAAACATAAAAGTGTAGGATTATCCCGAAATTAAAATCAAATTTAATATCAATTTACACAGTTTTTGAAAACTGTCAAAAATTTTTGCAACCTCTTATTGTGGACTAACCGTGCAATTTTATATTTTTATAAAAACCATTCTTAAAATATTCAATGGCTTGGGGCCTATTGGAATAAAACATACAAAAATAATTTAAATTATAAAATTAAGCTAAACCGATAAGTGCATTGGCAGTTAATGTCAATAAAATAAGCAAACCACAATACCAGAGATAAATTGCACTAGCGGTATATACGGCTATTTAGGTCTTGGCTGTGCTAATAAACCCTGTGAATTTCATTTTCATATCAGGTGGAAAAAGTATGTAAATGTTGATGTGAATTTGTGTGGAAAGACTTCTCAAGTGAGAATTTCTAGCAAACTTTAAAATTCTGTGGATCAAATACATAACTTCTTTAATAAATTTTTGAGCTTCAGATGAGTTTTCAAAATATTTATTTATATCACCAGCTATTGTATGTGATATATGTGAACAGCACAAGCGCAATTTAACTATATTTTCCGGTTGTTTTTGGCAATTAATATTATTTGCCCACATATAAGTTATATTGAGGTATTCAACTAGATCCATTCTGTTAAACGCATCGAGAACGGAATGAATTTCTGCATAACAGAAGTCAACAACCACATTGTTGGAAACTGGCCAACATTTTAAAGTGTCTTCTACGAATAGTCGATATTCTCGCAGCCAATTTCCGATAATGCGTGTGTTTTGGCTGGAGCTTACCATATTACAAATTGGTAACGGGGTAAATGTGTCTTTCGACTGCGTCTTAACTGGTAAAACGATGCCATAATACATAACAGCTTTGCAAGTCTTATATGGTTTTCGAACGAGCCCGCCAGTGGCGTCTAAATATACTGTTAAGTCGCCATGGTCTCGCTGTTCTTTTATTTTTTTCAAAATTAGGCATTGGCTTTTGCTGCATGTGGTCACACAAAATGAGTTTTTACTCACTTGATGGATGTACGAATTCTTGCTTGCGTCAGTTTTTTCTTTTTCCAAATGAATATCTTCTATATCATCCGAGTCGTTATCGTTACATAGAAGTTGCACAGATCTAACTTTTTTCAAAACTCTTCTATCCTTTAAAAATTGCGCAGTATTGGTTTTGTTGAAAAAACTTAAATTTTCTTCATTAATAAGATTTTCTGCAACAATCTCTACCGTACTGCGAGTTAATTTCTCTTTTAATATATCTCTTTGAATCTTTGATGCTGGTTGGAATTTTTTAAAGGGATGATAAATTGGCTCAGTAGTACCGTACACATCAAACGTCCCTAAGGACAAGTTCGAATTAACCAATTTGTAGGATCTACAATCTTGATTTTTGTCTTTATGACCACAGTAAGCCCTAATAGTTAATCGATTCTTTGCTACATCATAACCTTTCATATTTATTAAGCAACCAGTAGATTGTGTTAATTGGCTGGATATGTGGTAAGTATAGTTATAAGCATCAAGTTTCCTATCATTTTGATTATAGATTTTTTTCCATATTTCGTCAGAAATATGTATCTGATAGTTCATGACTTCAAACTTTTTTTTAGCTTTCACTTCTAAATTTTTAGATTTAGTTTGTTTGACAATATGTATGATGCGTTTTGGGGTTTTTGTTTTTTTTTCAAATACTTCCTCATTGTCATCTTCCGATCGTTGATCAGGTAACACTACGTCATCAGTTAAATTAAATTTTTCTTTAGCAATAATTTGCTCATTTGCATTGGGCATTTCGATAGCTTGCAAATTATCGTTTTTTAAGGTTGCATTATTCCAATTCAATTCATTAGCAAATTGATTTTGATCCATGATATTGTCGAGTGCTTGTAAATTTATTATGGTAAATGGCGGCTTTAAGAATTCAACGGAAATTATTTCTATGCGCGATGTAGCTTTCTGTTCATGAACAGGTAAACAGGTAATTGTATTGTATATTTGGTTATTTACAAGCACATCGTGAGACATCAAATTTTGGTCATTGGGAAAATGTCCTACTAATAAATCAGTAATTGAATGTTCGTCTACGCCACTAACTAATTCACATTTATTGAAGATTGAATAATAGGATTAGCATTTTCAGTATCATTGTTATTATAGAAATCACCACAAAAATTATATTTGTCGCGTAATTTTGAACACCAAATATTATACATCATAATTCGATGTAGTTTTGTATTTTTGACATGGAGTTCTCGACATAAAAATTTCATTTCCTTTGTTAATTTATAACGAGATAGATTCAAAGTCAAAAGAGCAGTTTCCAAACTCCTTTCATTCTGATTAAGTCTTTTCTTTCGATTATTATATCGTATCGAACTCATTGGAAAAAATAATTTAATAAAAAAAAGGAACAGAAAAAAATACGAAAATTATACCTGAAACGTTAATAAATCGAAAAAGAATTGTATACTGGAAATCTAGGTTCAAAAATAATATTTAAAAAATTAATGTGGGATGTAACAACCAAAAAAAAAAATTTAACCGTTAAAACTAAATCAGCAAAATCAAGAATGATCAACACAAAACGAAAGCGCAACTGTAGTTTTAAAAACAACTGTTTATTTGTTTTATTAATACACGATCGATGAATAATTATACAAACGAACCGAACAGCAACAAGTTTGAAATAATAGTGGAATATAAAAACGAAAAAATTTCCTTATATACTCTCTCACAAAAATTTTATTTTTTATTTTTTATTTTTAAATAATTAAGGCAAATAAGGTTTTGTATTTTTGACATGGAGTTCTCGACATAAACATTTCATTAATTTTATATTAAATTTTATACCAAGCATAGCTTTATGATGATTTTTATTAAGTTCATGTAATATAGCTGCCCCTCCTTCATTAAATTTATTAGGGGAAATTAGTTTATTAAATAGAATTGTTAGTTGATCTTGAATTAGAATATTTATATTAGCTTTATTATCTTTTTTTAGAGCTGCTTATACTTTATATTTATATTTGTTCAAGAGAACAATGAATGCATATGTTATCATGCATATGCAACCTGTATGTATTGGTTGCCGTAACATACGAAGTATATATGTGTTGGTTCTCTAATTACGTTGTATCATTTGATACAACGCAATTATAACTTTATTTTGATGAATTCGCGTAAAACATTGTTATTAGTGTTTTAAAAATTGTATATAAACGGAGTAAATATAAATAAAAAAGACAGAATATATTTTACCACAAAAGCGAAAAATTCTTATTATTCTCATACAAGCATTCCCCCCATCAGCGGTAAGTTTGCTTGAATCTACTATAAATCCACCTCTAAATTCCCAACACGATTTACCCTTACAACCTAAATCAGGCTTAAGTAAGAATCAAATAGAAGTGAGATTTACATGGTCCTTCGAGCCGGATAATCAACATCTGATCCGGTAATACGGCGTTGTCTAGGCCTTAAACATAGACATCAACTTCGCGGTAATCAATAATGGAATACCTTTAACACACAAAACCAACGAGGCCAAGAGCTCGTCTCACAAAGTTTACTAGTTTACTAGTTTGCTAGAAATTCTCACTTGAGAAGTCTTTCCACACAAATTCACATCAACATTTACATACTTTTTCCACCTGATATGAAAATGAAATTCACAGAGTTTATTAGCACAGCCAAGCCCTAAATAGCCGTATATACCGCTAGTGCAATTTATCTCTGGTATTGTGGTTTGCTTATTTTATTGACATTAACTGCCAATGCACTTATCGGTTTAGCTTAATTTTCTAATTTAAATTTTTTTTGTATGTTTTATTCCAATAGGCCCCAAGCCATTGAATATTTTAAGAATGGTTTTTATAAAAATATAAAATTGCACGGTTAGTCCACAATAAGAGGTTGCAAAAATTTTTGACAGTTTTCAAAAACTGTGTAAATTGATATTAAATTAGATTTTAATTTCGGGATAATCCTACACTTTTATGTATCAACTGCTTTTATGCAAGAAATGCTCAAAAAGTTGGGGATTTCGGGATAGCACTACATTTTTGTAACGACTACACTATTTTCGGGTTGACTTCACTTTAGCCAAGAAATACACCAAAAAATTCGGGATGGATTTTCGGGCTAACTTCACCGACTTCCTTTAACATTAATAACAGTAGTAACTACGACACTTAGTACTAGTAATATTTGATGCTATATGTTTGTTTTTTAACCAAGCTAAATTTAAACTATTATTTTGTAGTTCTTTAAAGAAAAATGCGCGAACCAAAAGTAATATTGGCAGGTTCAATGGTTAGAAAACATTAAATAGAAATGGGATGTTGTTTTATTGCAAAAATACATAATATTTTCATAATTAAAATGAACACAATTTTATCAAAGGCCCAACTACAAAACTAATTAAAGACAAAGAAGCTGAAGAAGATTTAATTTTTTCCCTGAAACGAACGACATCATTTCTTTTAGCAAAAAAAAAAACAACCGCAAAATGTAACAAACCGACACCACAACAAAAAAGCAAAAAAGAGTGACAAAAAGCAAAAAAAAAATTCTAAACCACATTAATTTTACATGTTTCTCGTTAAAATGTTATTTTATTTACATAGCTATTTAGCATGGTAGAATATAATATCATAAATTATATTATTTTTAGCATGTTTTTCTCTTTCGTAAACAACTCATTTTTACGGTTATGGTTAAAATTTTTTCTTTGTCTTTTCCCTAAAAAATCTAAATCGGCTGGCTGTATGTGTGTTTTTTTTTTTTTGATATTTGCTTTGTATGCAAATGTATCCTGTATCGCTTTCAACATATTTGCAAAAACATTTATGAATATTGTATTGATGCGTTGCATTATTAGCCATTTTGTATTATACTGTGGTTCTCTGTTAACATTGTGATGCCCATAGATGAAATTTAATTATAGTAATTGAAGAAAGGTATACAAAAGCCAGTCAGCTGTTTGCAATACTGCAGGTACAGTGAAAGTACAATTTTTTAACCGTAACAATCAAAGTATTGCTCTCTACCATCATGTTTTTTTTAGGGATATTACAGAAGCACAAGGTTATTTTCGTTGTGACAAGTGCTTAAATGCATTTAAGGCGAAATGCAAAAATATTCTTGGTCAAAACATTACAAGACTGGCACAAAACGAGACTTGGTTCTGTTCGGATGTCTGTTTATCTCTACACCGGCTATCAAACGATGAAAACGTTACTGATTGTAACCTCTTACCCGAAAATTATATTAATAATAATATTAATAATGATAATTCCCACACACACACGTAATTTACCTAATTTACCCAGTTTATCTGACGTAATGGCTCTACTGATACGTATGAAAAAAAAGCTTACGGCTCTTGAAGATATGAAAGCTATGGTATCATCGCTTGCATCTAAAAATGAAGTAGTAGTTTCCAAGGTTAACATGCTTGAGAACGAGCTGTCTAAACTCTCATCAAAATTTAATTTATTGGAAGCTATGAATGATCAACCTAACCAGCACTTAAATTCTAGCAGCATAACTATTATCGGTCTACTCCGTAAACAAGACGATACCCGATATGTAGTTATCAACGCAATAAAAAAAGTAGGTGTGAAAATTACTCATGACATAGTGTCCATTAATGAGATTCCAAAAAATCCGAGCGGAACATCTTCAAGTGATAACAAATCGAAATCGAAATCAGTTATGCAAGATTTATTAATTGTTAAGTTTATTACCACTGATATCAAAAATAACATATTATTTCACATGAGAAAAAGGAGGTCACTTAGCACTAAGAATTTGGATGTGTTTCTAACACATCCAAATCCTTAGGCTAAAAAAATAAAAACAACATATAACTTCAAATATTTGTGGTGTAAAAATGGCCAAATCTACTTAAGAAAATCGGCAGATTTGTATGCTCATCACATACATTCATTTAATGATATTTTTCGTCTGCAACGTCTTCATCAGCCAATTGGAAGCAACTCCAGTAGCGGTCAATGTAAATAGGATTCTAAAACAATATAAATTATTAAGTATAAACATTTTTTTACCTTCTCAAGCTCAATATTTACTTTCAATTTATTTTAAATTTATTTTGCACTGTGTTGACTTCTTCAATGCATGTCGCGTTTGTTTACATAGATTTGACATTTTCAATTTTCGTTTTTTATTTCACTCATAAACCGGTAGTAATGAATTATTTTGCGTTGAATATGAAACACCGTATGTGTTGTGTTTTAGGACTATGCTTGTTTTTTAGTTGTTGTTCAATCGATTACGCTTTTATAATCAAGTTTATCGGTTTAACTCACTTCTTAAGTTGTTTTTGTTTTTATAGCAGTATAATTTTTTGTCCACTTCCCGATTATCAGTGTTAGTTCATTTTAATATGTTTTACCAATATTTTTTATGAGTGATAGAATGAACAGTAATTTCAGTATATTGCATCAAAACATTCGAAGTTTAAGAGCAAATTTTGATATGCTTAGCCTTCATAGCGAGTCTCAAAACTATTCCTGACCTAATTTTTGTATCAGAAATTTGGATTTACTCATATGAATGTTCGAAGTTTAACTTATCGGGTTATAATTTTATTGCATGCTGCAACGATAATTACCGTTCTGGTGGTGTTGGTGTTTTTATACGTAAAATTTTCTTAAATTAATCATTTAAATTGTGCAACTGGACGTCAGCTGAGGTTTTAAAATTAGATATTCCACTAGCAAAACAAAATTGGACTTATATTTGTATGTATCGTTTCTGCAACTGATAATTTTTGTGATGAGTTGGAGATATTTTGAGACACGATTAAAAAACCGGACATCGTTATTTTAGGGGATCTTAACATCAACATTTTAGACATTAATGAATCATTCAACTATCAGACAATGCTTGCTTCATACGGTTTTTCTAGTCTTTTGAATGAGCCTACAAGAATGCAAACCTGTCTCGATCACTTTTTTGTCAAAAGTGATCGCATCAAAGATATCACTGTCAGCAATCTCCCCATTCACTTTTCCGATCACAATTTAATTGAAATCAATATTACTACATCTTCGATTAGATTGGAAGTTATGTATTACAGGCCAAATTTGTCGCATATGACAAGCTAAATAATCTTCTGAAACTTGAGAATTGGGAATCTGTATACAGTCAAACTAATTGTAATATTGCTTTCGACCATTTTATAGACATACTCATGACTTACATTGAGTTATCATGATCTAAATCTAGAAGTGCAAAGTTGAATAAATTGAAACCATGGATGAACTTCACAGTCCTACGAAAAATGAACAAATTAAAAAAGTATTCCAAAAAATTAAGACGTTACCCTAACAATATTAAATTAGAAAAATATGTTAATCGCCTTTCCAAGCAGGTAAAATCGGATGTCAATGCTACCAAAACCCTATTCTATAGAAGTAAATTTGATTCTGTAACGAAAAATACTAAAACTACATGGAAATTAATCGATGACGCGTTAGGGCGAAACTCAAATAATAAACCCGTAAACCTAATTTATAAGTTTCAAACTGGGAATATCCTAACGTCTTCCCAATCGATTTCCGATGAATTTAACAATTTTTTTATACGTGTATCTGAAACTCTAACTTCCAACTTCCGTAACATAACTACCGATATTACTGAGTATAATAAATTTGTTCTTGGTGCTCAGAGGAATTACGATTCATCATGCTTTTTTTTAACCTATTAGTTCTACGGAAATTCTGTATGAGATTAAACATTTAAAAAACAAGAGATCTGCAGGATTTGATGGAATTGATAATTTAACGGTTAAAAACTGCGCTTGGTTCTTGGTAGATATTTTGAAATTTTTATACAATCTGAGCTTAGACAGTGGTGAATTTCCAAATATTTTGAAAATGGCAGTTGTGATTCCGATTTTCAAAAAGGGAGATGAATTGCATTTAAACAACTATAGACCAATTTCTCTCTTGAGCACCATATCCAAAGTTTTCGAGAAACTAGTAAAACGTAGATTACTGAGTTTTCTCGAAAAAAATAATTTTTTGCATGTTCATCAATATGGTTTCACTGCTGGTAAATCTACTGAAGAAGCTCTATTGCACTTTCTGAGTCAGATATATACAACTACAAATAATTTCCAAAAACCATCAGCCCTATTCTTAGATATATCTAAAGCTTTCGACACAGTCGATAACGGGATACTTTTATCAAAACTATCCGATATTGGTATCAGAGGGCATATTTTCAATTGGTTTACGAGTTACATCCGAAATCGTCTTCAGGTTGTTAAAATAAATGGAACCATCAGTAACCGAGCAAATATAAATTGTGGCGTCCCTCAAGGATCAGTTTTGGGTCACTTAATATTTTTGATGTATTTTAAATCAATTTTTGAAATAGATCTCTTAGGGCAGGCGACAGCATTTGCAGATGATTTGGCGTTAACATACACTGCAATTGATTGCTGTTACGATGTAAAATCTTTGATCAAAAATGATTTACTTGTCTTAAGCAAATGGTTTCATCATAACTGTCTTACTTTAAGTGATAAATCAAAAGTCATGCATTTTGGTCGGCTTGATAATATTACAAATGAATGTCCTCTATTTTATCATGTGTATGAATGCACAAGTAATCCTTGCTCGCCCCAATGTTTGGCTCTTGATGTTGTTTATGAATTTAAGTATTAAGGTTTAACAATAGATTCAAATCTTAGTAATAGTTTACAATATGAGAAATCCAAATAGTTTTGCAGGTATTCGCTATAATAGCGAGAAATTTAGAAGGTTTTATCTGCAAATGGCACCCTATTTTTTCACATGGTGCATAACAAAAGCATAAATTTGTACGGAAAATTTGGGTTTGGCTTTTAAGCCTAGAAAACATTGAGCAGTTTTTCTAGTTACACAATTCAAGTTGTTTATATATTAATTAATTATAAGTGTTTATTGTTATTGAGCTTGAAATAAATTGTAGGGAATAATTAGATAAGGTATAATATAAGTAAACAGGTTAAAACTTAAATAAATTTGACAATTGATTTCAAAGTGCTCCACTACAGAAATTTATCTAACGGAGCTCTACTTTATTTCTTAATCTATTTTTTTTTGTATAATTTATTAACAAGTATGTACTATATGTTTGAATAGGAATAAATAAAATAATAATAATAATTATTATTATTATTATGACATTGTAATTATTACTTACCAGCATGGTTCCAATCGTTTTACTTTCTCACAAAATTCACAAGCTTTTTTATATGCGGACATTTAAAATAATTTAGTTTTTAGTCATTCATAATACTCATGCGGCAGTCCGTTTTATAAAACTAAAGCAAATTACAAAACAAAACCGTGATTTCGTAGCTTTAACGTCGTTTGAAGTTAAAATTATTCCTAAACTGTATTAACGCGACTGAAAAATATTGTGCCAATCTAAAATTATAAGGTCGTACAAACAGTGTTCTTCCGTGTCGGTGTTAATGATTGTACTAGAGCTGGGCAAAATCAGACCCACTTGTGTAAAAATCTGTTGTTATTGGTAAAATGTGTATTAAAAAGATGTTAGGGATCATTCCATATGGAATCGTACATGAGTTGCACTCGATGTCTCAAAAATTGTTTTTCATAAACTATATTTATTCGATTTATAAGTAAAAACAAAAAATTTTGTAGAAGAAATTTTTTTTCTTCTCTCTCTCTCTCGAGTTACACTCTCTTAAAGTTTTCACTTTTTCAAGGAGTTTTGGGTACATGTATTACATTTTTGATGATATTTTCGGAACGGTTTGGCCGATTTTAGGTTTCTTGACTGTTTTTTAAAGCTACAAAACTATATAAAATTATAAAATTATTAGTTTTTAAAAAGTTTCAATTTTAAAAGTTAAGTGATCCTTTGAATCTGTATTTCTTTTTACCTCAATAACAAAAAAAGTATTTTTTTTTTAATTTTTTTAATTACCGTTAAATCACTTGTTAATAATAACACTTTATTCTGTGAAAAAATAAACTTGGCACTAGAACAAAAATGTTGAAATACAGGCCTTTGAAATCAAAATTGTATATCCTTCCGTACTGATACTTATCTGTTTTCGGAATTTACGAAATACATAACTTTTGAGACCTATGAAAATCGTATCTTTTATTGATATTTTAATATTAAGTTAGATTATGCTAACTAAAATGTTACCTAAAATTAAAATAAAGTGGTATAATAGTGATTTGTTATTAATTTTGTAAATTGGTCTCCATAAATTTTAATAAAAATTACGGTTTAAATTATGCTGTAACCCATATATCCTATATATGTGTTTTTTTAGACTCCGCATTCACGTAAAAATCTACAAATTCATAAAGTAACTGAACGTGTTATATCTGCAACCTTCAATAACTGAACGCAGAAAATTATATTTGTGGTGCATGTTGCATACAAATATATAGAGTAACCGAAGAAGTTATAGATACAACTAGTAGTCACACCACACCAAAAGAAAGAGAAATGGAATCAGTTGACATGATTCAAATTGAGGAAAATGAAACTATACTGCAGGCTAACCAAGTTATAGGAGCATGTGGATTAAGCCCATTAAATAAGACAAAATTGGGGTGCAAAACATATGGAGAGGAAAATATACAGAGGGTACCTTTAATTTTGAGTCTAGCAATTCAAATTCCAGATCCAAGCATCCTAAGTTCCTCTGGCATCAGTTTTCTTAAAAACGAATAGGATTCCTGGATTCTCAATTTAGAAGAAGCATTCAAAAAGAAACTAAACAAAATCAAAAAATGTACTTGCCAACCACATTGCCAGTTAGTTGGAGTCAAAAGCGTATAGAAGAAGAATTTGGAGTAAGTTGATACACAAGCAGGCAAGTGAAACAGCTAGTTGCTACCAAATGACGTTATATATTTACCCAGATTCTATTAAGAGTAATCCAATATCAGACGATGTAAAATGTAGAATTTTAGAATATTATTACAACGAAATAAGCCGAATATTGGCGGGCATGACAGATACAGTGAGCGTCCGTGAAGGCGCAATAAAAGTTCAAAACACTAAGAGGTTTATGTTGCTTAACCTAAAGGAAGCATACCATAAATACAAACAACAAAATGAAGATGATCGTGTCGGATTTTCAAAATTTGCAATGGAACGACCAAGAGAACGCGATTTACCAGGAGCTTCGGGGACACATTCAGTGTGTGTATGCATTACAGCTGTGCAACCGAGCGATACCAAAGAAGTTTTAAAATATGTAATGTGCAATGATGAAAATTATGATTGCTGCACAAACATATGTTCTGTTTGCAATACAAAGCTTGATGATTTCAAACCGGAGATTTTTATTTTTAAATATTTGTATTATAGTTAGCTAAAATGTATTAATGTCTACTAACACAGTTTAAAGACAATTTGAGTATGAAGAAATATAAACTATTCATTTCAAAGGTCTGTATTTCAACATTTTTGTTCTAGTGCCAATTTGATTTTTTGTTTTGTAGCTTTAAAAAACCGTTGAGAAACCTAAAATCGGCCAAACCGTTCTGTAAATATCATCAAAAATATAATACATGTACCCAAAACTCTTTGAAAAAGTGAAAACTTTAAGAGATTGTAACTCGAGAGAGAGAGAGAGAGAAGAAAAAAAATTTTCTTCTACAAAATTTTTTTATTTTTATTTATAAATCGAATAAATATAGTTTGAACAATTTTTGAGACATCAACTTCCAAAATCCCATTTTTATGTATGATTTAATATGGAATGATCCTTAGAATATTTTATTGACCGCTCTTAATGTAACATATGTATTTAAGAACTGAAAATTACTCTCCACCTATTTAACCATAGCAGCAGATGATACCAAATTCTTCATTAAATAAATTGACAATATTGCAAAATCTACCGACCTATCTAAATTTAGCAGAATTTGATAAATTATACACAAATAACCCTTTCGGAATCCAAAAAAAATTTTTTTAGGTTATGTGACAAAGGTTCCTTTTTTTGCTTTAACTTTGACATTTTACTTTGTTATGTATGTGTAATGTAATTGATTACTTTAATCTACATATCGTTTTCTCAGTATACAATTTAATCAATTCAATTTCAATTTACGAAAAATCGGTTTTTTGTTGTTGTTACATTAAAGCTCATATTTTACAAATTCGATTACACATACACACAAAAAATATCAGCTTTTATAAGAAACCTATAAATATTCGTTAAAATATACATTATAAGTGACAGTTTCAATAAAATATTGTTGGTTTATCCGGTTTATTGAAGCCACTCTGTTTCTAGAAATGAAAATAACAGCAACAAAGAATACATAAATATGCTAGACCGGATTTTGGTATTATATTCCTGCAACCTTAACTTTTCTATTTTTGTTTTAAAATTTTACTATACGATATATTCAAATTGAAATTTACCAAAACAAAGTTATAATTATATTCAAATTTTTAGTTTATTAGTATTTGGCTTAGATAATGTACAGTAAATGAACTTTTTGGTTGCATGCAATTCAAAAATGTATAGGGATTAGGTTAATTCTAGATTAAAAATGTACAAATGTATATAATACTTTATGTAATTAGAATATTGGATATTTACAATTTTACTGTAGCAGGATGCTTTTGAACTATAAATTTAACATTGGGTGTTAACAGTTTTAGGAAAAAAGGAAAAACAGGACAAGCCGTTATACCATAATATTTCGTAACATTTTGTTACTTAACAAAAATATTGAATATTGGTTTTCGTTGAATACACTTTTATTAACACGTTCGCCCCTCAGAGACACATATATGTGTCACGCAAGTTTCCCCAGAAAACTCTTGTTACATATGTGTCACAAATTACTGAAACTTTACATAGGTCTAACTTTGGAATGGTTTGTGTTATGATTATTTTCTTTTCGTCGTAGTCTCACATTTGTGTCAAACGGATTCAATGAGAAAATTGACGGGAAGCCCCCGAAATTGGTTTAGAGAAAAGGAATAACGATTTATATAACGTTTTTATGTTAGTTTGTCGACGATTTTTTGTCTAGTAAAGAGGTATATTATTTATACTTTTGGTAATAAATATTAGGATTTTTAATTCAAAACTAGATTTTTGAAGTGTAATAAAAATTAATCAAAGTTATTTGTGTAGTATATAAAGTTGTAAGTAGTAATTTTATTATTTCACTCTCCAATTTTCGGATTTGGGTGGGATTCAAGATGATTGGTTAAGAATTTTTACATACTGGAAAATCAAGGAAAGCGCATGCAGCCTGCGCGTAATCTTATGAATCTGAATTGGACTCCAGCAAGAGTGAAATACACGGAAAAAAATTATCAATTGAAAATCACAGATGGACTTTTGTTAATCGTTTTTTGTGTTAAACAATATTTTTTTTTTTGTGAAATTAATCATTTTTTTCATTATAATGACAAAACTCATTTTACTGATGTTTCTATGATTGTTATTATCAGTAAACCACTTACAATGAAATTCAGTATTGCAATTTTACAGAGTTTTATGTAAATCAACAAAAATTTTCTTGAATTTAACCATAAATTTTTTAATGAATCAATGTCAGTAGTGAAATATTAGTTGTTAATTAAATTTTATGATAAACATTCAAATTTTTGTGAATTTAACAAGTCTAATTGATTGATTGATTTGATTGATTTTGAATGTACTGCCAAGAATTAAGCAGGATATCCCGGAAAGCGCCGGGCCCACAGTACACCCGTTTTTACATATACTTGGAAGGATATGGAAGGATACTAGTTAAATTATTGAGATCGACCCGGTTACAGACACCTTGGCGGCCAATAGTTAGTAAATTTTTGTGGGTTAGGGAAAGGAAAAGTATGTTAGTTATGACAAAATTGGTCCGATTGCCCGGTAGCCAATATTCAAACTACTGTTAGTGTAAGACAATCACATTTTTGTTGTACTGCTCCGCACTCTGCCATCTCTTATCAGCAACTCCAGTATGCCGCCATTCATCTATAAGCTGCAATGGTACCCTGAAAACAACATCTATTAATTAATTAATTGCTCTTAGCCGTGAGCTGTAATAAATTGAATTAATTTTTAATCTGAAATTACAAATCCATTAATTCCCAATACAATAACATAATTATACAATAATATAACTCCTACAAGTCATATCCTGTAATAAATTGAATTAGTTTTTGCCTGAAATTTACAATTAATTAAATTTTAACATTTATAGAAATATGAAATTATAAAAATTATAAATAATATAAATTAGATTTTTCAAATTTGATTAAATATTACAAATCAATTGAATTAACCGCTTTACGACAAATAGGTCATATACTCGCCAAAAATCTAATTTATACACCTTATAAATATAAATTTACCTTCTAATATAATAATAAAATAATATAATAATATAGTTATAATAATACAGGTATAAACAGCCTTAAAAATTTGGTGATGTACCAAATTTGGAAATTCAAAATCCTAAAGTGCCTAAAGGAAGGGGGCGTAAAAGAAATACAATAACTAAGGAAGACTACGCTTGTGTAAAGAGACCCTTTGAGTACAGGAAAATCTGTTCTAAGTGAGATAAACAGTATGCAAGAGAAATAAAAATTAGTGTCAAACTGTACTCAGGTGGCTTTGTAAAGCGAATGTAAAAAAAAAAGGCAGAAGAATAAAAAAAAACGGCTAAACTTTGCTCGTACCTATTTAGCGAAACCTGCCGAGTTTTAGCGGATAATATTATGAAACAACTAAACAATCTTTTCTTTAGATGGAAGCTACGGAGAGAAATATTTTTTGAGCATCTCAGACATAGGCGGAAATAAGGCATGCGTTTGTAAGAACTCAAACTTGTCTTACGACAGCAAACAACCCATAATTCTAAGTAAACATAACATAATGACACAAAAGATCATCGAGGAAGCTCATAGCAAGACATTGCATGGCGGCACACAAGTAACGTTGGCACTCCTGAGGAACAAGTACTGGATACTCGATGATAGACGCGCTATGAGCCAAGTAATAAAAAATGTTTAACATGTTTTCGCCACAAACAAACCAACATGGAACAGTTGATGAGCGAGCTACCACCATCAAGAGTGAGGCCATTCATATCGAAATAGTAAGCAACTTAACAACAGAAGGGTTTATTGCTGCGTATAAGCTGTTTATAGCCAAGCGAGGATTATGCACAGATATATACTCCGATAATGGGACATATTTTATTGGAGCTAACGCCAAAATAAAGAAATGCTACTACATGGCCATGGCGTCACTACCAAGTGATATATCAACCATACTCGCCAGTGAAGGAACAACTTAGCATTTTATACCACCGCATACCCCTCACTTCGGAGGCTTATGAGAAGCCGGAATAAAATCGGTGAATTTTCACCTTAAAAAAGTGATAGGAGAAACAACATTCACATTTGAAGAATTATACACCGTCATAAATGAAAAATGGTACAAGATTTCTGGAAACGATGGTCATCAGAATATCTACACCAACTACATCAACGGAATAAGTGGACAAGTATTCAACCTGATTTAATTACCAATGACCTAGTTCTATTAAAAGATGATCAACTACCTGCCACACGATGGAAGTTAGCACGGGTTCTCCATACTCACGCCGGAACTGATGGTTTAGTGCGAACAGTCACAGTTAAATGTAAGGACGCAATCTACAAGCGGCCAATAGCGGAACTATGCGAGCTACCAATCAGCGATCGAACCGATAAAACAGAGCCAATACGACCAAGTCATCTGGTGACAGATGTAACACCCAAGAAGAGCATACCGAGAACCAGTCGAACCCATAGCACTACGTCTAGACAACAACCATGCCGACGTGCCAAAAACATAGAAAAAAAAAACAGAAAAAATGAATCCTTTGCAATAACAATGTTATCAGTTTGTTGTCGCGATGGAGTGGACTTTAGTAATTCAGTACAACATGAGCACTTACTAAAACGAAATCGAGAACATCGAATTAGCTGACAAGGAACTACAGGCACTTTGCAAGGAACTGCCTAGATTGAATTGCAATATTCTAAACCAACTGAAATGGCAATTAAGAAATTTAATGGCAGATAATGAACTTCTGCTAGCTAGTAACAAGGGACGATCACGCGTAAGGCGAGGTCTAGGAGTCACAATGGATGTCATATTAGGGGACATGTTCGGAGTACTCACACAACGAGAGGCCAGCGAATATGAAGATTGGTTCAAGAGAATTAACAACAATGAGCACCTTTACTAGCACTAGTGAAAAATCAAACATCCCTGATCGATAATACCGTCAAGCTGGTAAAACATAACACAAATTTCACCCTAACGTCAATAAACAGCTTGATAATGGAGCAAAACCATTTACGGCGGGAAATGTCGGAACTCCAGGAATACCAAAGTTATGAGGACAGAGTTCATTCGATAATGCTAAGCATACTCGGATTTGAGTCTAATCCTGAGAAACCTGGCGGAGACACAACAGGCTCTGCTCGACGTGGCTTACGATGCTCATCGGCGAATTATACACCCAGCTATCCTAACACCAACTCAGTTAAGCAGGGTGCTACAGTTAATTCAGCAGCACGTGCCAGTATCATTTACCATCTCGGGACACAACCTCCGGGATCTTACACATGTGCATCAAAGCATGAAAACACGAAGTAGGGTAACACCACAGTGTATAATTATTAAACTCACACTACCGCTTTCCTTCAAGTGGGACTACACACTACTAGCAGTGGTTCCCGTTCCAGACATCAACCACGGGACTACCCAGTCACACATCATCAAAACAACCGAATACCTAGCCGTAGATAAACGATGAGAGCATTTCGCAACATTAACAAAATAAGACGTAGGCCGGTGTCAAGTTTTCCAACCAACACAATTTCTATGCAAACTATCGCCAATTGTTACTGCAATTGCCGACCAAGGAAAATGCAAAATAGCCCTATTACAGCGAAGGAAGGAAATCAATATCGTGTGCAGCAGCAGAGCAATAAATGGAACCAACCACTGGATCAAGTTGCACACCCCGAACCAATGGATATACGTCATACTCAACGAAGCTACGGTCGATGTTATCTGTGAATCCACTGCAATCTTGCAGCCATGCAAGTTCCAAGGATTCGGGCTAATAGAAATAGGCCCAGGGTGCATTCTAAGGGATGCCGAGACACTAATCATAGCCACGGCGACAGTTCACAGCAACATCAGTATAGCATTCAATAATTCGGCGGTCTGCTACACGGGGGAAATCATCTAAGGAAATTAAATGCGCAAATCATAAACAAAACTATAGGACATCAGCAGATCCAGTTGATGACGGCACCAACAACAAGGGAATTAGAAAAACAAATCACAACTCTAGAGCAGAATGAGGTGCTTGCGCCGAATCAAATCATTCACCACGTTCACCATTATACCATGATTCACATAATGTTTTGGAGCGGCATACTGATCGCAGTAACCTGGAGCGCACGACGCCTATATAGAAGAAAATCATCCGCTAGTCACAGGTCCCCCTCTCCACTGCCAACCATAGAAGGAAGCGTTGCCTAGAGATCCTGTAATTTAACCCCTATAGAAACTCTTATTTGGAGCCACGTGAAAGATAAGGTCTATGCGAATACTCCACCTTCAATTCAAGACCTTACAAATGAAATTCGTGAAGACACCGAGGACATTGCCGCAAATGCACGAATTGGTCATGGAAAATTTCATAAAAAGGATATGGTGCTGCACGCGTATGTGTGGCGGCCATTTGGCTGATATCGCTTTCAATTTCAATGGCATACCTCTTTACAATGAAATAAACATTCATTGATTTCTTTAAAAAACACTCGTTTTTTAATATCAAAATGAAACCTCTTATTGGGAAACCCTTATAATGATATATGTAAATAGTATTTCAGACTATACACCTTTATCAAAACCTTATATACCTTATATACCAATACTCACTTACATAAGCCAAAACAAAACAAAATACAAATTATAAAATATATACAACAAAACATGTAAAACAAAACGTAATTAACAAACGGGAAATTTGTAAATATTATAAGTGAGTATTGGTTTTCATTATATACCTGTTACTTGTACCAAAACCAACACTATTGTATATTATACAAGCCATGAAGCTTGGCTAAGTAAAACATATTATGACTACTATTGGGTGTATGTGTTAGTGAATTTGACTACAGTAAAAATCGAAACAAAAATTATATTTCGCACTGTCCATACTCCTCTAAATTCAAAGTACATAACATTTCTACAAAAAAAACGAAACAAAAATTATATTTTGCGACTGTCCACTCTGCTCTAAATTATTAGTATATAGTATAGTATATTATGAAGTAAATAATAATAACAATACTTCTCTCTCTCGTTAAATAATAAATTTGTTTTTTGCTTTGTCTTAAAGAGCGCAAAATACTGTTGTTCCATCATTCGTATTCATTTTTTATTTACATCAAAGTATATAATAAAAGTATATACAAATTATACTACGTCACAACACTAATACTTAGGTATAGTAGTCACTTTTTGGCATGAGTATCGCAACTTCATGGCTTGTATATACATTTGTGTTGGTTTTGCTTGTACCCATTTATGTTCCCTCCATACTTATAGTATATTAACAATTTAAATTCTACGAAACTAAAGTATCTATCCCGTGTATATAAAAAATAAAAAAAATAAATCCGTGTTGATTTTTTCCCCTTTTTCTTCTCTTCCTGAACGACCACACTACATTATTTACTACACAATATTATTTCCTATAATTTACAACACAAACAAAACTATATACTCAAAATTACACACATGCATAGTGATTTATAATTAATAAAAAATGCCCATTAAAATAATTCATTGAATCATTGATACCTTGTCTCTGGGAAATCGACAGAGACTCCGATTCACTTCAGTTCTTAACCTAAATTTAAATCACATAATAATGTGATTAAAGTTAAAACATATAACTTTAATCACAAAACACTAAATTCATTTTATTAAATTCAAACAAACACACACAATCACATTTTCGTCTATGTAATATGTACCACAGAGAACTATAGTAAAGTTTCTGTGATAATATATTATATGTATACGAAATTATTTACACAACACAATGAGAAAGATAAAAAAAATAAAATAAAATTAATTTTAATTTTAAAATGAAAACTGAAGAGATCGGTAAAAACACGTCCGATCTCTTCAACGATCAACGATCGACCTTTTGTGAATTTAACAAGTCTAATGTTAATAAAATAGTCACTTATAAATTACTAATTTATTAACATCAGAATTTGTTAAATTCAAAAAAATTTGAATGTTTATCATAAAATTTGATTAACAACTAATATTTCACTACTGAAATTAATTCATTAAACAATTTATGGTTAAATTCAGGAAACAATTTATTATTTTTATATTTTTTAGAAAAATATTTTGGAATTATGGCTATACAATTGCCTTAAAGAAAGTACAAATTTTAGATACTGAAGTATTTCAAATGATTTGTTTTGACTGTACTGCATCCTACATAGGACAATGCGATAGGTCCTTCGGTTAAAGATTTAAAGAACATTTTGGTGATATTGGTAAAATGTATGCAAAATCAAACATCCCTATACACATGAATACAACACAACAAAGTTATATAGACATGAACACTAACAGGAAAATTATTTGTCCAATGGAGAAAGGTGCTAATATGGGCTGAATGGAAGAATTATTGACCTATAAACACAAAAGAAATAATTATTTACTTATAATAATAAGACCAATACGCTTGTAAATAAAATATACTACATAATTATTAGGAATTCTTGATTGAGTAGGCTATGACGAAGGGATAAATCAGGTATATAAAGGCGACAGAATCTGAAATTTTATTTTTTATAGTTCGGTAACTGTATATGGTTTTTGGTAATCAAAATCAATATCACGAAAGCAAAACAAAATTCTAAAAGGTCCTGTAATTATAAGTAATGATTTTGTGTTATTCACAGACACGCAAAATCAATTTATAAGCTGTTGTGAAAATAACAAAATATTTAATGTTAATCACAAAATGGTTTATGAATAGCACGTGCAGCATTAATGAAAAACACAATTTTCTGTTAAATTCACGAAAAGCATTGTAATATTCACTTAAAAAAAAAACCATAAAATAAAATATACTGTTTTGCGAAGCGTATGTTTCATTAAAATTGTTGTCTTTGGAATGAAGGGACGTGTGTCCATTTAAATAGTTGTCATGATGAAATTCTCATATTAATTTTATCAAAAAGTATAAGTTATGAAAATTTATAATAATAAAACTGTAAGTACATATAAACACAAATTTCTATTAAAGACATTGTGCAATAACTAATAACATACAGTTATAATTCATATTTCAGTAGTAAGAAAATTACGATTGAGAATATAAATGTTAGTTTATAAAAAAAATAGTTAGAAAAAATATAAAACAATGACGAGTTTTATATTCCTAATATATGTAAGGAATTTTGAGTCTTAAATCTCGTTGAAGTAAGTTTCACAATGTACCATCATCATATAGTTAATTTCTCGATACTCAAAATGTATGTAAACAAATGTATATTAAGCATCTAGAAATTTTTAATTTTTCCGAGAGCAATACACCTCTAGATAATTGTTGTGAAAATACAACTCCGTTAGAATTACAATCCTTAAAAGAATTTAAGATTTATTTAATAAGGGAGACAGAGACTTAACAGTGTTAGCATTGATAAACAGTTCGATCAGAATTCAGACATAACATTTTGTATAAGGAATGCATGATCAACAGCATAAAGTTTAAGCATTTGATACTTCTTCGATAATTTTGTTAAAAATGAATATGATGAATAATAAAACAGAATAAGATACAAATAACTTTGTGTAGAGGAGCTCAATCACGTCCGTTTTAACCACCAATAAAGGAATTGCAAATATGTAACACAAATATCATCGATATTCCAAATGTACGTGAGGATCAACTAAAATTATGGAACTTATTAAACTCCTAGAATTTAAGGAAACTTCATAGCTATAGGATAGTAAGTCTTTATTGTATGTAATTATAAATTTTGACACCTACTTTATGATATTTTCTAGGTGAAAGAATCTAATTAAGTGATTTAAAAACATTAGCGAACTTACATCCAGAATAATATATTTATTAAAACCCATTTAATAATTCAATTTGGTTATACATTACGTTGAGAATGTTTCCTGCATCGCTTTATCCACCGCGTCTTCTGTTTCTGATGAATTAACATATATAGCTGAACAATGTGAGCAACTACTGAATGGCCAAATAATTTAAATATCGTGAATGTATTAAACAACACTCGTGAAAGGAAATTCACTCCTACATGAAATCTATAATTGTACGATATCTTTCAGAGACTTGCTATATCCCAAATGGTTGGGTAATAAGTACCAAAGTGTGCGGAAAAATATTTGAAGAAATAGTATTGCTACTTCCAATGATAAAAATGTTAGATATTTGAAAATTGTAATAAAAAAAAAAGTAAAAAAGAAATCAAATAAATCACACAAGACAATTTAGAAAATCAATTGGGAAGTGAAGAGGAATACTGTCAATCGCTACGGGAAGACAAATTAAGTTTGATAAGATAATATGTAACATGAAAATATTTGTGATGTGAGTGGCGACACTCAAGCCAAAAATAAAAAAATAAAACGACAAAAAAGTTTGAAGGAATTTATGTTGCATTGGAAAAGATATTACGTACAATGGGTGCTTTCAGGTCCGCCATCATAGATACCGCTACCTATCGGTATCATATTTGAATATACATGTTGCCAAAATAAAATGAGCCGATTTTCATCACTATATAAATGTTCGCTACGTAATGTATCAATACACAAACACCGATGGAAAAAATGACATTTAACTCAACAGTTTTATCGAATTTATCGGTTGCATTCAGTACTCAACATGTTGATTTTACTTAACATGTTGCCAACAGTTGGCGGAACTGAAAGCGCCCAATGATTAAAATAATATTGCGATAACCAATCGAAAGATAATTTTGAGCGCCAGCTACAATATAAGAAACCGACTGGGTATATATTGTAAGAGTTATTACACATTTTATTTTTGGTAGTTGTTCAATCGTTAAATTGAACATATCATAAGAACTATAGTTCATTTCCCTTTTAAATTGAAATTAAAATGTGCAACACAAAAATTATTAATGCTTAAAATACCAAATATTATTTTGTAGATTAAGCAATAATAACTTACAACAATGTATACAAAATAACTAAAACGCTTGTAATGCATTGTGTGTTTTTTATATAAATATAAGTTTATATGTAAAAAAAAAGTAGAATAAAAACTTGTGTGTAACATAACAGTAGTTCTCCAATTAATAAAAGCCCCACCCGCGGTAACTTTATTTAGTTGCAATGTTTAACTCCAGTTGTTATACCTAACTGAAAAAACATCCAATAATACAGCTCCGAAGTCACAAGTCAAGCTTGCTCATAAGAGATTCTCATTTAAAAACACTACATGGTGGTAATCAAGCAACATTATCACACTTGAGAGCGCAGTATTGGATAATAAATACCAAAAACTTAATTCGCCAAACTATACATGAATGTATGACCTGTACCAGAGCAAAGAAAATGGCATCACATCAGCTAGTGGGTATGTTACCAAAAGAACGAGTAACACCAGCACCACCGTTTACGAATAGCGGGGCCAATTAGCATAAAGTTACGGAAAGGCCACTGCAATAAAACAACTAAAGGCTACATTACCGTATTCATTTGTCTAGCCACGAAGGCAATCCACCTGGAACTTGTTAGTGATCTGTCAATCAAGAAGAGGGATCTGTCTGAAAATATTTAGCGATTGCGGCACAAATTTCGTTGGAGCAAACAAACAACTCGAAAGACAGGCAAAATAACAAGAAGCAATAATCAAGGGTAAAATAGCACAGCTGGGAACTGAGTGGCATTTTGTACCACCGGGAAGTCCTCACTTTGGAGGAGTATGAGAAGCTGGAGTCAAGACAACAAAACAGCACCTCCGCAAAGTAATTGAAACTCATAGATTAACCTTTGAGGAGCTTTCAATACTTCTGGCTCAAATAGAGGCATGCTTAAACTCTAGGCCATTAGCTCCACTCTCAAATGACTCAGATGATGATGGATTTTTAAGTCCGGCACACTTCCTGATAGGAACAGCCATCATATCAATGCCTCAACCTGATATTGAGAGCACGCACACCGTCACAAGATGGAACCTGCTGACTAAAATCTGTCAAGAATTTTGGAAAAAATGGCATACCGATTATTTATCACGGCTACAACGCAGGCCAAAATGGTTGCAAGAACAACCGAACATCCAATTGGGAGAACTAGTAATCCTCAAAGATGAACAATTGCCTCCTACGCACTGGCCACTAGCAAGAGTCATTAAACTACATCCAGGACAGGATGGCCTTGTTAGGGTAGTCACACTTAAGTATAAAAACAGCACGTTGAAAAGGAATATCACCAAAATATGCCGCCTGCCTATAACAGATGAGCCAAACGATTACATTAACAAGAACGATGATCATGTTCCAACAGTAGTAAAAAATACAAACATTTCTCAATATGGACCAACTCCACAAAATCTAAACGAACCTTTACTGGAAAAAACAGCCACGCAAAGGGACTACAAACCACGGTCTACTGCAAGTAAACTTGCGCTACCCGAAAGTGACAACCAAAACCCAAGAAGGCAGCCTCACAGGCAAGCAAAGAATGTAGCTAAAGTAAATCATCTTGCATTAGCGGTACTCTCAATTTGCTGCATACTGTGACACGCGAAAGCTCAGGTTCAAATTACCCCATTTAATCAATTGACCAGCATATATTTTGAAGATCTAGGCAAACTCGAAGTGGTAGCCATGAAATGGAGATTAGTAATATACTACAACACGACGAGCTATTGGGAAGAAATAAAGGCCTTTGAGCAAGCGCAACTAGAATTAAGAGCAGCCTGCAATGATTTACCTAGTTTCTCACCAACATTTGATTTAAGCTGTGATATAATTTTACAACAACTGGAGTGGCAATTTAGCAACTTAATAGCAGACAATGAACTGTTACAATCAATGAATAAAGAAAGACGTCGACATAAACGAGGTCTAGGAGATTCGACAGGTGTCATTTTAGGAGACCTATTTGGAATCCTCAGCCAGCGCGAAGCAAGTCAGTATGAATCTCATTTTGAGGATATTAACCAAAATGAGAATCATCTAATAGCGTTAATAAAAAATCAAACGTCGATCATAGACAACACGATCAAATTGGTAAAACACAATTCAAACCTCACAATGTCTTCATTAAACAACCTCATTAGGGAACAAGAGCGATTGAGCAAAGAGATGATACAGTTAAACGATTCTCAAGCATACGCGGAAAGAATGCGTACCATAATTATGAGCACGATCGAGTTAACTCTAATATTAAAAAACCTCGAAGACACACACCAAGGTCTGCTTTATTGCATGAAAAGTTCAAATACAGCCATCATACATCATGTGCTTGGGAAAATCACTCAGTGAAATCATTGTCAGTGATTTCTACTCAGTTTGGTGGTGTATATTACTATACTCATGTGTCCTAATCATAATATTTACTCATTGTTATTCATAAAAAATATAAATAAATATCATCAAAATGTTTTATAAGTTATACTAAAATATTCAGTAATTATCATTATACGTTTAATAATTATCAAGTATTTAATACTATTTATCCAGTGAAATTCATTCAAATTAATTATGAATTTAACAGCGATTTGTTTTTATTTAACAGTAATTTCATGATGGATATCACAAAAAGTTAATTTATTTTAGTAAAAAAAAAAAATGTTGATGACGTCTTAACATTTCGTTTCCAAAATTTCGTGATTTAAACTAAAAAATTTTGTGATACTCAGAATATTAGAATTAAGCACAGTACTTTTGTGATAGTAACAATTACTCAGAGTGGAGCACAATTTTGTGATGATAATGACATTTTTTGTGATTTTCAATGAGATTTTTTTTTCCGTGTAGACTTTGAAGATTCGGGCAGCAGCTTTGACACTGACAGCATATCATCTGAAAGAAAATGTTGCTGAAATTAACGATGATATGTGGACCAATGTTGAGCCTGAAACAAATAACATAGTTTTTACAGGAGCAGAATTGATATCTCTAGATCTACCACCAATCGCCGAACCAGTATAATACTTCAGTAAAATATTTGACGAGGTGTTGCTCGATAAAATAGTTATTTGGACTAACGCACGTGCTTAATTAATTATTGAGCATAAGAAATTATTAGCAAATTCAAACCTTCGTCGATGGAAAGATGTGACCAGAAGTGAATTGAAACAAATGCTTGCCATATGTCTACTAATGCCTTTAAACAGAAAACCAAGCCTAAAACACTATTAGGCCAAAACTAAGCTTTATATTCAAAATGTGTCCGGCCAGACAATGAGTCGAACAAGGTTTGAAAAAATTCTTAGGTGTATGTGTTTTTATGACGAGCAACACAACGTCAAAACTAATAGATTAAACAAAATGTCACAAATCACGTTCTGGCTAACATAAAAAAATTGTATAGCCCCCTCAAAACCTTTCATTAGATGAAGCTCTCCTGTTATGGCGTGGAAGAGTATCATTCCAGCAGTATATACCGAATAAGAGGCACATGTACAGAATCAAATTCTATGAATTATGCAATCCCGAAGGTTTTTTAATAAATTTGATTATATATACCGGAAGAGGCACTGTGTCTAACGAGAAAGTTAGTAAAGGAATATTTGGGTAAAGGCCATACATTGTTTATGGATGATTACTACTGCAGTATTGACCTGGCAGAGCACCTATAGTAAATGAGCAAACTAATTTATACGGAACATTACGTTTGAACAGGAAACACAATCCCTCTCATGTTATAAAAAGCAAATTAAAGCCAGGACAAATTTGATGGCGGCAAAACCGCAAGAACGTTATGGTGTTAAAATGGAAAGACAAGCGAAACGTTTTGATGATTTCTACCAAACACAAAGCCGCTTTGTTAATTTAATAACAAAAAGAAATAAGGAAATAGTAAAGCCCAAAATTAGTGGTAGAGTACAACGCTAATATGTCGGGAATAGATAGGACCGATCAAATGTTTTCGTATTATGCTTGCCCAAGGCGTTCAGTACGATGGTACAAGAAAGATTTTTCCACATACTGGATATAGCAATATGGAATTCGTGTTGGATATATATCAAACGAAACCAACAGCGACAATTGGCACATCTATAATTTAGAGAAAAAATTATAGCGTCGTACTTAGGGCAGATTTTAGGCAGGACATTTCCTAAGCATGGAAACAGCCGTAGGGGGTGCCGCATTTGTTACAAAAGTGGTAAAAAGGCTGTGAGTAAATATGTGTGTGACACATGCAAAGATGCTCATGGCGAGTTGATCGGTGTATGCCCATATCCATGCTTTCGCCTATGGTATACCCAATATTTTTTTTTAATTTTTCCTTTTTTTATTAGACTGAAACTGAATTACGCTTATATATAATTTATATTTAATTAATAATTAACTCTTTAGAAATATAAACCTAATATACTGAATTTTGCAATTTCTTTGTACACCTTTAAATAATATATGTTCCACCTTAGCCTCATGTAACACATATGTGTCCTCTTTATTGTGAAAATTAAAGCTTTATGTCTTGCATATGTGTCGTAGAAGCAATCATAAACTCATGTCACATATATGTGATATACCAGCTGTCCACAAACTCATGATACATATAGGAGTCATAGAATTGTTAATAGGTGAGTTTTTTCCGAACATCAAAAAATAGTTTGAAGGGCGAACGTGTTAAAAAATTAGATTCTCTAGTAGAGCTGGTTTTTGTTTCGCTAAAATTTTTAAATAATCGCTCTACAGGAGTTTATTATTAAACGAGCAATGTTTTTTTTTTTTTTTTTTTGTTAAGGCGTGTTTTACCAAAACTTTAAAACTTGTTAAGTATTCCGGTTAGTGACAAAATAACTAATCTTTTTTCAAACTTTAGAGAGAAAACAAGGAGCAAAGGAATCTTCTTCAAGCTTGGCGAAGAAACTTGTAGGTGACTACCAAAAATAATTTCGTCTGAATCGGTCAGTCACTGATTATTGAGATCATGATGTTTTGTTGAATTTTTGGCGGACCTATTACTCTATCCTTCGGATGTTGGGATCATAATAATGGTATCATAAAGTTGGAACAACTTGTTTATACATAAGAGTGATTTCAAATTTCTCTAAATTACGTTATTAGGAAGTTTCAATTTTTTGAAAATTTTATCAATTTTTCAATTTTATGAAATAAATATGAGTTATCTATGGCTTAAACTTCTTTATAATTTGCCAAGAGGAAGTGTATTTTGAAACTTCAATATAACCATTTAGAATTTTAATGAAATTAGCAAACGTAACGTTACATAGTCACTTTCAGCGTATACTGAAACCTAGTTTTCTCTAGTTGAAGATTAGCTTTTAATTGGTTGTAGTTTACAATTGAAATATGTAATACAGAATTAGTCAAAATTGGACAAATAGTAGGTGATGAAATATCTAAATATTTGGCGACTTCACAAATACATGATCAAAGCAAGTAGATTTTCTAGTAGGAATATTTAAAAGGCTACGAAATCCAAAAAGAAACAAGCATTGATTGGTTAAATAATCATCAAATTAAGATTAAATAACCATCTTGCTCTTGTTAAAAGTTCCTAGCAGATTTTCCAAATCGACACAGAAAGCACCAATGTCTTTATTACAAAATCGATAAAGGCGGATAAATATCCAATCATCCTCGTCTAAATTTATGTTCAGAATTAGAACGTCAGTTGATGGCCAACTAAAACAACAAAAACACCAACACCTCCGGAACGATAACTATCACTACAGAACACATTAAAATTATAATTTGGCAAAATAAATTGAACGGATTCATTTGAATAAATCCAATTTTCAGAACCAAAAATAAAATCCGGTTGTGAATTAAGACTAGGTAGCTAAATAAGCAGATAACAAATCATAATTTGTTCTCAATAGCTTTGAATATTTTTATGCAATTAACTAAAAGTTTTACCATAGAAAATATACTTATCAGAAGTGAAAACACAAACAAAATGGTACGGACAACAATATTTTTCTGCAAAATACATATTTTTTAAATCCATCTAGTGAGTTACTTTAATTTAATTTATATAAAGTTACAATAAAGCTTGAAAGCGATAGATTTTTTTTATGGAATGTGTTTTATTGTCATTCGTTTTTCTTCACAGTCACATGCATATAAAATATACTTTATTTATATAAAAACACTAACACAATTGTTTTTTCGGTTGGTTTTCGTTATTTCTTATGCGATCGCCGATCGCATGCTATATTTGTTTTTAATTTGGTTTTTTGTTTCTGTTGTTCTACGAATACATGTACATATGTAGCTGCATAATTTAACAAGAACAAAATATTATTTGCGTTCAATAAAGATTATGCGCTTAAAATCGTTATTTCTTTAAATTCATATAGCAATTTTTTTTATATTTCTCCAATTTGGAAATTTTGGGATGGTCGATCGATGATTGTTGAAGAGATCGGACGTGTTTTTTTTAGATCTCTTCATTTTTTAAAAATATTTTGTGATATAAATTGTGTGGTGGTTGGATAGTGAGTGTGTGTGTTGTGTTTGCTCGGTAAACCCTAGCAATTAAGAAATAATCACAGGTTTGGATCCCATCACATTATCTAAATTATTGTAAAATCAGTTTTTATCTTTGGGTGGCTTACATCAATGGGTGCATGAATACAAATGATTGACAAGTTGACTAACCGCATGCGCAAAAGTAGCTTATACACACGATTATAAACTGCTTTGAAATCAAAAACAGCCTTTTTCACCTGGGGCCCAAAAAAAGTCCAACACCAAGATTGCCAAGGTCATCTCCACTATAAAGCAATGTATAGCATTGGGATATATAGTCTCCACATTTTCTCGAGTTTCTTGGAGAGCAATGAATTCCAAGCGGTACTCTTTCATGACTGATATAGTGCAAAGACACGCGCCTGCTTTTCTTAGCTACTGCACGTTCCACATACCGACCTTAAACATACCTGCCTGTCCGTTAACATAAGTGGGATTCGAGTTAAATTTTGGCGGTACCCATCATTTTCTTTTGTTGATTAATTTAACAGCCCAGCGATCCAACTTTTGTTTAGTCGCTTCTTATAACAAACAAAGGGTGCTGTGGTGACATTTTAATGATGGTCCCTTTGGTTAGCAGGCCACTCCCATGCTTCGTAAAAGACTCCTAAACGAGCATGCAATCCTTAGATCTCTACCACAGCATCCTTGGCCTATCGTAGGAGGTGACTAAACAAAGGTTGGCTTGCTGGACTGACTACCCGCATCCGAAAAAAACCTTAATTTTTTAATATATCAGCAACAATAAAAATAGATACCGCAAAAATTTTAACTGACCTCCAATTTTGTTAACAGACACGCAGTTTATGATCGGTACGTAGAATATGCAAAAACCAGGCACGTTTGATAGTACTCTATCAGCCATGAAAGATCATCGCTAGGAACTTACTTTTCAGGAAACTCGATGGCCAAAAAGCAGAGATCATGTGTCCCAAGGCTATACATTGCTTTACAGTATGGAGATTAACTAAGCTATCTTGGTGTTAGTTTCCTTCTTGGGCCCAAGCTAAGAAAAACTCTTTTGGATTTTAAAGCAGTTGATAATCGTATGTGTAAGCTACGTTTAACCTGTCAATCATTTGTGTTCATGTACCCATTGCTGTTACGAGATATCTCGTGATGTACGTCTGGTGCTCTTGGATTTTCAACAAGCCTATGATCCAATCCATCGGGATAGTTTATGGTTTGCTTTGTGATATCTGGAAATACCTGACAAATATGTGCGTTTATGTAAATGACAGCAATGCAATCACACACTACATTGTTGAAATCAAAGTTGAAAACAAGCTTTCAGGAATTTTTACAATTAGCTCAGGGGTGCGGCAAGAAAATGTTGTCTCCGATACTTTTTAATCTCATATTAGAATTTATCTTTCGTAAAAGTGGAACACCTCAGGACCACACCTTGTACTGTCGGTCCAACCACTGTCAGTTTAATTGGGCTGAATGGCAACGGTGTCAAAGAACTACTACACTCACTTGTACGATTATCAGCTTCTGTTAGTCTCAAAATAAATGAGTTCAAAACAAAATATGATCACTAGTTTTAGAGACAAAGATGCAATGGGGTTTTGTACTTTACACTGTGTAATGAAAAAATTCAATATTTTCTGCAAAATAAAATTATGTGTATGCATCAGAAAATTGTTCTTCAACATTAAAGTACATGTATTCGTAGAACAACAGAAACCAAAAACCAAATTAAAAACAAATATAGCATGTGATCGGCGATCGCATAAGAAATAACGAAAAACAACCGAAAAAACAATTGTGTTAGTGTTTTTATATAAATAAAGTATATTTTATATGCATGTGACTGTGAAGAAATCGAATGACAATAAAACAAATTCCGTAAAAAAACTATCATCTTCAAGCTTTATTGTAACTTTATATAAATTAAATTAAAGCAAAGCCATCTTAATAAAGAAGCCTCCATGATGGACGATATTTTTGGAGAGCTTTATTTAGAGTGACAAAAAACGTTGAAAAATAATCGTTTTTCATATGTTTTATATGGAGAGACATGACTTCATTTGTTTGAAAATTTATGACAGAGAATTAAATCGACACAAAATTATGTTTCTAACAATTGAAAGTAGAAACTTTGATTTACATGTGATTTAAATGGTTTTTCCGTTTGATTTTTCATATTACTGTATTATTTAAATGAAAATAGTGTATTTTATTTTTGGTTAAAGCTCTAAATAAAATATTATATTGAAAAAAAGGGACGAATAGATTTTCTTGTACAAGGAGATCACAAAATCTATAACGTATTTTTATTTTTACATCTACGTAAAAGATGCATGCATTAGATTATTAATTTACAAAACATTTTCAATAAATTAAAAGAGTAATTTTTTTTAATTAATCAATAATTGTAAATCTAATCATAATATTTTAAGATTATGAATAATTTTGTGTTTGTTTATATGTCCGATTCATTCTAATTCTCTTTATGTATGATGTGCTTTAATGATATATTTTATTTGGTCTAATCTTCTCTTTAAATATGTTGGATTCACTCTAACCATATGTCACTTCCAAACATAAACAAAAAAAAATATTGAGTTAAAATGTGATTCATTATAATAATTAATAAAATGATTAGAATTAAATGAATAAATACACAGTAATATTTTTATACCTCACACTTCTAATTAATATGCACAGTTCTAATTAATTTTGTATGATCAAACTGGAAACCTAAAACGAAAACATGAATTTTGCATCGCACCATTCCACACAATTGCATGTTAAAATTACATGTGAGTAAGAAATAATCAACTGTGTGAAACAAAATTTTACATTTTGGATACATATTACACTTTAAACAAGAATCATTCATCTTCACTTATTTATGGAATCTAACATGAAATTTTGTGTTGTATTTTGTATTGTTTATTTTGATTTTAGTTGTCAAAATGTCAAATATGAAAAATAAAAAAAATTGTTCCTAAATAGTTCTCGATTTTAGCATCGGCAGATTTTTTTTACGATCATATGTTTTTTTTTAACAAATTGACATTTATTAATATTGTTGTCTCGTTTCGTTGTCTACAATATTATTATAAAGCACATACATGTGTTTCACTTTTTTGAAATGTGATTTTTTATTTTGCTTTGTTTACGTTTTTTGTGGTTTTACACGTAAAAAAATAATTCTCTTCTCTTAAATTTTGTTGATTGGTTTTTGTTGTTGTTTTACATGTAAATAGAATATTTTTATTCTCCGATCATACAAATATGTCTGTCTCATGTCTGTCTCTTTATCTTTTGGGTTTGAGCTTTCTTATTTAGTAAAATGAGTTAATTTCTTTTAATTATTACGGCGAAATAGAAAACCCTACAGAAAAATCTTTCATATCAGATGGAAAACAATCTTTATTGCATAAATTAGTATAAACAAATCTTAAATTCGAGATAAATTTTAATCTAAAATTTTGTAAAATCTAAACGATGTTTTTCCATATAAAACATATGAAAAACAAACTTTTTTTTATGTTTCTTGTCACTCTAAATAAAGCTTCATTTGAACATGGAGGCTTATATTAATTAAGATGGCTTTGATTAAAGTGACTCACTAGATGAATTTAAAAATATGGATTTTGCAGAAAAAATATTGTTGTCCGTACTATTTTGTTTGTGTCCTCACTTCTGATAAGTATATTTTCTTTGGTTTTACTCATCATATTATGTATTATAATAGTAATATGGTGTTAAAATAGATGTGAATACAATGAAAACAAAATCTTGAAATTTGAAAACAAAAAATGAAATGCAAACAAATAACACACTGAACGTTATAATTATACATAATTTAAAATTCACGTTTGTAAAAATGTAAATATGAGGAGCGCACTAAAAAGTAATCTAAATAGCAATTAAAATCGACCACGAAAAATTGGCCAATATATAAGAAAATAAACAATAAACATAGCACGCAGCTGTCATAAAAATATAATTATTGGAAGTTGTCTTCCAATAATTTAATTCTAGACACAAGTGCGATGTTTTCTATTTTAAGATTAGATATGCTATCTTTTAACCCCTATAGAGATGATAATTTCCTATCAATTTCAGTAAAAATTTCATAATATCCAACATGTTTATGTTCCGATTCCGATATATCGATTTCCATTATACATGGGCCAGAAGCGTTACGGCAAATTTTGCGCAACCAAATTGCTGATTGATTTTGAATTCTCTGCCATAAATTATATGAAATCCGGGCAAACCTGACCTAGAATAATTTTTCGCACCTACCACTACATTTTAAACCATGAAATTTTTGTTCGGTTTAATTACTTAAGCACTCAGAGTACGACATAGCTTTTATATTTAAACTTAATGTACAAATATTATTTAATAAAATTACTTATATTCTATTAAATTATATTCTATTAACGTTTTTTTCACGGAAGTCAAATGTCTAAACTCAATGTAGTCACGATCAGGAATGATATATATATATATATATATATATATATATATATATATATATATATATATATATATATATATATATATATATATATATATATAAATATATATATATATATATATATATATATATATATATATATGTATATATATATATATATATATATATATATATATATATATATATATATATATATGATATATATATATATATATATATATATATATATATAAATATATGTATATATTTATATATATATATATATATATATATATATATATATATATATATATATATATATATATATATATACATATATATATATATATATATATATATATATATATATATATATATATACATATACATATATATATATATATATATATATATATATATATATATATATATATATATATATATATATATATATTTATATATATATATATATATATATATATATATATATATATATATATATTTATATATATATATATATATATATATATATATATATATATATATATATATATATATATTTATAAATATATATAAATATATATATATATATATATATATATATATATATATATATATATATATATATATATATATATATATATATATATAAGATTATGAATAGTACTGCTCTATTTAGAAAGTAGAAAAACTATAAAATTTTAAAATTAATGCCCTCCGCTTTATACTTTTAGAAAATATCCTTCAACCCAAATATTATTTCCTACGCTATAAAAATAGAACTTCAAAATACACAAAATTATTAACTTGGGAATAAAATGTGCATCGTATAGCAAGAACTTGAAAACTGGATTAAAATTAATTAAAAAGCAGTGAAACCTCTTGGATACGATCAAATTACTATAAAAATTTTGACTACTATTTCGGAAGAAAATTTCACTAGTTATGCTGACTAAAACCAAGTACCTAAAACCAATTAAAAAAAGATAATCCAATAAACAGAATTACAGTGATGGAAGTGAAATTAAAAACGAAATTCTTTCTAAAAAGGCACTTCTCCATTCATCTCACGAACAATTGGCGCAGTGGTTAGAGCTGCGGTTCTTGGAGCGGGAGGTCCCAAAATGGTTCACCAAATGGGAATTTTTTACATGAGTACGATCGGTGGTAATAATGAACAAAACTGTGATCTCCTATTGGTATGATGATTTCAAAGGCCGACCCATCTTTCATGTCATTGTACAAGATGACATAGAGCTATGCAATGCTCAGGTATAAGTATACTGCAGTTGTATGCTTGGGTTGAAAGAGTTAGTCTGAATGTAAAAGTATTGATCTAAGTTGTCCTTCAAAGGACAAAAAATCTATTGGCTGATCAATGGGTGATTACTCCATTAGATGACCATTGGCTGATCATTTATCCTTGAAAATTTAATAATATCAGAATGATTTATATAGCCTGGAATGGTGGTCATAGCAAATACATAATCTATTGTGAGATAAAATGATCTTTATCTAGTGATGACAGATCACTAGCTTCAACATTAAATTTCAAGTTATGGCCAGAAGGAATCTGTTTAACGACGCTATGTTGTTTAGCATTTGTTTGGCCGCCATCAATAGTATAAACGCTCTCAACAAATTTGTAACGTGGAAAAAATTGCTCATCGTAATGTTATATTTGAAAGGCGTTTGTCCAAGCAATATTGAAGCGGTGCTGGAACTCTGTGTAGCCTTCTCCGTTGTTTAAAACAGTCAAATTTTATTTGGTAAAGATCAAACGAAGCCGTACTAGCTTCCATGATGAACATCACATTAGTTGGCCAAATGAGATGGCCATGCCAGAAATGGTGAAGAACTCTACAAAATGGTATTTATTGGTATTTCGAACAGAAATGTACATCGCGTATAAATAATAATAATTTGGACATGAAAAAATATTATGCAGGAAATAATGTGCCGCAATTCTTTACAATGAAACAAAAACAGCGTCGTGAGGATCATTCGAATATTTGGCGAAGCTTCACACCAATAAAGCCGAGATTTTTATTCGATTTATAACAATGGATAAAATCGGTCCATTATTTCGCACCTGCGATAAAGGAACAATCAAATCAACGGACCAAGAGACACTTCTGCGCGAGGGTTAATTTACATTGATTATTTTTAGAAAAGGAAATTAATCAACGGCGACTATTATGCGAATTTATTGCAGCGGTTGAGTGACAGAAACAATGGCCGTATTTTTCGAAGAAAAATGCACCAGTTAAGAAAACCGTTATCGCGAAGGCCAAAATCAATGAATTAAAGTTCGAACTACTTTTTAATGAATTTCATTTGTCAGATGTAGCCCCATCGGATTATTTTATTTTTCCCAACTTGGAGGTACAAAATTTACCGACAGTGAAGACGTGGAGTCTGCGGTTGATGGTTATTAGACATAGACATTAAATGACTAGCTGAAATTATTGATTTTGGAATTGTGAGTCACGTTCGTCGAACATGTCCATTTAACTGCTTACCTTTATATTCACTGGATGCAAAGTATGCAATATTTGCACCGTTGAAAACAGACATTTTAATGGTACAAATTCTACCATTTTCCAATACCAGACAAACATCTTCTATCATATTGACTGTATTATTTCATACTTTTAATACTATTGTGACCAAATAATTAGTTTAGGGCAAACTGTAATGTTCCTCGTTTTTTAATATAATAATCTCAACCTACACCTTTCCTGATTCATGAAATTACTATACATATATCAGTTGTAATATAAAAAAAATATTGCAAATCTGTCAGGAAGCTGAATTTATTATTAATGACTGGTATGGATATCACGCAGGTTATAAATTTGTTTAACTATATTCCTGTTATATTCCTTTATTACCACTGCCCATTATTTTCAAAACCTATTAAAACCCAAATAAAAACTTTGGCGTCATCCAATTTATCGCAATTTTAGTGCTAGTCCTTAAAAACATCGGAAAGATCAACAAGTCAGTAAAACTGTGAAAAATGTTAACCAGTTTAATAAAAAAATTATTGATGAAGAATAAAGTTTGGTCATTAAATTTGATTAATGGTCTATGGAAGTCTATTTATGTTTAATTTTTGTATTACACTATCGCAAAAATTGTTACTTTTGGTTCTGTCACTAATTCTATAATTTAATCATAAAAATTTTTGGAGACTGATAAAACTTGATAATTTTTATTAACCAGATAAAAAATTGGCCTTCATATTTTTTATAATAATTTAGTGAAATGTGTAACATTGTAAATTCGCAGTCATTGACAAAATATTTTACATTTGGCATCATTAGAAATTAGAAGAACCAGCAAGTGGTTTCCAATCGATGTTGCTTTTTATACTGACGACCTAAATATTAATTATCATAATAAAGTTCAAATAAATGGAAGAAATGACTGCGGTACATAATTATGCGGTGATATTAGCTTATATTCCTCTGCGGCCGCAAATAAAATCTCTGCTTTGGATTCCAAAGTAGTTGATAACCATAGTATATGTAAGCTACCTTCAACATGCGAAGAGCCAATCTGTCAAGTATTTGTATTCATTGCACTCATCGACGTTAGGTCATTTTTAATACAAAATGATGTATCTAAAAACTCATCTCAAAGGGGCTGGGAGCAAGGTCATTCAGCACCTACAACCAACCGGTGAAAATTATGAAAGTGCAATGACCATATTAATAATCAGATGTCAAAATAAAAGCTTATTAGGGAATACACACATAAACACAATATTTGCAGTGCAGAACATAACAATGGAACCAGCACCTGCAATAAGGGTACTACACGACACCGTAAGAGAAATTTTACACGCGTTGCAAAACTTTGTAGTGGACACGTCAACCGGGGTGTTTGTTTAGTTCCATTTCTGACCAAAACACTAGACAACGAGACATTGAAAGGATATGAAATTTCGTTGAAAAATCCTAAAAAATTACAAACAACACACGAATTTCTCGAATTTTTGGAGACCAGATATCAGGTCTTATAAGCCTTACGAACACAAAAAACAACGTCAAGCAACTTTTTTTATTGAAAGTTTCAGCGCAGTAACACTTAAAAAACAATGCTGCATTCTATATTCAGACGATCACAGTCCGGAAAAATGCAACAAATTTAATCACCTAAGGCAAATAGAACGATTACCATTAATTAATTTACATGCACTATGTGGAAGATGCTGAAGCGCTGGACACAACATTCTACAATGCAACAGCAGATAATTCTGTAAGGACTGTAATGGAAAATATCACAGCTTGATGCATACTAAACAACCTACACAGGAGCACAAGCAACCTGCGCAACTAATGATCATCAATCTACACTGCAAGCAACCGCTCTGGTTAAAACAACAGGATATAATGGAAGAGAGGAGCTCCTAAGTATACTCCTTGACGCCGGTTCACAGACCTCCTTTATTACAACAGAAGCCAAACAACGACTACATTTAACCGGGCGCAGAACTAGTGCAGAGATCTATGGGGTAGGTGGTCAATTGGCCGGAAAGGTTAATAACTTTGTCAACATTCTTGTACAACCAAGATATCCATCAACCTTTTCCATTGAAATTGAGGTGCTAGAATTGAACAAGATAACCAAAAATCTTCCAGAAGCTACTTTTTAACCCGAACAATGGAAACATCTGAACGAGCTACTACTGGTAGATCCAAACTACAACATTCCAGTACCCATTGACATATTGTTAGGGGCAGACTACTACCGTCAAATCATTAAACCACAAATGCTGAAAGGACATAAAGACGAGTCAGTGGCGCAATTGACAAAATTAGGCTGGATAATCATAGGCAGAATAGCGAGAAGGGGCAAAAGCCAAATAGTTATTATAAGCTCACACATTTCATCAACAGAGATAGATGAACAGCTAAAAAGATTCTGGGAACAGGAGGAACTACATCCACCGCAAACGCAATCCAAACCAGAAACCGAATGTGAGGAGCGCTTTCGAAACACTCACAGATTCTAAGTAAAGGACGCCAGGAACTAAAAGTCCTGTTCCACAAAGATCCGCAGACGCATCTGGGGAAATCAGAGAAAATGGGAATCGTAAGACCACTATAAGCGATTAGCTAAAGCTTCAATCATCGGAGAAAGTTACTTAAGCTTCATGCGATAATATAAGCAACTTGGACACATGGAGATAATGACCGGATACGAAAAAACCACCACTTCATCATACTACTTACCACACAATAGAAGACAGCAAGGAAGACAGCACAACAACTAAGCTCCAAGTTGTATTTGCTGATGCATCTGCAAAAACAACGGCTGGTACATCACTAAAAATAATAATAACAATAAGCAGCTAACAACACTTATACCAGAAGATTCTCGTGAAGGTGGATTATATCCTATTCAGATCGATGACACAATTAAAACACTAGGCATCAACTGGAACCCTAATACAGACAATTTTGAATTCAAGATTTCATCAGCGGATCACAAAGAGGTACCAACTAAAAGGAAAATATTAGCAGATAAAGCCAAATTATTCGATCCATTAGGATGGTTTGCCCCAGTAATTATACAAGCAAAACTGTTAATGCAGAATATTTGGATAGCCGGAGTCAGTTGGGATAAAAAACTGAATACCGATTTGGAACAACAATGGATCAAATTCAAGGAAGGTCTAAGCGATATTGAACAAATTACATGATCTAGATGGATTGAACATAAACAATATGGAAAAAATGAGCTCCATGGTTTCCGCGATGCATTAGAGAAGGCGTTTGCAGCAGTGGTATACTACAAAACCACAGAAGAACGAGGTATCCCGTTAAATTGAACGGTGAAACTATTTCGCAGCAATCTAATGTCAAATACTTATGGTTACATCTGGACATGGTTGACATGGAAAAAGCATATAGAAGTAAAGTTCATATGGACATATGGTATTCAAATATCGGGACCCACCAGCGCATCAAATAGAGAATTTTTGCAACGTATACCTTTGAAAAATAAAAGCCTATCTTAAAAAAGAGGAAACAAAAAGTCACAAATCTACAAAACAAACATAAAGCAAATAACGTAATTTTGCTTAACGTCGAAAATAAACAAGACTTCCTCATATATGCAATTCCATATAAGAATATAAGAATTCCCCATAAAGAATTTACCACAGCAACAAAAAATAGCAATTCCAAAAGTTCAAATAAACGATACGAAGATCACAACAATATGATGCTGAGGAAATAATTAATAAAAAGGCACATAGAGAACATTATAGCGCAGGCATATAGCGTTATAAATGAACAACGGGTACCTATGAATACATAATGCAAAAGGTTAATCAGTTAAATGCAGCAATCGAGAAATTATAGAGGAGATATCTGACAAAATCTTTCTAAAAACAACTGAGAAGGATCTACAAAATCAAGATTACTTTATAAACAACATGTGTTTTAAAATGAGCAGCCGAGCAGAAGACTTTATTGCAAGATTACAACAGTCGGTTCATAACGGATTAGAGAACAATCACAGTAACAACGACCTGAAAAACTCAGATTACAACAAATTGAGATACCAAAATACAATGAGGCCTATCAATATTGGATTGGGTTCCATGAACTATTTTCAAAATTAGATCCAGGCAACCGACAATTTCCTTCAAATCCTAGAGCTTAGTTATCAAAGACTAGAAACCTTATACTATTATTAAACGGCAACGAATGATAACCGTCGTCAAAGCTACTATAAACAGCACACATTCAGTACAACGGCATTAAAAAACAATCATGCATATTGTGCTCACACCTTGGAATGCTCCAATAAATTCAACAAAAATGAGCCACATAGAACGACGCAACTTATCAACGTACATAATATATGAAAATGTCTATCTACGGGTCACGATTTGCAATCCATATGTAAGGAGAGTATTTACAAACATCATAATTTTCTTCATACAAAACAAATATCCATTGATTTTTCAAGAACGATTTCAACAAATAATGCCGTAAAACTCACGACCCAACACTTTTAGCTACCGCTTTTGTCAAAACAATAAGGTACGACGAAAGAGATGACCTTCTTATAGGATCTTGATTGATACTGGTTCACTAACATTATTCATAAAAACAGAAGCCAAACAACGTTTAAATTTGATAAGGAGTAACATCAATGCCGAGCTTCATGGTGCAAGAGAGGAGGACAAGTTGCTGGAAAGGTCAACAGTATTGAAAAAATCAATTTAAAATCAAGATAAACGTCAACATATTTTGTTGAAATAGAAGCCTTGATATTAACCATAAAAAGTTCAAATCTGTGCGCTATTTGAATTAGACAAATTGCAACACAAGGCCCATTGATATACTGCTAGGCGTAGACTATTACAGCCAAATTCTTAAACCTAAATTCACCAAAAGAAATAGAAACGAACTAGCTTGCTTACAGAATTTAGTTGGGTCATCTTGAGAAGAATATAAGCACTGAGCAAGAAAACTAAATTAAAAGTTAAATCACACGTCATATCAACAGAGAAAGATGAACAGCTCAACAAATTTTGGGAGCTGGGGCATCTTTATCTACCACACAACCTTACAAAACCAGAGATGGAATGTGAAATTTTTTTTTCAAAATTCATATAAATGCCTTAAAAATGGGCCTAAAAATGGTTAATTTAATTGATTTATATTCTTTAATCAATTATTTTAAAATCTAATTTGTATTAATTTTAAAGTTGAGTGTCAAATAAAGTTTATGTAAATTAGATTTTCGTGATTACATGACGTATTGATCATAAAACGGTTAATTCAATTGATTTTATTGTTTAGTGAATTATTTTAAAATCTAGTTTATATTAATTAAAGTTTTGTGTCAGCTTGAAGTTTGGACAATGGGCCCCGAAGTTACCGTAGAACCGCTTAAAGATAAAGCTACTGCGACACATATTATATTGAAACGTGCATTTCTGAAAATATTATATCGAAGTAAATATAAAAGTTTCAAAATTCTTATATTAGAACATTATAAACTATAAATGATATTTTCCACCCAGCCTCCAAAAACATTCACTGTCAAAATGATTTATATTTCTAACGGTCGATGCCCATTAATTTATGAAATAATAAAACAAAACCAAAGCTCACATTTTGTGATGATGAAACAAAATACAGATGTGGCTTGCTATCAGTTGCATGCAAACAAATTAATTTTTCCTGGTAAAAAAAACTTCCGTAGCTACACAAAAAAAATATCTATAAATCTAGATGAAAGCTACTCCTTGCTGATAATTTTTTTTTCGTTGTTTTATTCATTAACGAACATAAAACTCAAGCTGTGCTTTTTTGCTTTATAATACAAACATGACGTTAGCTATATATAAAGTATGATAGACGTAAACCATTTTTTGATACTACAAAGTATGTTACTAATAGTTTTTTAATTGTGTTGTATTCCCGATCTAAACAATACAGATTTAACCACTGCACTAATTACTCGTTGAAAATCTAGTATTTAATTAAGTGCCAGAAATGCCTTAGAAGCAGTTGGAGATGAAAAGATTGAAATTTAAAAAGGACGAAAAATATAATATAAAACCCGTTTAGTTTCATCCTAACTTCCTACTCTTCCAACTTAGTGAGAAAGTATAAACAATTTTTAAAATTCGAACATCATTCAGTTGCAAAATAATTTTTTTCCTCTTGATGTCTACATTTGTGTGCCACCCTGTACAGTGTACAATCGATATAATTATAAACCGAAATATTTATTCAAATGGAAATTCTGTTATTATTTAATAACTGCGAAGTGCAATCAACCTTGATATATTGATACAACGCGGTTAAGAGGTAAAATCTATTACTACTATACAAACACTACTACATATTGTTATTTTACTTGCTAACTAATAACGGGTGATTAAATTTTAAAGACCGATGTTGAATGTGAACCACACCTAAACGTCAAGTTTTTTTCTGCATTTCATTTGAAACTTCTCAATTTCAGACTAACTCAATTTGAACCATGGAAAGATACACAATCGAATGGTGGCAAGAAATGGCAACAGTGGATGATCAATTTTCGAAGAAAATCATCTTCAGTGATGAGGCACATTTTCACCTCAGTGGATTCGTCAATAAGCAGAATTGCCGCATTTGGGCGAATCATAATTCAAGAGTGATTGTCGAAAAACAAATGCACTCACAAAGAGTGACTGTTTGGTGCAGTTTATGGGCTGGCGGCATCATCGGGCCGTATTTTTTCCAAAATGAGGCCAGTCAGGCAGTTACTGAGATGATAACGAACTTTTTAAGGCCCGAATTGGAAAATATGGATGTGGGCAATATGTGGTTTCAACAGGACGGTGCCACTTGCCACACAGCTAACGAAACAATGGCTCTTTTGCGCGACAAATTCAATGGTCGTGTTATCTCACGTGGTGGCGATGTCAAATAGCCGCCAAAAACATGTGATTTGAAACCGTTGGACTTCTTTCTTTGGGGTTATTTGAAAGGAAAGGTGTACTTCGATAAGCCAGCAACAATTCAAGAGCTAAAGGATGAGATAATTCGGCACATTAACGGCATAGAACCTAAATTATGCCTAAGCATCATCGAAAATTTGGACCATCGGATGGAGGTGTGCCGCCGAGGTCGCGGCGGCCATTTCGCCGATATTTTGTTCCATACATAATTGAACCATACCATATTATCATAATAAAAAGAATTGACAATAATTTCTTAAATAATTTGTGTTTTATTCAAAATCAATATCGGCCCTTGAAATTTAACCACCCTTTATAAACAAAACCAATGGGTGACACAGAAAAAAATAAAAGGTAGAGAGAAATCATGGCCAAGTTGAAGGTTTAGATATGTGTCATTCGGAATCGCACCACAATTGTTATGCACAATTTCAAGAAAAAAATTTGACGACGGACAAGTTCAAATCAACCCTAGCACGAATTGGATCTAGCCAGGTTTGTGCCAAATTAGGCACTTCAAATCCTAGTTACTGTGCCAAATATTCATCCTTTGATCACATGCTAGCAGAATGTTCAAAATTAATTGAATTGTCCTATACTGAGTCGGTACCATAATATTCTGTGTGTATTATGATTAAAACCGCAATTTTTTCCGCAAGATTTTGTATAGCGAAGAGATTTAGCAAGATCCAAATTACTATGGTTCATTTTATGACACCAATTAGTGATCCTGAAGGTACACCAACTACACGTACATATAATCCCGAAGTCAAACATAATCTATTGGTCATAATATTATGGTTCACCCACAATTATGTCAACCGATTTATACTTAAACGAGTAATTGTTGCAGCTATTTAGAAACTTTTCCTTCAATAAAAGGAAATGAGCACCAAGGGTCAATATAGCTAGGATTATTTTCTAGAAACCCGTTAGGTCTTGAGAAATTCGAGAGAAGTTGTTATATTTTCAGAACCTTCTACGCTTGTAGAACATATAGTTATTATGGCAGTCCATACTAGATACTTACCAATTAATAGGTTCATTCAGATTCGGTGAATTTTTTTCGAGTAAATTAAATGTTTTTGAATGAGACCTTAATGTCTAACACATTATCCAAATTATGGATAGTTTACCTCCAAACTAGAAAAACTTTCGGCTACTTCAAGTGAACCGTGTGATTTAGGCCTTGCAATCGATCTATCTACGGAAATGTTCATCCGCTGCTAAAAGTTAAGGGAGGCTTTGGTCATAATAGCAAAGCGTCATATCAAAAACGTCATGGAATGCAAAGAAACTACATTAGATGAACTCCATATTGTTCCAACAGGTGGCAGCTATCATTATCACATCGATTGGGTTTAAATGTATAGTTTTAGAGACAATTTGCTATGGAATATTAAGCCTCTTTGCAGATAACCACTAAATGAAGGGCAAAACGAGGAAAAATTACTGTTGTCGCAAAATGATTCCAAATTTGAAGAGCCAACGTAGGTATCCGATTTGAAAAGCTTTAAAGAAAGTTTTGTTTCTCGCAAGAAAATAGTGAAAACACAAGAATACTAGATTGCTTCCATATCTTTGAAAAATTTGATAGAATTCAATTAAATTGAGCTAAACGAGAGTCGTATGCTTTAAAGCTATCGATCACCAACTATCGGTCTAAGATAACAAAACAAACGCAGTATAAAAATGCTTATGAGCAATAAATAAGAATTTCGAAAATCCTTAAACCATAAAGGTTAACGTATTAACCCTTAAAAACGTATGCCACAAATCGAATATTTCCAAAAATCCTAAAAACAATGAACGATTAGCGGGCCATGAATTCTGCACTCCAAAAGGTAGTCATAATTGTGTTCATAGTCATCACCGATACTAATTATGTGATGAAAAGTTCCTTTTACATCCCTTCTCGGTTGGGATTCTTATCCGGTACCTTCCGACCCCAACACCGCAGTTTTAACCACTGCGCTAATTATAGCAAGTTATATTTTCAGGTTATTTGGGATGAACCGTGAGTCGCAGTGAATTAACACTTAAATGCTGCTTTCATTGTGCGTGGTTTGCGCATCGAAGGAAATTAATCGCTATCATAGTGAGACTGTGGAGAATATTAACGATGAAGGCAACGAATTTAAACAAAACGTCAACACTATTAAAACTTCAACACTCGGTAAATGAAGCAAGGCTAGGCTACTGATAAAAATCCAGGATATGCACCACCAGTAACTATTGGTGCGGAATTTCAACCTTAGAGCAGTCGACATTTAGTATGGTAGTTATCTAGAATGTAATGCATTTATTGGTACTTTCAAAGCCATTATGTTTCCATAAATCTTTCGAAAGACCTGATTAAAATAATTTGTTTGGCCTAGTTTATCGTTTTTGATTATCGGAGACGTTCAACTTAACCTGAATCACAACAGAGGCTGAACCATTTGCCGCTAGATTAAAATTGCCACGACGGAAAAATGGAAATCAAATTCATGGGGTTACTTCAAACACCAAATTATCCCCATCCAGCTCAACGATCATTGTAGAACCAACAATGACAAATTTTTACACAACCTTGGAGTTTCAAATACTACATAACATTATGGACTATTAGCCAATTAATTTAGTTAAAGAAAGAGACACACAAAAAATTCCTTAAAATATCTAGCTGCCAAAAAAAGCCAGTTCTGAATTCTACGATAAATATTGCAACTCACCAATTCTAGAACTTAGAAAGACGGTTACCTTTAAGTCGCCAGAGGTTTTGGAAAGGTATAAGAGTAGTTTTCGATTGTTCCGCCGAAACGTCTTAAGGGAAGTCACTTAATTCAATAATGAGAAGGATCCATTTGTTCAAAATGATCTATTTTCATGCGTATACGCTTTAGTGCCAACATTTCTAAATTGTACCGTGGTTTCATGGAGAAATTAACCCAACGAACCACTCTCGAGATTCAAATTGAACACAGTGATCGACCTTCTCATTCGATCGTTTCTCGCCACTAGCTGTCTCAAACAGTTAGCCTTCGACCACAAAGACACTCTTTTTGTCTTAACATACGTACTAGAAAAATATGTCTATTTGGAAGACCTTCTTTTTTTGCAAAACAAATGCGCAACGTTAATTAGTACAGGCAACGTACCACTTTTAATCTGTGTTAAATCGTAGACATTTAAACCATTTAACATTATGTAAATATATTAAGACATTTATTTGTGCAGTTAGTATTATACTCTTGGTCATTAAAAATAATACTATTAGACATTTGATATTCACCAAGTACAAAGAATTTATGTAAACTAGAAACAGGATCAGACTTAGGACAACACTCCAATATTACTTATTCCTTGTTCATTGAAACTTTTATGTATTTTGACTTCAAAATCCGAAATTTCGAAAGATCGAAATCAACAATCACGGACTTCCCTTTTTCCTAGTGCCTCCAGTTTTATTAGGAAAAGCTCTATATTGACCATGCTAAATGCCTTCATTATGTCAATAAAGAGCACAGCGATACAATGATTAGAGTTTAAAGCCTCATATATTTGATTTAAAAATGCAACAAGAGCATATTTTGTACTTTTATTTTCTAAAAACCTTTAACTCTTATAGGACAATAAAGAATATACTTGAATCCACCAGCTGACAACATGAGTACACAAACAAATATTTACTTAGCAGCATTCCATAAAAAAATATGACACAATTAAAAACCAATTAAGGCACATTTATGGCACAATTATTATGGCCTACTATTATGGCAAAAATATGCCACAGTCAAAGTTCAATTATGGAACAAATATAGCATAATTTAGACACAAATATGGCACAATTATGGAATAATTATGGGGCAAATACTGCACAATTATGGCATAACTAAGGCACAATTGTAGAAATTATGGTACAATTATGGCACAGTTATGGATCAATTAAGGCACAATTATGGCTTAAATAAGGCACAATAAAGGCACATTTATGGCCAAATTATGGCAATAAAATTATTTTCATTTGTAAAATTATGGCACAACACAATATTGGCAAATATGGCACAATTAAGACCCAATTAAGGCACATTTATGGTACAATTATCATGGCCTACTTATGGCAAAAATATGCCACAATCAAGGTTCAAGTATGGAAAAATAGCATAGTATGACACAAATACGGCTCAATTATGGCATAATTATGGCATAAATACGGCACAATTATGGCACAATTAAGGCTCAGTAATGAAACAATTATAGCATAATTTTGACACAAATACGGCACAATTATGGAGCAATTATGGAATAATTAGGACACAAATACGGCACAATTATGGCATAACTAAGGCACAATTGTAGCAATTATGGCACAATTATGGATCAATTAAGGCACAATTATGGCACAACTATGGCACAAATACGGCACAATAAAGGCACATTTATGGCAAAATTATGGCACAATTATTGTAATATTATGGCACAACACAATATGGGCAAATATGGCACAATTAAGACCCAATTACGGCACATTTATTATGGCCTACTTATGGAAAAAAAAAACGAAATCAAGGTTCAAGCATGGAAACATTATAGCATAACAATTATAGCATAATATGACACATATACGGCCAATTATGGCATAATTGTGACATAAATACGGCACAATTATGGCACAATTAAGATTCAGTTATGAAACAATTATAGCATAATTTTGACACAAATACGGCACAATTATGGCACAGTTATGGAATAATTATGGCACAAATACGGCACAATTATGGCATAAGTAAGGCACAATTGTGGATCAATTATTGAAAAATTATGGCACAACACAATATAGGCAAATATGGCACAATTAAGACCCAATTAAGGCACACTTATGGCACAATTACTATGGCCTACTTATGGCAAAAATATACCACTAACAAGGTTCAAGTATGGAAAAATTATAACATAACAATTAAAGCATAATATGAAACAAATACGGCTCAATTATGGCATAATTATGGCATAAATACGGCACAATTATAGCACAATTAAGGCTCAGTTATGAAACAATTATAGTATAATTTTGATACAAATACGGCGCAATTATGGCACAGTTATGGAATAATTATGGCGCAAATACGGAACAATTATGGCATAAGTAAGGCACAATTGTGGATCAATTAAGGCACAATTATGGCACAAATACGGCACAATCAAGGCACATTTATGGCAAAATTATGGCACAATTATTGTACATTTATGGCAAAATTAAGGCTCAATTATGGCACAATTATGGCATAAATACAGCATTATTAAGGCACAGTTATGACACAATTTTAGCCCAATTATGGCACTTTATGGCAAGATTATTATAAGAATACTATAATATTTTAAATTTGGTGACGAAGCAATAAATCGCCCTAACACTCATTCTGCTGAGGTCTGTAAGATCGCACAGGATACGACCTCCTAGAAACTTAAGCCTGTACAGAGCCAGGCTAGGTCAGATGGAGAATAGTTTCCTTCTCTAGAACACCAAGTCGACTTGCATGCTTACCAATGAGACAGTGTCCAGTGATGACACCAAAGCCCTCTTTATGACAAGCCATATTCATCGCATACTAATGTTATCTAATCATATGAACATAAGAATGTATTGTAAGTAAAAAACCTTTCGAATATAGCGTAAAATAAAATAAACATTCGCATACTAAAGAAACAGAAAATATTTCATATCGGTTTTGTTTGTCTGTGTCAACGAAAGTTAGAAGACGGCTTGTAATAGAGAGGGCTCTGGATGACACCTACAATTTTATCAATACTACAACGCTCATAGATACTAGTTGGATAAACCTATGACTAAGTCGAGTATAGGCCAAATCTGCCGCGTGATGAAGCATAAGTTATGCTTTGACCACCTTTCATTTGTGATTTTGTATGCTTATTCCTTAGAAAATAGCTTACACGTAGAAAGCGGTACCCCAATGTCAGTCTTACTAGGTAATATGCCACAGGAGGTACCCAGTCTAGCGAGCCCATCAGCTTTAATATTCCCCGTTATGTTGAAATGCCCTCGCACCCACGTAAGATGGATTTTGAACTGTTCAGCCATCTCATTAAGAGATGAGAGACAGTTCCGGGCTACTTTTGACGTAAAAAAGCCTGATTGTAGGACCTTAATTGCAGCCTGACTGTCCGTATAAACGTCAATATCCCTTACAAATATTACATTATACTTCATCCAAACTATGGCCTCCTTGCAATGAGCTCTACCTGAAAAACACTACAGTGATCAAGAAGGTGAAAAGGCGTTTAGATTTAATTCCTCGCAGAAAACCCCACGGAGAGCTTTACCATCCATCCTCGGGCCATCCGTAAAAAAAACTTCTTTAATTAAACTATCGATTTTTTCCGATAAGTTGACATCGAAGGTTTTAAGCACAGTGGCCAATTCATTCAGCTTCGTATTGAAGTCATGTCTTAACAATTTGATTTCATTAAGAATATTGGATCTCTGTTGCACAATACCACGATTGAAGCTTTGTTCAGAAGTGTTGCTAACTAAAAAACAAAAAAAAAATTACTATACGTTAAACGTGCTAGTAGAGGCGATTTCATACTCGCGACCACTAAGACCACTCAAATCGAACACATTTAGATACTTTGAGACACAATTAGTTTTACTATCGTATATTTTTGGAATAGCTCGTCAATCGAATACCTTTGATAAAAAAAAACATAAACACCAAATTAGTTATGACTCTTTCATAATTGAAAAATTTCATAAGTATGTATACATATCTAGGCCCAGTGGTTCATAGTAAACATCTATGGTCGAATATGTTGAACGGAACATATTCTTTTAAAACATTACTGCTTTATCTTTAAAGCCAGAAAATAAATGGTAGGTCCTTTCAAACTAAAAAATAAATGCCACAATTCGATAATTTTAAAAGTTAAGAAATTTTATGATGGTTAGCTCATCCTAACCATTTGTTGATCATGTTGAGCTTATCAAACTACGAAATTACGAAATTTATGGCACTTATCCGAAATTTCCAAAATTCAGAAAATGAATGATGGTTCACCTATGCAAACTATTAAATGTATGCCACAAATCAATGATTTCCAAAACCCAGAAAAGACAATGTTTCATTCATCTGAACTAAGAAATTTATCCTTCAAATCGAAAATTTTCAATATCCCGGAAACACATGCTGGTGAGCTATTAAATTTATGCTACAAATCAACAATTTTATAAAATGTTAGGTAGCCATTTGGGTGTATACATAAAAGTCCTATATTGTATAGTAGTATATGTTATATCATACATCTCAGCTCAGCGGTATAATCTAAAAAAAAAAATTCGTCTCTATCAACTTCGACCAGGGAATAAATCGTTTATCGATTTGTTTAAAGTATTTTGAAGTATTTTTAGTCCCGTAAAATTTAACCAATGGACATTGTGGTTAATGGAATAGGTTTATGTACATCGGCAATATAATTTATTTATTTATCGTTCAATCGTTAAATGTTTATGTCAAATCGATTTTTTTTATGATGCGGTGATAAAAATTATACATCTTAATTATATGGATGTACTTTATATATAGGTACTAGTTACTAGTTTTGTGTACTTACCAACTAATAAAATTGACATTAATGTTACAGGATCTTGATTTTCTTCGTATCCTTCTATAATTTCTTCCTCTTCTGTTCGCAGCCATGTTTCGTTATAATATGTTGTTACCTTTAAAATCACAGCACAGCATCGGTAATATGAAAATATAAAAAATTTAAAAAAAATTTAAATTAATTCGTTGTTTTATTTGTTTATAACACATAAATATTTAATTTATCAGTTAAAAGTTAGATACCATCAAACACAAATAGTATGGGTAGCAATAATATAATTTTGAAATAATGTTGTCATTTTCGATGTTAATTAAAATAAATTTTTAATTAACAATTTTGGAAAAATTTTTTTTTTTTTTTTTTTTTGTTATTTATTATTGTGTTGAAAATTAATGGAAATTTAATGTATTTCATTAAATGTAAACATAATTTTAATTTATTATAAAATTTAATCGATTTTTTTTTATATGAATGTGCAGAGTGCTTAAGCCGCATAATCGCAATAGTGAATTGATGTTTACCAGGGACAGTGATCGTCACGTTATCAGTGTACGCGACCATTTCTATACCTTCCCCCCTAAATTCCTAATATATTAATTGTCAAGTTTTACAGAATGGGAGGCAGGACACCTCTTTGTGGGATAGCATCCTTACCACCCTTTATCACCATCAGTACTACTAGCTATTGAAGTTCAATATTGAACTTCCATAGCTAGTGTAACAATAGAATGATTTTTTTTTTATAATTTTACAATGGTACATACGACAGTTTGATTACTATACTCCCATAAATATCATTAAGCAAAAATAGAATCTACTAATACGTCTTTAGAAGATAATAGAAAAACCGCCAAATGACTTCCCGTTCAGTGTTGCGACCAGAAATTTAAAAATATTTTTTTTTTTAAATAATAACCAGCTCTCATTGTTGTTCATTAGAAACGGACGAGTTTTGTAATTGAAGTTGGTAGAGGAACAGAATTTGTAGCTATCATACGGCAGGTTTTAATCGATCGATGCTGATGGTATCCGGAATTGTGTTTCGATCAACACAACATCTGATGATTCTGAATGATCCATCGTATAAGATTGTTAGTGGTCGTCTCATTCGATCGGTTCGCACGACATTGCTGCAATTCTCGATCGTTTTTGGAATGTATATGTTTCGAAGATCAGTGTGGATTGATGATGGACGTACGTCTTTGAAAATTTCCCGAAGTCGGTTGATACATTTCAGGATTAATCGTTGGATCAGGAATGTCTCAGATCAATTCACCAGGCAAGACAGGAAATTTCCCGTATAGAAGTTCGGGTTTGGTACAATCAAAGTCTTCCTCAACTCAACTTCGTACTCCGAGAAGGACAATTGGCAATTATCTAATCCATTACTTTGCGGGTGGTACTCGGTCGAACGAATTCGGTGGCTTCTCAGAAGTTTCGTTAGTACGGGGAAAAGACGCGATTCAAATTGTGTCTATCGTGACTTTAGAAGAAAACCCAGATCTTTAGACGAAGTTATTGACCAAAGCTCTTGCAACTTTTAGCGAAGCCATCTCATAAATTTATCGATAATTATCATCAAATACACTCAGAAAAAAGAGTAGTGCGAGTTTTACTTAATTGGTATAGTAACACAAAAATTGTAAATTTATCATACTTTTTAATCAAATTTACTTCAACAAAGTAAAGGTTATTTAAGTAAAATTTAGCTGTGCTATGTCAATAAAGCAAATTGTAATATGTAAAATTGGTTACGTGAAATTTACATTCGTTTTATTAAAATTGGCTATCCGAATTATGTATTGATAGCTTACACGGAAATAAAATTTAAACAAATAATTGCAATTCACCTGACAACTAGTTATATTTACTTAATAATTATTTAAATTTCCACAAAAACGAAATGTTTAAAATGTATTTTTGGAATGTAAAATTTACTTATCCTGCTTAAGTAAAGTTTACCTTTGAAAATGGCTGGTTTTAAAATAAAAAACCACCTTAATTTAATTAATTTGATTATTAAATGATAAATAAATTTTAAAAATTAGTTAGTTACATAAAACAGTCATTTTCATGGATCAAATTTTAGTACTCATTATATACAGGTGCTTTACTAAAAATATATTTATAGTATTTAAGATTCAGGAAGCCAGTTGTTGTCAAACGAAAATCAAATGCATAAGCCTTATTTGAAAATGACATACTTTAAGCGAATTTTATTCTTCCTTACTTAATGTTTACTTAAACGAGTAAGTAAAAATTACATAAATATACATAAAACTCATAGTATAAATATCATCGCATTTGCTCATTATCCTAACGACTATCCATTTGTTGGTTGATTGTTGACAGCGTTACAAGTGTATATTCGTGTTGCAACATATCAAATTTGAAATTGGGATATATTCAAATCATTTAATAAAATAAAAGGGTAAGTTTTAATAAATTAAACCAAAACAAAGTGCCTAGTTTTATAGTTCGATATAGTGTCAAAGTAGTTAAATACCGTGATTCCTAAATTTAAAGTTAAAATTTAGTATTTATGTTGTTGGGTTAAAAGCAAATATTCTGTTGATAATCATGGCAAGTTTGGCTTCAATAAAATTGTAAAAATTTATTTATTTTTTATTACACAAGACACTTGTTTTTCTTGTCATCAAAAAGAAAATAGGAAAGAACTGCTGTTTGGACAACTTTACCCTAAATTTAAATATCACCAAAAAAATCAAACTGTTTTTAAAAAATGATGGGAAGCAGAACTGCTACAACACATTCAGGTAAACATTTAATTTATTATGTAGTTAAAATCTAATTTTAATTATCTTTTCAAAATTCTTTTGTGACGTCGATCATTGATTTTATACTCATAAAAATGAAACTAAGGCACATCAAAAGCTCAAAAATCCTTTGTTAGATAAATGGATACAAACAATATCAAAAAAAGAGACTAGACTAAATACAATCCAATAATGGCACTACAATGGTAAAAATATTTGAGACCTGGCCAGTTGCCGCAGTATAACACTACTTTGGACTAGAACTGGTACAAATTATTAATTAGCTAAATTGTTTTAAAACTTATGTTTATATTTATTACAGATATATATCTATTAATAAAATGGGATGGTTTTACAAGGAAATCAACAGACTTAATAAAAGGCAGTGTACAACATGGTGAAAGTAAAAGAATATTCTTGGAGCTGAATAGTACTAGAGAATCTCTAACCGCAGGTATAAATTATTATTACTATAATTTTTTTTATTATCGTACATAAACACGTACATTTTATTATTACATATGTTTATAAACATACTTATGTTAATTTTGTTTCTCCAGCTACGTTTGACAAGAAGATACTGAAAATAATAGCATTCAACATTGATTCCGCCATCCAAATTCGGGAAAAGAGTCTAATGAGGCACACTGTTAAAGACAAACAGAGTTGTTTTATGTAAGAAGCTGAAATTTTGGGGGACACTAAGCTGCAGCCGTTTTGAGTAGCAATAGGTTAATGCAACACTTTTATAATATATATATATATATATATATATATATATATATATATATATATATATATATATATATACATATATATATATATATACATATATATAAATTTATATATATATATATATATATATATATATATATGGATATGTATATATATATATATATATATATATATATATATATATATATATATATATATATATTTTTATATATATATATATATATATATATATAAATATATATAAATATATATATATATATATATATATATATATATATATATATATATATATATATATATATATATATATATAAATATATATATATATATATATATATATATATATATATATATAAATATATATATATATATATATATATATATATATATATATATATATATATATATATATATATATATATATGTATTTTAAAAACCAGTGTGTATGTAAAATTTACAATATAAAATTATAAAATAAAAGTTACATTTACATATTCACTCTTTCATTTTACATGTGCACGATTTTATTTCTACTTCAATAATACGCTAAATTGAAATATCGGAGACGTGACACACAAGTGCAGCAATGTTAAATTTACTTGTTGGTTACAAAATATTTACAATATATAATTTTAAATATACTGGTATCGCATGTTGATTTTAAATACACTAATAGTTATGGCACCACTTTCTTTTACTTAAAAGAATCGTAAATGTAGCTTATCTACCTTGCTACTTTTACATAACCATTGGTAAAATAAAGGTACATTTTGATACTAAAAATTAACTAAAACTATGCTAATTTTGGATAACCATATTTCTATTTTTACTTTTCGCCTATGTAATCTTTAGTACAAGAATATGTAAAATCTGAACATTAAAATAAAAAAAATTTTACATACCATTTAGTAGTTTTTACTTTTCTTTTTTTGTTAAAATTGCATTGGGCTAGGTTGGCTCGATTCGTACTTATTTTTTAGTAAAACTTAGTTACTTTTTCAGTAAAATAGACTATATCTTTTTTCTGAGTGTACGAGTAACCTTTGAACGGATGCAGTGGTTCAACAAAGTCAATAGGTATGTGCTCGAAACGTGTAGAAGTCAATTCGTATCGATCTAATGTGACGCTGAACTATTGATTATTGATATTGATGACACTCTTTCGTCCAACCATGTAGGTTTGATCGCTAGCCAAAACCATCGTGAAGCGATTAGCTGACGAGTATAGCTCCTATTCCCGGATGATAAATTCCGTGAAGATTCTTGAAAATCTTTTTTCCAAATTCTTCTGGTACGAACGGTCGTGGTTTCTTCGTGGACATCTAACGCCATAATTTGTTTTCCGTTGCAGGTACTTGTACCAATTCCATCGTCACATTACTTGTTCCAAACTCACTCTCTGTTATTAATTTCGTTAGTTCCTCATTGTATCGCTGTCTCTCGTGTACTGTAGTTAATGCCACCTCAACTAACTCCATACTAGCTTCTTCGGGCCGGGTTAGTGTATCTGCCACTATCTTATTTTCCTCTTGTCGTACTTAATATCGAAGTTAAATTGAGAGAAGTAGTCAAGATGGCATAGACTAGTGGCTTGTGGTCCACAAACACTGTAAACCCTCTACGAAATGTCGAAATTGTTTTATTGACATTTAAATCGCCAAAAGCTTCGAATATTTTTGTTCGTCATTGTTTAATTTCTTTGAACAATACTTCAATGGCTCTACAATCTCACCTGAGAATTTGTATTGCAATACGGTCCCAACTGCTATACCAGAGGCATCGGTCATCAACTATACTCAGCCTTTTCATCAGAGTGTACTAAAATCGTTGCTCTAGCCAATTTCATTTTGCTCTCTCAAAATTCTCTATAGGCATATATCGGGCCAAACGTAAATTTTTGTTTTTGGATCGAGTATTTCTGCAAGTTGTGGTACGAATCTTAGGTAGTAATTGACCGTTCCATCGAACCATTAAATCTGACGGAAGGTCGAGAAAAGTCATTATGACTTTGATTCTATCTTCTGATGGGTATATTCCTTGTGCGGTTATACTTTTGGCTTAGGAAATCCTGCTGGGTCACTTCAAAAATTGAATCCTTATTTTGTTAAGCGCCGGAATAGTTATTTAAGGTGTCTTAAGTGATCCTTATGAATGCGACTAGCAACCAGGAGATCGTCTATATTAACGAACACGTACTCCAGTCCCATGCAAATGCGGTTCATAAACCTTTAGAAGGTTTGCGCTGCATTATGCAATCCAACTGGAATTTACACGAATTCAAACAGATTAAATGGTGTAATGATGGTTGTTTTGACAATATCCTCTTCTACATCCGGTATGTGGTGGTACGCCCTTACTAAATCAATTTTCGAAAAGATTGTGCAACAGTGAAATTAATTCAAAAATGATTGTTTGTGGGGTATGGTATCATCGGGTACACTCACGGCATTCAGACGCCGGTAATCCCCATAAGGACGCCAGTCGTTGTCCTTTTTGGCTACCATATGTAAGGTTTGTGAAGACGATGGATGACAAATCCTCAGCTTCACCATATTCTCAAATTCTTGTCGTAGGCTCTGAGACGAGTAGGACTATGATTTAAATGCGAATAAGAGAATCTTTTGCTTGTTTGGATACAATGAACGACGTCGTGTTATACTTGAATGTCGTACTTTGGATTTTGTGTTAATAACGGATACTTCTGGAGAATAATTGAGAACAGTTATTTCCAAAACTAACGATCTACCCCGGAAACTATTCTGACCCGAACGCGGAGATCGTATTTCTGAGACTTTTCGTTTCAATTCGTTGACCTCTTTACACATATTTTTGACCATATAGCTCAACTCACATATTAAATCTTTCGGAAGAGATTGGACCTGATTCATAAACGGATTTGTAGCTCCCGAACCCCAAAAAAATGGATGAGTTGTTGGTTTGGATGGCGAACAACACAAATGGATTCGAAACATCTCAGATCTGGTCAGCTATAGGGTAAGTTTTTAATGTAGCTCCAACTTGCTTGCTCCAACTTGCTTGCTCCAACTAAAAGCATGTTTATTTTTCCAGATAACCGACGAGCCCATAGTTTTTCCAGCAACTTACGATCAAATTGGTCGGCTGGACCGGCGAGAGGAACCATAAACCGATAAAACTCGGAGGGTGTTATCTCCACCATATCTGGGCTCGAAAACCACGCTTCTAAGCGGTGTTGCTCGCTTATGGAATGTCACTTGACTAGATTGTCCTTTAGCATCTGGTACAAATTTTCTGTCGCAGATGGTGACTCGATAATATCAACGATTGATATGACCACTCGTCATACCCTCTGGGCTAGGACATGACTGTGGTTGAATGTTTTTAAATCTCAGATTATTGGTTGGAAAATAAATCAGGCTGTTAAAAGATCACGTCGGGGTCACCAAATATGTTTTCGGATCCGCAACATATATTGATTTTCTTTATATTTTAAGGTGTTCATTCTTCAACAGCAGGTGTAACAATGGATGTTTCCTTTTGTAAATTTTAAATTGCTACTACTCCCATACTGACATTAGAAGCTAGTGGTTTTATTTTCATAAAGATATAAAAATCTTCCAGCCTTTCCATGATATTCAATAGAAAGGATCATCGTGCTGTAGGTCTTATAGCCTTAAAAAAATAACCTTGTGAACCTGTCATCTCAAATTTTTGCTGGTATAATCCGATTCGGAGTAATCCAATTTAATATGCTTAAACCCTTTTTCGCCAAAAGAATTTATATTTTTATTAACATCTGAGCTGTACAAAACGAATGTGACACCTTGGTTCTAAACTTTGCTGAGTTATCGAAACTCTCTGGGGAGTAGGTTTTAATGAGAAGTTTCAAAGATTGCTTACTGAAAGCTGAAATGATCAACACTTTAGTATTTTTTAAGGGTTAACCTTGTTCTTTCAAATACCCTTGGTGACGTGCACATGCACTTACTTTCAAATACCCTTGGTGACGTGAAACTATGCATAAAAAATATTTTCGCGATAACCAGTTTCCTTTAGTCTACACCACAGTTCAAAAAATGAGTGATGACCGTCCATTGGCAGTGTCGGCCAACTATAAGCAATTCCTTTGCTCTATCCAGTCTATCTTTTTCCGTTCAAGAGTAAGATGGTGTACTTTTTGGAACTTCAAAGGCTTAAATCAGTAGTAATTTTTTCTGAATATGTTGCATCGGTTCGCCGGATATGTTCAGAACAGCAGACAATTTGTACCACTGCGACAGGCCATTCGTTCAATGTCCGCTTCGCCTTTCGAATAATTGCTGTTGATGATACTCTTTATGGCCCAATCATTTGCGGGTGGCTGGTTATCAGCGGCATCACCAAACGCAAACAAGTAATGAAAATCCCTTTTCCAACGATGCTTCGTTGGTATTCAAACTCGGTACCTCCTGACCCAAACACCTCAGCTTAACCACTGCACCAATTGCTCGGTAACTAGTGCTGTCGACGATTGATTAAAAACATCTACTTCAGATAATTTTTGCAATTGGCCTTTATCCGATACAAATCTGATATGAAAGCAATACCTTTAGATCTCTCAGTGAATGAACCATCATTACAGAATCTTGAAACCATTAAAATGAATTAATTTCGTTTGTAAAATGAATTGTTTTGAAATTCATTTTACAAATATTCGTGGCTTTAAAATTAATTTTAATTCCATTTTAACTCACCTGGAGTTAACCAAATCTGCCGTTCTTAGTTTAGGTGAAGTTCAAGTTTCCTACTTAGGTGATCCAAATGACTATAAATTCGCGTATTGACTATTTGATTCCACATCGAGGAGTGATTCTCTTTGTAAGGGATGATCTCCACTTTAATGTACCCAAATTTTTTTTATCTAGTTCAAATCCTGCGTTTAATACTTTGTGGATTGAAATTAAATTCCAATCTAGGTCTATTTTTATTTGTTCTCTGTACCGTAGTCCAGATCTACCACATGCAGAGACATGTCACGAGTTTGATTTAATTTCAAGTTCAATTGATATGATTTATCAAATCTCTCCAATGTCTGAAATGGTTGTCTTAGGAGATTTTAATATTCATAATGACATTTGGTTAGGATTTTCTCAACCAAGAGATCAAACAGGTGAATATGTTGAACTGTGTGCGGGAATAAATAAACTTGTCCAACTTGTAGACAAACCAACTCGGTACCCTGACATATTAGGTCATTCATCTCATTTGTTGGATTTATTTTTGACTATAAAGCCTGACAAATATTGTATTGATGTTAATGCTCCTCTAGGTCTTTCTGATCATCCATTGGTCTCAGTGAAATTTTCGATTACCCAGCCTACTTCGGAGCTCATTTCATGTACATGTAGCGACCATCGCTACACACACAATTAAAATTATTCAGATATTTCGTGCAATTCCATATAATTCGCTAATGCTACATGTACACTGTACATAAATATATATAGAGCGTAAAGTAGCTATTACACATAGCACTCGGTCGCCATGGCCTGATGAGATGACAAATAATTTTTAACAAAAATTATTATGATTCCTCATCAGATCGAAACTGAGCTTTGCTTCGCACAACATCTACATCAAAATAATTAAAATAATGACAACAGTCCGCCGGCGTTATATACACTTAGACTAATCTGGAATTTTAATGATGCTAATTGGCAAAGTCTCAATATATTTTCCTTTTCTTTAGATTAGGCTGTGTGTTTTAAAAGAAATAATGCTGATACAGTATTCAAGCATATAACTTTGATGATTTTAAAAGGAATGAAGTTATTCATTCCTAGCTCTTATAAAAGGAATCGGCCCCATAAAACTCAATGGTTTAATGCAAATTGTAAGTCTGCTATCTCCGAGAAAAAATGTGCTCATTTAAATTATCTCAGTAATCCTTCTAATGAAAATCTCATTAAATTTAGAATAGCGCGTAATAAATCGAATGCTATCATAATCAGGTCTAAATTAAACCATGACCTCAAAATTCGTAATCAAATACGAAATGTATTAGATCTAAATCAAACAACCGAAATTTTTGAACGTTTGCTTGCTTAGTAAAAAGGATTTTTAGCGGTAAGACATCTTCTATCCCCTTATTGTTTTATAATAATAACAATTATAAAACCACCATTCAAAAATCTAATTTATTAGCGTCTCACTTTGCTTCCGCATCGACTCTTCCTTTTCTCATCTATGCCCAAAATTTATTTTCGTGTTTGAGTTGTTTCTAAAGTTCTTAGAAATCTGAGTTTATATAAAGCAACTGGGCATGATGGATTACCATCAATTGTCCTAAAATGCTGTCATTTTTCCCTAGCTAAACCTCTTGCCATAACCTGTTTAAATTATCAATAAACTCTGGCATTTTTCTCTCTATTTAGAAAATAGCAAATATTTAACCGGTTCCTAAAAAAGGTGACAAAACTTCTGTTCCAATTACCACCCAATTGCTGTATTGTCGATCTTATCTAAAGTAATGGAATCTATTGTGAATTTTCACATAATGAACTATCTCGAAAGGCATGCGCTTTCAATATGGAGAGATTTTCAATATGGGTTTCGTAAGAATCGCTCTTCAGGTAATCTTATTACTTATTTAACTCATTTTGTGGGGAAAAAGTATTGAAAAATATGGTGAGTCAAGTGTTTGATAGATTATGGCATCAATGTCTGATCATTAAAATTCGGTCACTGAATCTTGATAGTTCTCTAATTCAATGGATAGAGAGCTATTTAATGAGACGATCGATCAAGGTAGTATTAGGCGGCATTTCATCCAAAATCGATGCTGGTGTACCGCAAGGTTTATTTTTGTCGTCTACCTTATTTTTGATCTATATCAATGATATTTTTAAATTCGCATCATGTGGTATCCACTCTTTTGCTGATGATACTACAGTGTCTGCTTCTATTGAGTTTAATAGCCAAAAAGACTGCAATTCCCATTTAACTTGCTCTCGTCAAATTATGAATAGTTCACTTCTTACTTGCATTGATAAGGTCATTGAATGGGGCAAATCTAATAGAGTAGAATTTAATGCACAAAAATTTCAAGCGTGTCTTTTTTCACAAAAACAAAGTCAAAATTATGTTCCACCCATAATAAACGGCATTCAAATTAATAGGTGCTCTTCTTTTGGGAATGTTGGGCTTAGACATTTCGAGTGATCTTTCTTGGAAATAACATATAAATTCTTTTGCAAAAAAAGCAAGTCAGTATCTGGGTTTCATTAGACGGTGTAACTTTTATTTTACCCCTATAGAAGTTCTTAAATTATACAAGGCTTATGTTAGGCCCATTATGGAATTTAATTATTACGTCCGGGGTGGTGCTCCAAAATCAAATCTCAAATGTCTTAATAGAATTCAAAATAGAGTTATCACATGATGTTTTGGTCACTGTTCTTCTGAAATTAAATCTCTAATACCAGCGACGTTTGTCAGCAGGGCTGCCTCTCGTTTTGGTTCAAAGCAACATAGCTTCGCCTTAGATATAAGCAGATGTAGAACTAACCATTTTAAATCTACATTTTCCCCTAGAGTCACCTCTCTGTGGAATCAAATAGATTCGTCGGTCATTCCTACAATATTTATTTTACAGGTGTTCAAGAGGAACCTACACGCCTACTTAAATTTACAATCATCCCGAGAAGATTAAATACTGTTTAATATTTACTTGTAGTATTTTTTCGGTTAGGGTTTTATGTAGTTTTCACTGACCATAATGCATTGATAAAATTGATTTTAAAGTGTCGATCCTAACCTTAAAATCAAAATCAATGCATTACAGAAATCTGAGAAAATAAATTGAAACCGGCTACATACGTGATGAATGTAATGTTTATTGTAAATTACATTCATTCGGTCTTTAAATTAATTTTAATAAATGGTTTTAGCCCACCATGTTGCCGTGGCATAAGCCATTAAGGGAATAATCCTTAGGCAATGTGTTAATCTAAAAAGAAAAATGCAAAACAGAAGTATAAATGCCCATATCTGGCATAAAATTGATAAATTTGTGGGTGGGACAACATGATTCTCGGGACGAGACACGCATTACATTTATTAATTTCTCCTAAACAGGTTACATAAATTCAAACATTTCATAATATTCGTATATTTCAACAATTTAGGAAAAGTCAATTTTTATATAACTACACAAATAAGGTAACTTAACAATTTTAAATCAATGTTCATACACTAAGACGTGTTATATATGTACTTAGGTATCGAAGTACTTATATATGTATACAAAAAAAAAGGACAGAAAATTAAATAAATAATGAACCAAAAATAAAAGGGACAATTTTCTTTTATCTTCATGTTACTTTTGTACAAACTTTGTTCGTTGTTAAGCTTCTTGTCATATTCTTGGGAAAAATATTGCAAATCTTTTAAAAAATTGAAATCGATTTAAAAAATTTACGTTTTTCCTACTTTGACTAGGTACCTAACATTTTTTTTTTGCTCGAAGTAGATTAGGATTTTTGTTGTTGTATTTTGTGGAAAATTATCTTCGGTTGTGTATATTTTTTTTTATACGCTAACAAATTGTTTAGTGGCGATTGACACCCATTTTCTTATTTTTCAATCTCTGTACCAATCCATTTTGTGTTTATTAATTTTTTTTTTACATAAACGAATTGTTTAGCTCTTTACGAAAATGTGTCGTTACTGTAAAGCAGTCCAACATAGTATATTCATGATTTTAAAGGAGGATACGTCCTATTTAAAAGCAAAACTAAATTTATCCTTTGCCTTTTTGTGTAAAAAAAATTATTTTTTAAAGCATTGAAAATTACTAATATTTAGTAGAAAAATGGACAGTGGTCAAACACTTTTTTTCACATATGCGCCTAAAAATTCACCTGTAGTGACGGTGAAATGCACCAATAAATTAAAACAAAAAATACAATTAAAAATTTCTTTTTTGAGAAGTTAGTCAGTTAGGCACAAGCAACCGTGATGATAGACAATAATTATAATATTACGAAAAGTAAATTGAATTATACAAAATAAAAATAATTAGTTATATTGAATTTAATCAAACTTAAAATTGTAAATAAATTATGTTAAAAATATAAGTGGTATTGAGTTTTATTATAGTGCCATGATAACATGGAGTGAACAAATATAAAATCAGACTCCATATTGGTGACCCCGACGATTGAACATTTTGATTATATCGAACATTTATAATTAATTTATAAAGTTCAGTTTTATATGTTTAATAGCCTATTTACATTCAACAAATTTCTCATCTTGAAAAGAAAGAGACACTAGATTGATAAATTATGTAAGCCAACCCCAGAAAATATTTCTTCTTGTAAAATAAAAAGATGAAACCCGAGATCCAAACCGAAAAACTCTTATAAAAAAGATGATCTTGTTTTTTACAAGATGAAAAGTTTTATCTTTTTGCATCAAAACAACTAAAAATATGACAATACATGTATAAAATTAGTTTAATATACTATGTTTTGGTTACTCACACAAATAAAAACGAATGTTATTGAAATTTTTGTTTTTATTTCAATTTTACTAAATTGATTTCAAGATCAACTTCTTCTTCAAAATTTGTTGAATGTAAATCGGCTATAAATCATAAAATCATAGTGTAGCGTGATTTAAACGATTTGCTAAACACGATTTAACATGTTGTGTATTCTACTGTATAAGAATAACACGTGATCCAGCAGTGTAAAAACAAAATATGGGATAATGAAAATGCTGGAAATATTCATCATATGCTAACATCACTTCCTGAAGATGTATTGCTAACCATTACAGATCTCATTACTAAACCTCCAACTGAGGATAAATATAATACGCTTAAAAATACAATCCTTTCAAGATTTACGGAAAGTGAAAACGGAGACGATACCTCATCTAAAGGAGACGATACCTCATCTAAATATAATCGAAGACTTCAGACAATAGCAGGATCTAGCGCAGCGGTAAATGGAGATTTATTGATGCAAATATGGTATAACGATTTATCATTCAACATAAAATCCATTTTAGCTGTTTCTACTGAAGATGACGTTACCAAAATTTCATTAGCTGATAAAATTCAAGAAATGAATATTTCTCCTCATGTTAGTGAAGTTGTTTCTAAAAAGGATCCAAGTTTAATAAACCAATTCGAAGAAATTATTGACACCGAGTAATTGACGCAGTGGTTAAAGCTGCGGTGTTTGGGACGGGGGTACCGGGTTCGAATCCCAATGGGAAAGGGTTGCAAAAGGGATTTTTCATCATCTGATTTCGATCGGTGATGACGATGAACACAACTATGACCTCCTGTTGGAGTGCAGAATCCATGGGCCGAACCATCGTCCATGTCAGTGCAGGCTGGCTGGAGCAATGAAATGTACAGATGGATTTAAAATCGAACCTGTATTCGTGCGTCCTCAATTTGACTGGTGACGGCGTAAGGTAGGACGTTAAAAATTAACTGCGAAAGAGTTGGGAGAGCTTCGGCCCCAGAACAGATTGCAGAGTTCTGAAGCAAAAAAGAAAATAAAAAATTTTTTTGACAGAAAATTTAAAGAACTGTCTTTTAAAAGAAATTATAGACCGAGGGTACGTTCATTATCTCGCGATAGATCTAATTTTCGTAATAAAAAATACAACCATTCACCTTAACGGTATCGCCAAAATAGCAGAATAAATACACAACACCAAGTAGAAAAATATCCATTCTGCTATTACCATTATAAATATAAGGAAAACGCTAAAAAATGCATAAATCCTTGTAATTTAAATAATAATACAAAAAATTAAATGCGACTACTACAAATGCGGCTAATAGTAGTCCAAACCTATGTCTCCGCTTAGTTGTAAAATGCAAAAATTTAAAACTTCATTTTTTGATTGACACCGGAGCAGACAATTCTGTTCTTCCTCGAAAATTTTATAACAATAATAAAATAAGTAAAGAATTTTATCTTGTAGCTGTCAACTGCATACACATTAAAACTTATGGATTAAAACTACTTAAACTTGATCAAGGACTTCGACGAAATTTTGTCCATGCATCATCCCATAATTGGTGCTGATTTTTTATCGTATTTTAATCTACTATTTGACGAGTTTTGGATGGAAATACATCTTTGAAGATGTGTGGATTCGCTAGTAATGTTGATACAAAAATCCCCAGATTATTTTCATATTCTGACGAATTCGGTAACTTAATTAAACTTTTCCGGCACTTATTTCTCCACCAACCTTCAATTTCTCAGTGAGACACAATAAAGTTCATAATATACACAAAAAAGGGCCTTTACCTTATTCACGTCCTCGGCGATCAGATAAAATAAAATTCGATATCCCAGTTAGAAATTTAACATATGATAAATTTAGGAATTTTTCAACCATCAAGTTCGTCGGTTTGCTTAACTCTGCATTTAGTCAAAAAGAGAGATAATAATGATTTTAAATACTTGTACAATTCTGGACAGCTATGTTAATTAAACAAGGAGAAAATAAAATAAAATTCAATTGGTCAAATGAATGCAAAACCGCATTCAAAGAGGTAAAAGCAAAACTCGGGTCAGGCACTTTATTATTTTTTCCTAGTAGTAATATAAATACAAAATATTGCATAGCAACGGATAGTTCTAATATTGCTATTGGTTTGGTACTCCAGCAATATGATAGTTAAATTTGCGGTAGGAAGCCATTGGCATATTACTCTAATAAATTGCAGCCAGCTTAAATACGTTATTCAGCTTTCGATCGTGAGCTGCTAGGAATATACCAATCTGTCAAACATTTTCGTCATTTTGTGGTAGGGCGTAATCTATTAATGTTAACGGATCACAAGCCTTTTACCACTGCTTTGACTTCTCAAACTGAGCGATTTACGAGCAACATCAAATATATTCCAGGAAAATCAAACGTCGTTGCAGATTATCTATCGAGGCCGGGAATTGATATTAATGCTATATCCATATAACAGGATGCGATCTAAAAAAATTAATTGAACTTCAAAATAAAGATGATGAGTTAAGATTGTTACTTGAACGACCAAGAAAATCCACTTTGTGTTTGGAACAAAAAGATTCTATCGATGGGAAAATATATTGCGAAACCTCAACTGGAACAATTCGTCCGTACATACCATTACCTATGCGAATAAACATATTTGAAAGTATACATAATTTATCACACATAGGGATTAGTAAAACTCGTAAGTCATAAAAGTTTTTATTGATTCATATATTGGACGATTCGGATGTCCATTAGAAATAACAACTGACAGAGGATCTCAATTCGAGTCTCAAATATTTTCAGAACTGTTAAAAGTTTTAGGTAGTAACAAAATTCGAGCTAAGTCATACCATCCCTAAAGCAATGAATTGAACGAGTGCACCGACAGCTCAAAGACTCACTTAGAGCTACGGGAAATTAAAAAAATTGGTCAGAAACTTTTGTTCTTCTAGGAATGAGGACAAACTTTAAAAGGGCCGGGTGATATTTTTATAACTAATTCAAGTAAATGTTGTTCGAGCACGTCCAGTTTTTTACAACTGTTACGCAAACAAATTAGAATATTGAAGGCAACGCCACCCAGATTACCCAAAGATTTTATACTTACTTGCCTAATACGCTAATGGATTGCGAATATGTTTTTATCAGAATTGATCGTGTTCGTTCTGGCCTAGAACCTCCTTATGATGGACCATTTAAAATAGTTTGACTTTTAAGAAAATACTTCCTAATAAATATTAACGGAAAACAGCAAAGTGTTTCAGTCGACCGTTTTTTTCGACCGAAAAGTAAATTGAATAATACAAATAAAAATAATTATATTGAATTTAATCAAACTTAAAATTGTAAATAAATTATATTAAAAATATTAGTGGTATTGAGTTTTATTATAGTACGATGAGTGTAGATACCCCTACTTATGATTTCAAGGCAGATATTCTAGCAAACGGAGTGAATGTTACATTTGGTGTTTTGATGAGAAATTCCGAAATATTATCCATCATCGGATGCTATGTTTATAAAGTAATCTAGGATGTTAAGAAAAATTTGTCAGTGATACAATGCAAAAATTGCCATCTACGAGCTACAAATGCATGAAATGTTTATGTCCACACAAAACAGGTTATTATCCTAGGAGCGCTGATTCAGAAATACTTTTAAAATGCCCAAACTGTGGAAGCGCCAAGGACTAAATTCCAAATAAACTTCGAACATTTTACACCAATTTTGTAATGTCGGGAATCTCTCTTGCTGATTAGTTAAGGCCATCAAACTCTTTTCTAAATACTTTTTCTTTCACACAAGATTCTAGTTCTCGGTCTAAAAAAAAATCAAATTTTTGTTAAATTCCAATAACAACTTAGCATGAATTGCGAGTTCCTTGCAAATCAGCTTGCAATAATCGTTGACAAACAAAATTCCATCCAGGATAGAAATCCTCAAAAGGTTATGTATACAGCCTAGCGAGACATAAAGAACTATTATTAACTAAACTTTTTCGCCAAGTTGTAAGTCTCAATTAATTGATTGATCGATTGATGAGACTGTGAGACCAAGCGCTTGTTAAGTATTCCGGTTAACGCCGGTCCTATTACAACAGACATTTTACATTTAACAAGCCGTAGAATAGGAGGGATTTTCATATATTTATATTTCTATAAATATATTTCCATGTATGATAAAAATGACCCGGTTTCAGACATCTCATGATAATTACGGCACAATTCTATTCTATTTTGGTAAAGTAGGGAAAGAAAAAATCTGTCAGTAATGGCAGAAATGGTCTGGTTTCGCGGTAGCCAATATTAAAACTACTGTTAACATAATACAATCACAATAATAATGAACTGCTCTGCTTTCTGTCATCTCTTACCAACAATTTTATTGTGCTATCATTCAACTATAATCTGCAAAAAAAATTCTCTAAAAACAAAATCTATTTAACGGATAAATTCTACAAGCCGTTTGCTGTAATAAATAGGATTAGTTTTTGCCTGAAATTTACAATTAATTAATTTATTGCATCATTAAAACTATAAAATTATAAAAATTTTAATATAAATTAAATTTTAAAAAATTGATTAAACATTACAAATCAATTGAATTAACCGTTATCCGACTTATACGTCATATAATCGCCAAAAATCAAATTTATATATACTTCAATCTCACTTTATTTGAAAATCTAATTTATATACACTTTATTTGACATAAAACTTTAAAACCAATATAAATTAGATTTTAAAAAAATTTATTAAAAAATACAAATCAATTGATTTAACCGTTTTATGACAAATACGCCCTCCGTCAAGTTGTAAGTCTCAATGAGACTAAACTCTCAAATTGCCGTCTGCTATTCTTTGATTGAACTACTCAATACATAAAACTGAGTCAAACTCAGGAACATCTTGAGGACCTACTATATTGGTTCAAAAACAGGTAACCCACTTAAAATCAAACGTGATTATTCGATAGCACTATATGGCCACTACTTTACTGATTGCTAAAGGTGATATGACATTCAATATTACATGCTCTATTTAACAACAATGATAGAGTTGTCCTGTGTGAGGACTTAATTCCTTGAGGCAAGCTTTGGGATTGCCCAAGCGAAAACCTAAACGGTAAAAAACTCTACAAATTTGGCACATCCGGCTACTTGCAATTTAGTATCCCCAATCGATGTACACGAGAAGAAACTGTACTAGACCTATTATCTTCGAATGGTATTTATGTTTAAAGATAACGTGTTAGCAAATTCTGAATTTTGTTCAGATCATTTGCGTATTTGATTTAAAATCTCTGAATATTTCAACATGTGCTACACAGGATACTTGACTATAAAGCTTATACGCTTTAATGACTTTCTCCTGAAATATAGATATTGAAACCAAAGTCTCTTAGCTCACTTTACTAACCAACAGCTCAATAAGTAATTTCGTGCCTAAAATTGAGCCGAATGCCAAAACAATTTCTACATCAATTTGCATTAATTGATAACAATCAGAAATTTTCTAAAAAACAATAGAAGATAAAATCCTTCAATTTAGTAGCTCCACGCTAATAAATCGGGTATCCGAAGTCACCCACCAAAAAATCCTGCAACAACAACATGATTGTTCATAAAAACTTAATTCAATAGCCCCAGACTTAGTAAACTTATACACATTTATCCAAACTATAAAGCCGCTACTACTAGAGCTACTATAGAACTAGACTGTTAAAAAAATTCTGATAGCCAATTATCAACGATGGAATCATTTCAAAGATATCCCATGGATATTTTCCAGAGAGCCGGAAACTTATAAAAGTGATCGCAATATCAAAACAAGTGAAAACAGGGGAACCCTAGACCTTTTATGCCGGTTTCATAAAAAAATGTTGAAGAAAATTTTAGTAACATTTCTTTGGCAAAACATGACGGGATTTAATATTGTTTATCTTTTTTAGTACTTTCCGAAAGTGTATACCAACATTTTTAGTAATAAATAATAAATTGAAATTTATTATTTATTACTAAAAAAATTCAAAAATGAAAAACTGCATGAAATTCCGCCATGTTTTGTCCAAGAAATATTACTAAAATTTTCTGCATAATTTTTTTATGAAAACTGCTGTAGTCTTTTATGTGTGTCTAGAATATCAAGAAAAAATTATTTTTTTATGCAGACTATACAGTAAGTGTTAAAACTAACATATCGCATAATGGATTTTGAAACTGTCAAAAAAAATATAAGAGTACACGTCTTCTTATTTCGTTAGATTAACATTCACAAAACCTCCTATATTATACAAGTTGTATTAATTGCATACTAATGTATCGTATTTTTCATACTGAGTTCGGAATTTTTCTAAACAAATTTTAATAATTAAAAGCAATCAACAACCAAAGTGTCATTTGCAAAACCACCAACAAACACGACATTTTCATTATTTGGTATGAACAATGTAATGTTGAAACTAAGTTTTGTTGGCAGTTATTTGTATACGATACAATATGCATGTGCAATGTGAAGTGATATGAAAAAAAAAAATTGTATGCAGTCTATTCGTTTTGAAAAATAGAATTTTTTTTTAGTTTTAACCATAGTTTATGTTAAAAATTTTCCTGTACAGGATACATCGTTCCTAGGGGTTGATTCAACTTCTCTATTTTATGTTTGGAATTTATTTAAATATTTGTAAATATCTATGGTAAAAAATAATGGTTGGCTCTTTTATCATACAAAAATGTTTTATGCATACATTTTAACTACCAGGAAACGAGGTTTTGTAATAATACTACTATTTTTTTAAAGCAGAATGCTTTATTGAAACGGCAACAGGTATAAAAAATTTTAAATAAAGAAAACAACATTTAGCTTGAGGTTATTACACTTTGAGTGAAGAGGTTTAAGAATAAATTACTTATATCGATCTAAATAATAATTTGTTTTGAAATATTCTACAGTATTAGACATTGACAAGGTAATAACAGTGCTGCTAAACAACAAAGTGGTGCTGCTTAAAAAGAAAAAAGAAAATCAAAAAGGGCTTTACAAGCTAAAGAATATATTGAGCCTCCTCAGACTAGCATTGGGGAGACACAATTGATATTTTACTGAGAAGAAGAACAGAAAAGGAAAAGCAAGAAAAAGGAAAGCGGTTTCATCTCTGAAAAGTGGTGAGACAATAAAACCCCCTCTTAAATAAAAATAAAGCTTAAATACAACAAAAAACAACTGACGATGTAAAACAGCTAGGCAATTACTATTATTGGCATATCCAATTATGCCTCCGTGCAAACAATAATGAAATCAGTCACTGATAAAAAATACAGAATTGCATCACTTAACAATGATGTATGGAAAATTAATACGTCCGATTCTGAGATTATGAAGATAAGAATGATCGCCCAAATAAAGTTATGGCTAGATGCCTCCATCCAACTTGTTCAAAAGAGGAGATAATAGAAGATCTAATAGGCAAGGGGTGAAACATTGATAATCCAGAAGGTGTTCAAATAACTTAAAGAGTGATTTAAAATATAGAAAATATATACAACATAAAAGCCAATTCTTAACATGAGAGTCAAAATAGAACCGTTGGGAAAATCAACTGGCCAAACTTCTCAATGTAAAAAATGCCAAAGTTATAACCACACCCAAAGATATTGACAACGGGAGCCTAGATTTGTCAGATGTGCAGGGAAACACACCACCATGGCATTTCCTTTAAGTAAAACGTTCCACCAAAATGTATAAAAAGTAAAGGGAAGCATCCAGCAAATCAAACATACGAGACAAAGCAATACAACAAAATCATAAGATACCTATTGAATTGTAGAGAGAAGTGAATCACAAACAAACATAATAAAAAATAGAGAAACATACTCACAGATCGTACAAAAACGCGATTTTGTGGGAAATAATGACCGATACCCCAATGTTTGAAAAGATTCAAAAATGCATAAAAACCCTAAAAATTTGGCTTGTGAAACTAGAAAAAAGCATGAAAGCTCTAAATATGCGCTTAAATATTCAAGGTACAGTGAATGAAATCACTTCCATGGTTTACTAAAATATGGGAATGAATCAAACACTTAGAATTATCATCTGGAATACAAATGGGTTAATGCAACTTATTCCAGAACTAGAAATATTTTAAAATACAGAAAAAATAGATATATGACTAATTTCTGAAAGCCATTTTACTTAAACTTCAAGCCATTTTGCTAAAAAATGTGGGTTTTGTTTTTATCACGCCATACATCCAGCAGGAAAAGCGAGAGGAGGATCAACTATATTTACAAAAGTAAACAACAAACATCATGAAGGAATAAAAGTTGAAGAAGAAATTGTGCAAGTATCAACTATCAATGTTCAACTAAATAGTGGGAAATAATACAATGTTTTTAACCCCAAAAATACGTTTTGAGGATCATGACTAACAACCCAACATTTTTATGTAACAAAAGGGATAACAGAAAACTACGTATTCATAGAAGACAGTGAAGGACTATCGTCACATTATTCTTCTATAATCATGACTCTCAGTGCAACGATTGTTAAGAAAGAGTCGTTGCCTAAATTAATAAACAATAGAACAAATTGAAAACTGTTCCAGCAATTAGTTAGTGATAATATCAATCTTTAAGGGCTAGTCAAAATTTCGGCACAGTTGGTGGATCAATCAGAGCAACTTAATAATATTATACAACAAGCAGCTTAGGATAGTATGCCTAATAGCCTAAATTAAACTTGAACACATATAAACTTTTCTTTGGAAGTTTGAGAATTGGTTAGAAAAAAACGTTAAGCACGAAAAACATGGCAGAGAAATCGGGCCCACAAATCTAAACGATACTCAACTATCTTAGCAGAAACGTCTTTATAGAAAGACCAACTATTCAAAAATTTAAAGGTACAAAGCGCCTCTTTGATGTAGTATTAGTTGTGTACAGATATAGCGTAAAATAAAAACAAAAAAATATTTTTACTAACACTAATACAGTTAGTTTTTTTATGTTATTTTTGCTTTGTTATTTGTTATGGTATCAATACTACTTTATTGAGGCGGATATATAGTAGTATCAGTGTACGAAAAAATGGGTTGATCTTTCGATAGAGACGTTTTTGATCTTAGTAATAAACTAAAACTTTTAATTAAAGAGAATAAGAATGAATCAATCCATAATTACCTTACTGGCCTTACTGGTCAAAAATATACTGATTATTATCTTTGGAAAGCAACAAAAAGACTAAAAAGACCTAACACGCAAGTACCTGCAATTAATGTGATGATGGAACTTGGGCTAGAAGCGCAAAGGAAAAAGCCGATTTATTTGCATCATATCTTGGAGATACATTCAAATCTCTCCCAAGACAAACTTTAGATGAAAACATAATTCCAGTTAATAAAATTAACAGCCAAAAAACTTGTATCTTTACAACAGTTAAATCAGCAATAAATTAAGCTAAATAATACTCCTAGCTATGATCTAATTACAGGACAAATAGTTAAAGCACGACCTGAAAAAGGATTACGAAAGCTACTTCGGATAATTAATGTAGCATTCAGACTTAACTATGTCAATTGATAATGATACCAAAACCAAGCAAACCACCTAACGACAAAAAACCGTATAAGCCGATTCTTATTCTTCTAACTATTTCTAAATTATTTGAAAAATTGCTGCTTAAGAGACTCAAATTAATCATAGAACAAAGAGATCTTTTTCCTCCTTACCAATTCGGTTTCAGAGAAAAACATTCCATAGAACACAGACATAATGTGGTTCACAGAATCACAGACATAATTGAAGCTGCACTGGAAAGCAAAAAAATATGTTCAAGTATTTTCTTGGATGTAGCTCAAACCTTCAATAAAGTATGGCACAGAGGACTTTAATTTAAACTGTCTCGAGATCTACCAAAGCAGTTTTTTCAGATTCTAAAATCTTACTTTGATGATCGACATTTTATGGTAAAATATGAAGACCAATACTCCTCATTGAAGAAAATATTAGCAGGAGTACCACAAGGTAGTGTAAATAATTGAGTAGGCAATTAACCCACAGGCGCTAACTGACATATCGAATATTAGGGGAAATAAGACAGGCATTTGTTTGCTCATACTCAAGTCATGAAGACCTGATTATGAGCAAACAAATAACTCCATGATTTCCTGGATGATTTTCGTTAAACATTGTATTCTTGGTGTTTGTAAAATAAACCGAATAACTTTTCAGCATGCAGGCTCATCTTCAGCGTATTTATGCTTCACTGTCTGGTGAGAGAAATGCGTAAAAAATTCGTGAAATCGGAAATTTGTGGAAGTCGTGTTTTAAATTTGTTGGAAATGGTTTTGTGTTTATGCAAATATAAAGAAAACTAGTTATCCGAAAAATATAAAATAGGACTCATTTTAAAGCTTAAAGAAAAAGGATTAAGAAAATATTATAAAAATATTACCACTTTTAAGTTTTTCATTTTCAAAATGAATGAATGTTGCCCACCAAACTAGATTTTCTCAATTTTCTGGAAAATAGTATTTTTTATTTTTTTTGTTTTTATCTTTTTCACCATTTAATTCTATAAAACTTATGAAAAAACAAAATTTTAGGGTTATATTTTTTTTTTTTCTTGCAAAACGTGTTTGATATCATGGCCTACTCTATAAAATTGAATATTTATAAAGAGAATTTTGTAACTTTTTAACTTTAATTGCAAATAATCACCTGTCGATGATTTTTCTAAAATCGAAACTAGTAGTGAATTTTTGGAAAATACATATTTTTTATTTTGTGAAAATTATTGTGGTTTTATTAAAAAGTGAGTCCTAAATTGTCGCAGTTTTGTAGTTTACAAGTTTATTCATCGATTTATGGTTTTAAATTTTTGGTATAATCAAGATCTGAGATAGTACAAATTTTAAAATTTATCATATAGTTTATCAATTCAAGTTTAAGTTTATCATGTAGTGAATTTGTGTTATTTAAATTACATAATGAGTGGATAAGTCTTTCGTTGACTCGAAATGTTCTAAAAAATTGGAAAATTGTTCAGAAATTGGACGGTATCACATATATTCTAGTAAACTAGGAATCAGGCAACAGCATCAACGACAAAAATTAATCGAATTAGCTGCAATAGTACCATCAACATCATTATCTTTGATTCCTGAAATCGATGCAACTGAAAAGCAAATTCAAACAATTGAAGAAAAGCTGTGATAAGATATAGCTGCTGACTACACTGCCAATGTCACTAACCATACAAAAAATTCAACAAGAGTTCAATACAACAGCACATTTGGTGTGTAGAGCTAAATCTATTCGGCGCACTGTACCTGAAGCTGGGAAACGAATCAGCGATGCACTAAAGCAATCAGTAATAGATTATTATAACGAAGATGAGGTCAGTAGGATAATGCCTGGAAAACATGATTGCGTAACTATTGAAAAAGTTAAAGTCCAAAAACGTTTAATGATGAGTACATCAAAAGAATGCTACGAGGGTTACAAGTTTCGCCATCAGGATGATGAGTAAAAAAAAAATTGTGTTTTTCAAATTTTGCTTGTTCCGTCCTAAAAACTGTGTGCGGCAGTGGAATGCATACAGTTTGTGTTTGTACAATACACCAGAATATTAAATTTATTATTTATGGACCCCAGATAGAAACTATTACAAATGGAGAGATATCGAAATACCAAGATTGCATTTAATTTATATTATGTTCAGAGCCTAAGCTATGATTCAGACTATGATTCATCGTTAATGAACTATGATTCATCGATGCTAATTCATCGTTAAGTCAGTGAATTTCAACTGACAGATGCAATTTGAAAAAGTATTCAAAACCGTTAGAAGAATTTTTTGATTACTTCATAAAGAATTTTGAAAATCTGATTCCCCATTACTTTATTTACTTTAACAATCTAGCTTCGTAAAAGATAAAAAAATTACTTTAGGGCAGACAGAAACACTGGTTTCATGTGATTTTGCAGAAAATTATTCATTTATAATTCAAAATGAAGCGCACGATTTTCATTGGAATAATAAGCAAGCAACTATTCATCCATTTGTAATTTACAAAAAAGTAAATGGGAAATTGCAGCACTACAGCTTCGTTGTTATATCGGATTGTATTAGTCATGTCACTGTGGCAGTTCATTTATTCATCGAAAAAATGATCCAGTTTTTGAAAATTAAAATGACGAGCTTAACTAAAATTTATTATATAACTGATGGTGCTGTAACGCATTATAAAAATAATTTTATAAATATAATAAAACATAACGAGGATTTCGGGATCGCTTGTGAATGGCATTTTCATGCAATAGCTCATGAAAAGGGTCCATGCGCTAGAGTAGGATGTACTATCAAGAGAATGGCATCCAGACCCAGTCTCACTAATGGATACGATGGTATCATAACGAATGCAGCAGAGTTATTCAAATGGGCTAAAACTTTAAAGACTAATAAGGTTTTTGGGTTTTGTTCTGATATTGAAAATAACTATAAAAAAGTTTGACTTGCAAGTAGGTTTGAAAAATTGAAAACAATAAATGGAACTTGCGATTCCCATGCAGTTATTCCTTCAGAAGAAGGTTACTTAAATTTTAAGAAATAATCTAACAGTGAAGATTATGTTAGATTTAAGATGTAATTATTTAACTTTATTTTTAATAATATATTTTTTACCAATAATTTTTGTCTTTAATTTAATTTTACCTATATATTAAAAGTTGGTGATTTTATTTAGTCGTGTTTTGCTAGAAAATGATATTTTGGAGTGAAAATAAACATTAAAAACAGTAAACATAAATTGATTTTGATAAATTTAAAATTGAAAATTAAATAAAGGTTAATATTTTATTTTTATATACAAAAATAGAGTAGGCTATGATATTAAAACGCGTTTTGCAAAAAAACAAAAAAATAACTCCAATTTTGTTTTTTGATATGTTTTATAAAATTAAATGGTGAAAAAGATAAAAATAAAAAAAAAATAAAAAATGAAATATTATTTTCCAGAAATTGAGAAAAACTAGTTTGGTGGCTATTTTGAAAATGAAAAACTTAAAGATGGTACTATTTTTATAATAGTTTCTTAATTTTTTTTCTTTTAGCTTTAAAATGAGTCATAATTTATATTTTTCTGATAACCAGTTTTCTTTATTTTTGCATACACACAACCATTTCCAACAAATTTAAAATTTTTTGATCAACTTTATCTTATGCAACAACAACAATAAAAAAAATCTAGTTCTAAAAAAAAATTTTTTACTGCAAATTCGAAACATAAAAATCATAAAATTAAAACATGACTTCCGGTTCCATATATTGAATTTTCAATTTTACGAATTTTTCACTTATAGTATATTATAATATCACAGAGTATGATTACCCAGAGACACATCTTTCGTACGTCTCTGAGGTATAACAAATAAAATAATGAAATTTTTCGAATTTTATTCAAAGTATCAGCACAAAACGAGGTAACAATTTATACAAAATTATATTGATCTCTTTCGCTCATATGATTGTTATTAAAATTTATTTTCATGCAAATATCATTCAGCTCATCTCACTCTTTATTATATCGTAACCATATGTACCATGAAACGAAATATATATTATTGATAAATTTAAATGAACATTGTTGTTGCTTTTGTATAAAAATACTTGCTATATATATAAATATTATATATATGTGTATGTGAGTAAGTCTACATCGATCTTGTATCGATCCAAAACCAACACTATTGTATATTATACAAGCCATGAAGCTTGGCTAAGTAAAACATATTATGACTACTATTTGGTGTTTGTGTTAGTGAATTTGACTACAGTAAAAATCGAAACAAAAAATTATATTTCGCACTGTCCATACTCCTCTAAATTCAAAGTACATAACATTTCTACAAAAAAACGAAACAAAAATTATATTTTGCGACTGTCCACTCTGCTCTAAATTATTAGTATATAGTATAGTATATAATGAAGTAAATAATAATAACAATACTTCTCTCTCTCGTTAAATAATAAATTTGTTTTTTGCTTTGTCTTAAAGAGCGCAACATACTGTTGTTCCATCATTCGTATTCATTTTTTATTTACATCAAAGCATATAATAAAAGTATATACAAATTATACTACGTCACAACACTTATACTTAGGTATAGTAGTCACTTTTTGGCATGAGTATCGCAACTTCATGGCTTGTATATACATTTGTGTTGGTTTTGATCGATCGAAAAAGGAATATGAAACAAAAAGAGGCGTAAATAAAACACCGACTGCATACAAGGTGTATTAAAATAATCATATGAATTAAAATACAGATAAATAGGTAAAGAAAGTACTACATTTCTAAAATTAACGTGCAACCTGTTGTAATAAATTGTGTGAAAATATTTAGTCTGGATATGTGAGAATGTGTATGTTTGATATTGTTTATTGTCAATTTATTTTTACCAAATAGTTACACAATACCAATACCTAATTACATTACATACATACTTTTTAATATTCATATTTTGGAAGTTTTTTGTTAACATTTTTAAATCCAAAAAATATATGAACATAATAATAAATCTATGTAATTATGATAAATATTTTGATTACGGTACTAATTTTATTCTATTTGCAGTAAATTTATATCACTAGGACATTATATTTAAAAAATTTTCAATTCTGAAAATAAGTGTAATCTTGTTAAACGATCCTGACGATGCCAGCGAACGTCATCTCATGCAATCCCATTAATATTATTTCACATTTATTAACCGGTTGTATAGTGATGGTTGAAGTGATGGCTTGGACACACCGCGGTCTTGAGTTCAATTCCCGGACCTAAGTACAACGCCGTGACCAATTGTGTTTAATTCGTTCGTTGTGCTGACCACCTACAACGATCATTAATTGTAAAAATATGGTCTGATAGATTTTGAAAAAATATCTCAGTAAAGGGGTAACTTTGGCCTGTAATGCTATTGTTTTCTTTTTTTTTAACAAGACCGATTTTCACTAAGTAAATATTATACATTTTTTCCTATGTGCATAATGTATCATTGTTTGGTACGAATGGTGGAAATTCGGAATTTAGTTTTACCAAACTAAAATTGGTCATTTAATCACAAATGTTATTTATGTGGCTGTTTTGATTAAAAAAACCTTCAAAATTGTTCACTAAAAATTGAGATACTGCAAACATTTCGTCTGATGGACCCTTTAAAGATCCAAAATTGGAATTTTTATCAATATGTCGTGTCCATTAATATGTTCATCCTATTTGAATAACTTTTTTGTGCATCGATCTCACTCAATTTTTTTGAACAATTGCTACATATAATATTTAAAATCAACATTTCAACTTAAATTACCCTCAATTTTATCTATATATGCATGGTCTCCAATCAAATTTATTTCACCCGGAACAAACTATATTTTATTAAATCAGCTAAAATATTTGTATTTAAATATGCCAACAACAACACGGATATGTGTTTTATCTTTTGATGAAATGGCCATTCGGAAAGATTCAATAGTAAATCTTGTAACTAATAAAGTTGAAGGTTATTGTGATAATGGTGATAACAGGTCGAATCAGTTAGCCACTTCAGCAAATTTTTTATACTACGTGGTTTAGTGGGAAATTGGAAGCATGTGCCAAATTATACTCGTATCAATAATTACATTAGTGTTGTCGAGCTATCGGAGCTTATTTTTAATAATATTAAATTGTGCAGTGAAATTCTAAATTTAGAAGTAGTAATGATAACTTGCGATCAGGCTCCAACGAACGTTGCTATTTATAAACATTTGGGTGTTACACGATAAAAAACCATACATTATTGTAAACAATAAACCAATTTTTGTGCAATAAGACCCACCACATCTCCTTAAATCGGCAAGAAATGCAATTATAAAACATCAGTTGCAACATTCTGACTACGGTACCTCGGACTTTAACGTCGTTAAAAAGATATATGAAAAGGAAAAAATCAAAAGGTTAAAACGTTACATAAAATAACCAAAAATCATATGGATCCGAATAGTTTCCAAAAAATGAGTGTAAAACTTGCCGCCCAAATACTAAGTAACACTGTTACTTGTGCTATACGCACTGCTTTGAAAACTTCAGCTGACATTTTTGAAAACTAGTTAGATCATGTCATACCTACGGCAAACATTATGGAGCATTTTGATCGTATATTTGATTGCCTTAACTCTCGCAACTTTTTTCAAATAAGCCGTTTGAACAGCCCATCAAAGTAAATAATAAAATTTACACTTATCTTGAGCAAAGTTTAGAATTTCTAAAAAATTTAAAATTATTATCTTCAAGCCAAAGTTATTTTAAGTTTATAAAGGGCTTTCAGTGAACTACATCTGCTCAATTAGCATTGATGCAATTGTAAACTCTACACTTTCTGTTGATTTTATATTGACAGGTAAAAGTAATCAAGACGGCTTAGAAAATTTCTTTTCTGCATTAAGAGGTAAAGGCGGATATAATTTTGCACCATCGAGTCACGAAATTGGGGTGCACTACGCGAATATTGTAGTAATGATAATTTTATTTAACTCGTTGCATTCTAATTGTTTACCAGATGATTCCGAAAACTTAAAGCTGAACTGGAAACAATTTAAGGACGACTACAATAAAAGTTTGAAACATCAAGCTGCGGAAGAAAAATATGCTTCAAATTCTATTGAAATGTTGCCAAATTTACCAGAATTTGGTAGGTTAATAACAAATGCTATTGCTTATTATGCTGGCTACTGTGTCTATAAAAAAATTGAGTGCGATCGATGCCCAAAAAATTTATTAAAATCGGATGAACATATTACTGGACACGACATATTTATTAATGAAAAAAACTATGAAAAAGATAAAAATTCCAATTTTGGATCTTTAAAGGCTCCATCAGACGAAATGTTTGCAGTTTCTCAATTTTTAGTGAACAATTTTAAAGGTTTTTTTAATCAAAACAGCCACATAAATAACATTTGTGATTAAATGACCAATTTTAGTTTGGTAAAACTAAATTCCGAATTTCCACCATTCGTACCAAACAATGATACATTATGCACATAGGAAAAAATGTATAATATTTACTTAGTGAAAATCGGTCTTGTTAAAAAAAAAGAAAACAATAGCATTACAGGCCAAAGTTACCCCTTTACTGAGATATTTTTTCAAAATCTATCAGACCATATTTTTACAATTAATGATCGTTGTAGGTGGTCAGCACAACGAACGAATTAAACACAATTGGTCACGGCGTTGTACTTAGGTCCGGGAATTGAACTCAAGACCGCGGTGTGTCCAAGCCATCACTTCAACCATCACTATACAACCGGTTAATAAATGTGAAATAATATTAATGGGATTGCATGAGATGACGTTCGCTGGCATCGTCAGGATCGTTTAACAAGATTACACTTATTTTCAGAATTGAACATTTTTTAAATATAATGTCCTAGTGATATAAATTTACTGCAAATAGAATAAAATTAGTACCGTAATCAAAATATTTATCATAATTACATAGATTTATTATTATGTTCATATATTTTTTGGATTTAAAAATGTTAACAAAAAACATCCAAAATATGAATATTAAAAAGTATGTATGTAATGTAATTAGGTATTGGTATTGTGTAACTATTTGGTAAAAATAAATTGACAATAAACAATATCAAACATACACATTCTCACATATCCAGACTAAATATTTTCACACAATTTATTACAACAGGTTGCACGTCAATTTTAGAAATGTAGTACTTTCTTTACCTATTTATCTGTATTTTAATTCATATGATTATTTTAATACACCTTGTATGCAGTCGGTGTTTTATTTACGCCTCTTTTTGTTTCATATTCCTTTTTCGATCGATACAAGATCGATGTAGACTTACTCACATACACATATATATAATATTTATATATATAGCAAGTATTTTTATACAAAAGCAACAACAATGTTCATTTAAATTTATCAATAATATATATTTCGTTTCATGGTACATATGGTTACGATATAATAAAGAGTGAGATGAGCTGAATGATATTTGCATGAAAATAAATTTTAATAACAATCATATGAGCGAAAGAGATCAATATAATTTTGTATATATTGTTACCTCGTTTTGTGCTGATACTTTGAATAAAATTCGAAAAATTTCATTATTTTATTTGTTATACCTCAGAGACGTACGAAAGATGTGTCTCTGGGTAATCATACTCTGTGATAATATATTATAAAAAGGAAAAAAATCTCCTTTTGTGGGTTTTAAAGAAGGCCCCACAAAGTGAATATAATCGTTAAATTACAAGATTTTGGCAATGAGTGCAGTTAACAATATCGGGCCATGTAACTGAAAGTCAGTGGCCTGATTTCATTTTGATCTTTAGTATCATTTTTTTAAACTGTGTTTCTGTCTGATTTTATTAGTTTAATAAAGAAACAGTATGGGACTCAAACAACATATTATCGTGACGTGGTCCTTCGTAACTAAACTTCCTAGATTTCATGCAAGCAAACAAGTGTTCGTTCCCTGTACAATTTATTTACATATTCGAATTAATTTGCCGTAAATTGAAACATCTTAAAGGTTTTACTCCGGTATTCCATTTTAATATTTTATATATAAAAATAAAAAAAAATTTAAGTGGATTACACAATAAAAATATATAATTCTGTTAAAATTTGTATTTAAAAAACAAAAAAATATTCCAACACAAAATGCAATTATTTTAATTTGTGGGTGGGAATCGGATATAAACGGGAAAATCAACAATATTATAGGAAAATAATTGGAAAATTTCTGTTTACTATATACAAAATAAAAATAATTTGGTAAATTGCGATTTAACGATTTGTGGTTACTGCAAATTTTCGAATATATTGTAATTTTAAAGCGGCCACAAACAGTACTATATATTTTGATTATTCTGTATTATTTGCAAAGGTCATCAATATGTTTAATTAAATGATGGAGATAGACTTTCAGACAAGTGATTAAGATGTATTAATTGCCTTCTTATCGCGAGTAGGACCTTACATTTTAAAATAAGGTCATACCCACATAAAAATAGTTAACTGATAAAACAGCTTCCAAGACCTCGCCTTCGACATATGCGAAAGAGTTGGGTGAGCTTCGGCTTCAAAAAAGATTGTAGGGATTAAAAAATTAGTCCCCGTTTACATAGATAAAAAAATTATTTGTTATTAAAATATGACAAATTTTGATCCAAATATCATAAAACTGCTTGACCATTTTTCTTTGATCATTTTTCTTTAAACAATAATTTTCTTAAAGCAAACAAGAACACCAAACCTAGTCACAAAACTGGTAATGTTTGATATACAAGGTTGATTTACATATGCGACGTATGGCGTGTGACGGGTAGTAATAAAAATGACGCTTCCTAGACAACAATTTACATAAATGTGACAGAATCAGCCACGCACACTGATTTAAAATTTTTTGTGGTTTTTTATCGTGTAGTCCGTTTAAATTGGAAAAGCAAAAAACAAACATGACGTGGCTAAATAATTAAAAATTAATATTATGTGTTGAGTGTGACCGTGGCAAGAAAGATAAAATTGAACCATCTCTTGACGTGTGGCGTGTGCCGTTTATAGAATTTCAAAATACTCGTTTCTGATTGGCTAATATTACCCATCACATCCCATACGTCGCATATCGTATTTCGTATATCGTATTTGTGACGTCTGTCCTGATTGGTTAGACCTTTTTAACAACACAAAAAATTTATCAATAATTTAGTAAATCTAATTTAAATCGAATTTGGCACCAAAACGTCAGTTGGAGTTCGTAAAAAAAACTATGAATCTTCCTTTTCAAGTGTGGCAAAGGCAAGAATTTAAAAAAAAGAAAAACGGTTGCGAATTGAAAACGAAAGTCCAGCGGACGGATTTAAGCCAAAATGTTCAGGCCACAGCAACTACAAAAGTGAGGCGGAAAAAACAAGTGGTAGAGTAAGATCGGAAGCACTTTTTATTAAATGAGCAGAAGGTCAATCGTATGCCAATTTGGTTAAAGAAATCCGCAGTAAGATAAAACCAGACGAATCAGACGTAAAGGTGAGAACTATCCGCGATGTCTTAAGTGACATTCTAGGGGTAAAAACCCAAGTGGTTAGCTTTAAAGAGGAAGTAGAGTGACCACAGAGATCCGCGAAATTGATTGTTGTACGGTGAGATTTTCCAGCATCAACATTTTTCCTAGCTCAAGGGAGCAACAGATATCGGTAATAATGATGCAGGAAAGATCCGTAGTTAAACTACTTAATGAAGGAAAAAAAACTTGAACTTTTGCCACGCGCTGTTTCGGATGCTTTGTATATGGCCATGTAGCCAACTGTGTTATAAATGTCTGGGTGATGATCATAAGGTTTGGATGTGTACTGCCGAGGAATGCTGTGTGACCTGTTCAGAGAGGGGCATCGACAAAATATATCTGGCTCACATTCCCTGTTCCAAAAAGTGCAAGGTCTACCGAGAAGCTCTTCAGGTGTCCAATAATCGCCTATGATTTGTATGTTGCAAGGAAATATGAATCGGAGCAGAACTGCCGATTATTTATAACAGCAACTAGCAGTTGAGTAAGAAACAGATTTGCTATTACTGAGCGAGCAGTTTAGAAACAAAGAGTCCGCACAATGGTACGCTGACGAATTGGAAACTGCCGCTATCTGGGTTCCTAATCGAAAAATATACGTTCACTGCCATGGAGCAGGTTGAGATTACGTATGGGTCTAATGAAAGGAAGCAATCTTTTTTAGCTGCTTCTTTACTCCAAATGAGGCAAGGTCAATTTTTCGATCAAAACACAAAATTTTGGACGATGAAATTTTAAATACGACGGGATACTATATACTATATATACCGAAACAATTCCTGATATTACTTTCGCGTCCGAGGGTTTGGTACCACATGTTCAAATATGGAGAGTTATGGAAGACTTTCGAGGTGGGCAATAGACTACGGAAAGAATAGCAGGATAAACCAGCCCGATGGAACTAGGGAAGGTAATAAATATTTGCCAAGGAAGAAACCTCGACATGGTAAGCCAACCGCATACAAATTTGGTGGTCGGCTGATATCAAGTATCAGCCGACCACCAAATAGCAAGAAGAAAACTTCGTCGATTTATCAACTTAAGCAAAGTCTGTTGTTGGACGAAATGGGTGGAAGACTTTGAGAGAGACCCGTGGGGACTACGGTATAAGATCGCAAAAGCTTGGGCTCCAGAAGACGATTTTTTTTGCTGGAGGATGTGTTCAGCATGCGCTAGAAGAAAGCAAGGCTGGTTTTGGTTACCAAACCTAAAGGTGATACCGAACTTCCTTCACCATATCCCCCCTTATGCATGCTGGACACAGTGGGCAAAGAGCTGGAGAAGCTTATTAGAACTAAACTAAAGGTCGTGATTCAAGCCATCGTTGACCTCTCACCCAACCATGGCTATAGAGCCGGATTATCCACGTGAGATGCGATCCAACAAGTAAAGAGAGCCGTTAGAAAAGCAGAAGGCTTCAACCTCTCCTCACGATGAATTTTTCTATTAGTGACAGTTGACGTAAAATAAGCGTTTAATTCTGCAAGAGGGGAGCGGGCTGCTTAAGGCACTAGAGCACAAGTTCCGCATACAACATATTTATTGCGAATTATAAACTACTTGAAGAATTGTATCTTGTTGTACGACACCGAGGAAGGTCAGCGTAGAATGGTGGTTACAGCTGGAGCGGCCCAGGTATCGCGAGAAGCATTATGTCAGAAAAGACAAGTATTGTTGGATATTCGGACGTAATTGTCGTGCATATTGCTGCTCACAACAACTAGCAGGCACAATTTAAACTAAATCAGGTGATGCGGACAGTAAATTGCTGAACAAAACAGAGATCGTGGTTCTCACGAAAAAGACGATTCAATCTGCTCTCCAAATATGGGTTGGCGAGAAGGTAATTAACTCAAAACCAGCAGTCAAATACTTAGGCGTAACGATCGAATCCAAAATGAGGTTCTGAAATGAGCCAAGCCCTGCGAGTAGCATCATCCTATCGCACGGTATCCAAGGCAGTCATCATGGTGATAGCTGGGTGTAATCCCATAGACCTACTGGCAAAGGAACGTAAAAACATTTACGAAAGTAAAGCTGATGTGGGGAGAATAATAGCTAGTTCGGAGGAAAGGTGGAAAGCTGGCAAGCATCCTGGGAGCGTGAAACCACAAAAAATAGGCCGCAATACTTATTGGACCCGTGAGCCCATGGATTGAGAAAAGACATGGATAGGTCAGATGTTACATGACACATTTTTTAAGCGGCAATGAACATTTTTGATAATATCTTCACGGGATGGGGAAAGCGACATCACAGTAGTGTAAGTACTGCACAGGCGTTATCGATGAGGCAGACCACACGTTCTTTGGATCTGATAATTGGATCCAACAAAGGAGATGTCTAGAGGAAGAGATGGTCATCATAGACGGCCATTTTTTAAAAATAAAATTTTTTTAATATTATATTATTATATTATTATATTATTATATTATTATATTATTATATTATTATATTATTATATTATTATATTATTATATTATTATATTATTATATTATTATATTATTATATTATTATATTATTATATTATTATATTATTATATTATTATATTATTATATTATTATATTATTATATTATTATATTATTATATTATTATATTATTATATTATTATATTATTATATTATTATATTATTATATTATTATATTATTATATTATTATATTATTATATTATTATATTATTATATTATTATATTATTATATTATTATATTATTATATTATTATATTATTATATTATTATATTATTATATTATTATATTATTATATTATTATATTATTATATTATTATATTATTATATTATTATATTATTATATTATTATATTATTATATTATTATATTATTATATTATTATATTATTATATTATTATATTATTATATTATTATATTATTATATTATTATATTATTATATTATTATATTATTATATTATTATATTATTATATTATTATATTATTATATTATTATATTATTATATTATTATATTATTATATTATTATATTATTATATTATTATATTATTATATTATTATATTATTATATTATTATATTATTATATTATTATATTATTATATTATTATATTATTATATTATTATATTATTATATTATTATATTATTATATTATTATATTATTATATTATTATATTATTATATTATTATATTATTATATTATTATATTATTATATTATTATATTATTATATTATTATATTATTATATTATTATATTATTATATTATTATATTATTATATTATTATATTATTATATTATTATATTATTATATTATTATATTATTATATTATTATATTATTATATTATTATATTATTATATTATTATATTATTATATTATTATATTATTATATTATTATATTATTATATTATTATATTATTATATTATTATATTATTATATTATTATATTATTATATTATTATATTATTATATTATTATATTATTATATTATTATATTATTATATTATTATATTATTATATTATTATATTATTATATTATTATATTATTATATTATTATATTATTATATTATTATATTATTATATTATTATATTATTATATTATTATATTATTATATTATTATATTATTATATTATTATATTATTATATTATTATATTATTATATTATTATATTATTATATTATTATATTATTATATTATTATATTATTATATTATTATATTATTATATTATTATATTATTATATTATTATATTATTATATTATTATATTATTATATTATTATATTATTATATTATTATATTATTATATTATTATATTATTATATTATTATATTATTATATTATTATATTATTATATTATTATATTATTATATTATTATATTATTATATTATTATATTATTATATTATTATATTATTATATTATTATATTATTATATTATTATATTATTATATTATTATATTATTATATTATTATATTATTATATTATTATATTATTATATTATTATATTATTATATTATTATATTATTATATTATTATATTATTATATTATTATATTATTATATTATTATATTATTATATTATTATATTATTATATTATTATATTATTATATTATTATATTATTATATTATTATATTATTATATTATTATATTATTATATTATTATATTATTATATTATTATATTATTATATTATTATATTATTATATTATTATATTATTATATTATTATATTATTATATTATTATATTATTATATTATTATATTATTATATTATTATATTATTATATTATTATATTATTATATTATTATATTATTATATTATTATATTATTATATTATTATATTATTATATTATTATATTATTATATTATTATATTATTATATTATTATATTATTATATTATTATATTATTATATTATTATATTATTATATTATTATATTATTATATTATTATATTATTATATTATTATATTATTATATTATTATATTATTATATTATTATATTATTATATTATTATATTATTATATTATTATATTATTATATTATTATATTATTATATTATTATATTATTATATTATTATATTATTATATTATTATATTATTATATTATTATATTATTATATTATTATATTATTATATTATTATATTATTATATTATTATATTATTATATTATTATATTATTATATTATTATATTATTATATTATTATATTATTATATTATTATATTATTATATTATTATATTATTATATTATTATATTATTATATTATTATATTATTATATTATTATATTATTATATTATTATATTATTATATTATTATATTATTATATTATTATATTATTATATTATTATATTATTATATTATTATATTATTATATTATTATATTATTATATTATTATATTATTATATTATTATATTATTATATTATTATATTATTATATTATTATATTATTATATTATTATATTATTATATTATTATATTATTATATTATTATATTATTATATTATTATATTATTATATTATTATATTATTATATTATTATATTATTATATTATTATATTATTATATTATTATATTATTATATTATTATATTATTATATTATTATATTATTATATTATTATATTATTATATTATTATATTATTATATTATTATATTATTATATTATTATATTATTATATTATTATATTATTATATTATTATATTATTATATTATTATATTATTATATTATTATATTATTATATTATTATATTATTATATTATTATATTATTATATTATTATATTATTATATTATTATATTATTATATTATTATATTATTATATTATTATATTATTATATTATTATATTATTATATTATTATATTATTATATTATTATATTATTATATTATTATATTATTATATTATTATATTATTATATTATTATATTATTATATTATACCCCCTTAAAAAATTAGTTCTAACTATCGATCACTTAGGTTTAAGCGAATGATCGAGACTGTCATAACTACAATTAGATATCGATTCAACCGTTGCTTGCAACAAGTTTTTCAATAAGTTTACTATTCTATTTTTTACGAGTAGTGCATACATAAAATATTTCTAAGATAAATCTTTTCATTGATGTAATCTTTTTGTATAAGATTCCAACCATAACACAATAAATGTTGTTTGTTTATGTGGTGTCATTTGTAACAAAAAAATGCCTACTATAAATCAAATAATTGATAAAAAGGATATAAGACTAAAGATAAATAGTATATCATTACCATTATATCAAGATTATACCTTAGAACTAAATTACCTTTATTAAGACGAACCACATACGAATGATAGTACAAAATGTATTGTGATTAGTGGGTGTTAATGTAAAACGAGAAGTTATTTACGACAAACATATTCCTAAGTTATGTTGTACCTACATTGTTAGAGTTGATTTTCTAAGAATGTAACAAGATAATAGCATTCGATACAATCATTTACCTTTTCAATATAGAAAATCAATCAACTTTACGATACGACTTTTAAAGTAGAAAGTTAAAAATAATTTACACGCTGCATATATTTTTCTCAGGAAAGTTTTAATTAAGTTTACAAACTTCTTATGTTTTTAATTAAAAAATGTTATCACACGCTGATAGAGTTAATATGTTTGTACATCTTAATTGTTGTTATCTTAAATAAAATGTCGTACGTATTCTTTAAATGTTGCAACGATTTGTTTTTTTTGTTGTATACCACAACAATGCAGTAGTATTGTGACGTTCGAGTTTGTTTTAATTAATTTCAGCATGTTTGCAAATTATATGAATCTGTTTAAATTTTCATAAATTATAGCACGGTTGGCATTTAATTTCGTAATATATTTTTTTAATGCAATATATGCATGAAGTTTTATGAAAATATTTACATCAAATATGTGAGTGGGTGAAAAGCCATTAAAGTGGTAATGGCTTCATTATTCAAACAACCGTATATGCAAGGAATAAAAAAAAACGGGTAGCCGCTTCATAGAAGAGAAATGTATGACCGGAGGAAAGATACAGAGGACATTCGCGAGGTTGAAGTAGAAACGGTAGCAATTAGAAACATACTCATTGTTGAACTACATAGTTGAAGACACATGCGACATTCTACATTATGTGGTCCGATTGTGGTGACTGATACCTTAATCGAAAGTTCTGGACATCTTGGAAGAAATACGTGAAATAACATGGCATCCTACGCATGGCAGTTGCTGCTTAAGTAATAACCATACGGTATAACCGTCTTGCTCTAACCGATCATGTCTAACTAAAAAGACATCACAATAACTACCCGATTTTTCAAAAAACTCAGCGTCGCAACCCAATCTTTATTTAGTATAAATACGATCAATCTATAAATTCATTCCCCCAATATATCTCTAATAAACTCGCAATCACTCAATTATATTTTTGCACTCGTAACTTGTCAATAACCAAATACAGTTCGTCACTTAATATACCTTCAACCACAGCCAAGCCGTCACTTAACGTACCTCGTCTGATATTACTTGGGAAATAAAAAGTCCAAACGACGGGATTGCCGCGGACTGTGTTCTGCTTTCGAATGGTTTATAGTTAGAGCAGACTGTGAAAATTCAGACTTTTATGAAATTGTCTACCTTTGTTCTCTCGTTGAATTGCTTTAATACTTTTGATATGGCAGGTGTACTTTCGATTGCAATTAAATGCATTCATCAGACCAAGAGAAATGCTTCGCTGTTTTAATTTTGTTTACCGTTGCAAATTGTACGCACTTTACAATTTCAAATATGTTAAAAAGCCGCATTCACACATTTTATCTATTAATGGCTTTTCTAAATATTTGCATATTTTGTGTAATGTCAAAACTGTAACACAATAAAAATTCGGTTAACGATTTTTTATTCTATTTTGCCCATTCTATTTAATCCCTAAGCCTATTAAAACAAATAATATGATTTTAAGAGATTAAACTTTCTACTGGGAATGACTCTTACCCAAGAAGTACAAACAAACAAAAGAAGCAATTTAATCCCTTAAAGATATTTTCATTTTTTTTACAAAAACCGAAATGTCATGGTGTTTGTAATTCGGCTCTAGACGCAAATCATTTTTAAATCGTTTACGTTTTCTTTTCGTTTTCGCAGAAACAGATTTATGTTGTATATACATTTGGAAGATGGCCAAAGAAAATTAACAAAACGTATTTGTAAAAAATTGTAGGATCTTTATTATTTTTTGAAGATAATCAATTCGCCGAAAAAAACGGCGATGTTTAGATTTATTTAGGAACCGCAAGTTATTTGTTTACAGCTTGATCACGCCAGGAGTTGAAAAAATATGCAATAGTGCGAATACTTATTTTAAAAGTGCGGTTTTAAAACAAAGTAAACTTGTAGCTGGTAATCAGTATGTACCAGAGAAAACATTGGTAATATTTTCAAAATTTGAGGCTGTTGCAAGAATTATTTTTTGTTAGTCTAGGCTGTTGCAAGAATTATTTTTTGTTAGTCTAGCTGTTAGAACAGTCTAAGGATCATTATCAAACAATAAAATCTACCCAAAACTCATTATTAACGGATTTACAGTAATTGAAAATCAGAAAATCATCTGTACTGTATAAATTTGTATTTCTGTCAACAAAATTAAGAACAATCAAGAAACCTAAACTTTTAAAATCAATGGTTCATCAATTTTTGCTCTTTCACTGCTCTTTCACGTTAAGAAGTTTATTTCACTCAAAGACATGAAAATGTTCACTCCAGATTCTATAACGTATCAAACAGTTTGAAGTTACAAAGTGATCTGAACACCTTGCCTAGTTGCACTGCCCAAAAACTGATTATTCCTAAAAAGAAGCAAATGCAAATTTGTCTTTTTTTACAATCAGATCACTAATACTGCATCATTATTTTTCATATAAATTTTAAAGTGATGCTCCCTTCCGATTTTACTTGTACTAAAGGCACATTATTTCTCTGGTTCCATGAGATTTCATGAGCTTTTATGAAGCTTGGTATATTAACAAGCAAAATGGTTACGAATTTATTGATCCAATGACTTTAAAACCATTACATGTATCATTTGTTTAGTTAGTTCTGGAATACGACACTCAGGTTTGGTTCTTTCACTTCGTAATCATTGCACTTCGATGTTAGCCATTTGTTTGCTGTAACGCTTACGAACTTCTATCATATGGTCAGAATACACATAATTCAAGAGCAATCGTCAAAAGACCAAGTTATATTTTTAGGTTTTTCCGATTTCGATTGTTTCCTAAAAAGATGATCCTCAAAGAGACAGTCAAATGGAAACTTGTAGTAAATTATTACAGATTAAATAAACAAACTATTGATGATGGTTTCGTATAATATAAACTCTAAATTTTATTCAAAGTATTTTCCATCACTAGCCACTTCTTTTTGGCAGGAAACATGCAATGCGTCGTCGATCGAAACAAGTAGTAATCAGACGAGACAATGCGTGTGGTAAAAAAAGCGGTGGGGTAAAACTTTGTGCTTCCAAGTATAGGTTTTAACATCTTTTCGGGTAAAAATCAGCGTTCAACGTTTCTCGCGGCTTCAGTGCGTAAAAAATAAATAAAAATTTCTCTCAAAGGACTCTTGGCTTAAACCAACATTTTTTCAGTTATGTTGTTGACAGAAATCCAACCATAGAATATCATCCAAACCCAGTGTGCCTAACAATCAACTTATATTTAAATTACATAATTTGTTAAAAATACTAAAAGTGACAAATTAATCAAAACATAATAATAATTCGGATATATTTGGAAGAATACTAACGCAAAAAGTTTAAGTGTTTGTAATCTGATAAATGAAGGACGCATCAGCGTCAAATATAAACAATATAACATCTAAATAAAAAACACGTTTTAAAAAGTAAAACCAATAGAATTATAAGAATTAAATTATTAAAAGAAGCAACACAAATAAATAAAGCGGATAAAAACCAAACAAAATTAAAACGGAAAGCCAAAATTGAGGCATCCCAAATGGCGGATAAAAATAAAATTGAAGGTGCTGAGATGGAATACGATTCAAGTGAATTTAGAGGATTCAAACCCGCTAATAAAAAAAACTAAAATAAACAAGACACAAGAATCTATCGAAAATAAAGAAGTCCCAAACAAATGGAATAAAATCAATAATAAATACATGCCAGGATACACAGGACCACTACGTTATAACTGAAAAAGGGAATAGAAGATCTTACAATAGCAGAAAAACTAAACGCACTGAATTTTGGAAAAATCTTATCTGTAAAACAGTTCGGTAAAAAACGAGTAAAAATAGAAACCAGAGCATTAGGGTAAATAATTAGGGTATATGAACAAATTTAATAGGGTATATAATAGGGTACCCTATTTAATAGGGTATATGAACAAAATACCTGCAAATGCAGATATTGAGACACTGAAACAAAACATATCATCAAATGCCAAAATTTTAATAAAAAATAGAAAGGATCACGAGATGGAACCACATAGAAAAAATAATAGAACCTACAACGGCTATAAAAAGCACCTTCAGGACTACAAACCTGCCTGAAACCATTTCAATTAACGAAGCTTAAAGAAAGGTTACTTTCTACATACCCAAGCCACACAAGCCACAAATATGCAAAAATGCTTATTATAAAAAAAAATGTATGATGACAACTAAAATAATGGCATTTAATGAAGCCAGGAAAATAGTTAAACCAAAATCAATATTATTACACCTAAACAAAGACGATTTCCCAAAACTTATTGATGACAACAACAACAGAAAGGAAATAGAAGAAATGAAAAAAGAAATGAATGAGATAAAAAACAAACTTCAAATAGAAAATAAAACGTCAGAAAAGGAAATAAATGAGATAAAAAACAAAATAATAGAAACCACAAATATAAATAGAAAAATTCAAACTACAACGAACAGCTATTTAAACCCTTTTTAACTAAGGAACCACAATCAGATATCGCTTTAATAGAAATTCTAGAACAACAAGTAAATATGGAAAAAAGTATCATTAACGTATAAACAAATTCAAAACATAAACACTATCGATGAATAAACTATTAAAAATAATACAAATTAACATAAGAAGCTTAAAGCAAAACAAAGATGAACTACAAGAATACATAAATAAAGAAAATATCGACATAACGTTTTCAAGTGAAACAATAACCTGTACTTCAAGCATAGACATGATAATTATGGTGGGGTAGGATTCATTATTAATAAAAAACTACATTCCAGAGAAATAAAATTCAACTTTAACTATGATCATATTGAAATAATTCAGATACAAATAATCGACACCAATAACAAACCATTAAATATAATAGGCATATACATACCACCGAAAGCCAACAACGAAAATGTAATAAATAAATTCAACAATTTAATAAAAGACAACAACATCAATAATAATACAATTATAATGGGGGACATTAACGCCCATCATTCGATTTGGGAAGACAAAAGCAGAATAGATTGCAGAGGAAGAGCGATAGCCAACGCCATAACCGAGATTTAATAAACAAAATAGAATGGTCAATCGAACAAATAAAAATCGGGTTTTCAGATCATGTACCTATAAAATTAATATTGAAAAATACAAATGACTACATTACCCAATCTCGAAAAAGTACAAATACTAAAAGAGCTATAGCAAATTTAATCAAATTAAATCACATCGATTTGATAGACTACGAAAAAGAGTAACAAAGCATAATAAACAAAAACACAGTAGACATTAAAATAAAAATAAATACATACCAAAATTATGGTACATTGATAAAATCAGATTACTATGGGATATCAAGAAACAAAAGCTTAAACTTTATAACAACAACAGAAGAAACAAATACACAAAAGTGGAGCTAAAAAAGGCAACAAGTAAACTGAAACTCGAAATAAGAAGAAAAAAAGAAATATTGGCAGGAGTTTATTAATGGAATCAATCCAAACATCTATTCAAAAGATTTATGGAGAAAAATAAGGACAACAAGAAAATAAGAACAAACGAAATATTCAACAACAGGAAATATTCCTGTTCTGTTTATCAAAGCGATAAGTTGACAAAAAAAGGAAAAATTTAGATACAAAATAATAATAAAATTAAAGTATAAATCTAAGTTCATATAAAAATAAAATTAATATTAAAATTAATAAAAAAATAATAATAATAATAATAAATTATATTATTTGATTAATTAATTCGTTCTTTTTATATAAAGTTTTAATTTTTTTATAAAACAAATAATAAATAGTGCAGTGTCATTTATTTTGTGGTTTGACATTCTAATATATTTTCCCGCCAATTTGTGTGTGTTTCACAATTTATTTTTGAGGATTATGGCTTCGACCTGTAGATTGTGCTCCGGCAATATCACAAAAGGGAGATATCCGGGAATTAAATGTGGAGGCTCATGTGGAAATCTTTTTCATGTGAAGTGCGCTCAAATATCCGATGATCTTTTTCAAGGCATCAAAAATTGTTCAGCAAATTGGTTGTGCGAAGTGTGTCGGGCAAATTCGAACGTGTCTATTATTGAAGGCGATGATGATTCACCGGATCCAGCAAACGACATGTTAAGCCTATCTGACATTATGATCCAACTTAAATTGTTAGAAAAGAAACTGGCTGCATTTGAGGTAATGAAAACACTTATAACTTCGTTGATCTCGGATAATTCTTCACTGATGGCAAAAGTTAAAATTTTGGAGGAAGAGGCATGCAAACAATCATCTAGGTTAAATTTGTTAGATGCCGTAGCTGATTTACCTAAGCAGCAGCAAAATGCTAACAGCATTATCATCAGTGGATTGCCATTAAAGCATGGTGACATCAAGGGGTAATCAAGGGGTAATTATTCAAGGGGTAATTATTAATACAATTTCAAAAATTGGTGTTGAAATCCAAGGTGATGACATTATGTCTATTGAACCTATTCATAAGAATATTAAACCAAATAGCAATAAGTCAATTAAACCTTTTTTACTTGATTTTTTTAATGTAAAATTAATCTCAGCTGGGCTGAAACAAAATATATTAATAGAAATGCGTAAAAAGAAAACGCTTTACACTAGTGATCTTGATGTGTTCCTGCCAGAAAATCATCCAAAACAACGTATTTACGTTATGCACCATTTGACAGCTTTCCAATCTCAGTTATATCACGAAGCTAAAATTTTAAAAACAAATTTTCATTATAAATATTTATGGTGTAAACTGGGTCAAATATACCTACGTAAATCAGCTGATTCGATTGCTTATCGTATATGGTCACTTAATGACATTGTTCACCTCAAACGTATCCATTATCCAATCAATCAGAGTGTTGATGTACCAGACTCCGGTTTGGACTGTGTTTTTCAATCATCATCTACAAGTAAATCATCATTATCTCAAGATAAATAAATTAATCAAATCATATTTATATTATACTTATATTATACTTATCTTTGAGTTCAATCTTTTGTATTTTTTTTTTGTTAATTATTTTTATTTTTGTTATTATAAATTTGACATTTCATATTTCGATGTTTTTATTTTTTTTTTTTTGTAAGTTTGGTATTAAAACCTTACAAATGTAATTTTTTTTTTAACTCTAAATCTCACTACCTTTCTATATTTTATACATTTGATACATACAATGTTTACATTTCTACTGAAATTTATTTATTGAATTTTTTAAATTATGTAATAATTTTTTACTGTTTATTAATGTTTCCAAACAATTATTTTAATAATTTTTGCATTTTTGTTTATATTAGTTTTTTGCTATAGTTAATTCTATTACAAATAATATCACTAAGTTTAAATTTGTCCATCAAAACATTCGTAGTATGCGTGAGAACTTTGATAGGTTTTTGTCCAATTTACATGGCTTTAATGAATTTCCAGTAATTATATTTCTGTCTGAAGTTTGGATTTATGATTATGAACTTAGTTTTTATAATATTCCCCATTATTCTAGTTTTGGTTGTTGTAATGGGAATTACAGAGCGGGTGGTGTTTGTGTTTTTTATGATGAGAGTCTTGATTGTTCGTGTGAGTCTGTTTCATTAAACTCAGCTGATGTTATTAAGTTAACGTTAGCGGTTAACGGTTTTTCTTATATTTTTGTTTGTGGATATCGGTTTCAGTTTGTTCCGATTTCAAATTTTGTTAACGAATTCTCGGTGTTCATTGAAAAAATTAAGAATAAAAATTTAATTATTTTGGGTGATTTAAATATTGATATTCTTAATTTTAATCCAATCAGTGATGAATATTTATTTTTAATGTCATCTAATGGCCTGCAATCGTTAATTAATTCTCCAACTAGGGTTACTAGAGTTTCGTCGACTTGCATTGACCATTGTTTTGTGCGGTACACACGTTCATGTAAAATCACTGCGTCGTTACATAATTTTATGATTTCTGATCATCATTTAATTTGTGGAGTTCTGGAAAATTGTGATATTGCAATTAAAAATGCTGTGATGAATAACTTTAAGAAATTAAATCATTTGGAATTATCTAATAAAATGGCTGTGTATAATTTTTCTAGCTTGTTTTTTGAAACTGAGCCGTCATCTATTTTGACACAGTTTATTACTATGTTTAAATCGTTATCTGATCCATGTGTAGTAAGTTCTAAGAAAATTAATTCAAGTATTAAACTGAAACCTTGGATTTCATTTCCATTGATCAACTTAATGGCTAGAAAAAAGAAAATTGCGCGTAAATGTAGGAAGCATCCAGCCAACACAAATTTATATAAATACTATAATAAGTTATGCAAAAAAATTGATGATATGGTAATTTCGGACAAACACACTTTTTACCAAAATAAATTTCAGCAATGTGGGAATGACAGCAAAAAAACTTGGCGTGTTGTAAATCAAATTTTAGGTGGTAGTACTGTAAACGACATTTTTAAAATTTCCACTTGCGATTCTGTAATTCTGACTGATTCCGAAACTATTTCCAATGATTTTGGACTATACTTTTCCAATATTGTATGCGATTTAAGGAAAGTGTATAATTTGTCATGTAATAGTGGAACATCATTTAACGATAATGATAGAATTATTTCGGAAAATTTTTTTATAAACCCAGTGGATGCTAGTGAAATTCTTGGCATAATTAATAATCTGAAACCTAGTAACAGTATTGACATACTTGGCATGAGTTCTAATGTCTTGAAACTTAATAAAGAAGTTTTAGTTCCGATATTTGTACATTTTATAAATCAAAGTTTTTTTTATGGTGTAGTTCCGGAAGTGTTAAAAACTGCTGTTGTAATACCGTTATTTAAGAAAGGTGACAAATTGCTAAAGGATAATTATCGGCCAATTTCTTTACAACCGACAATATTAAAAATAATGGAAAAAGCTCTTAAATTGCGAATTGATTCGTTTCTGTCTAAACATAATTTTCTTAGTAATTTCCAGTATGGGTTTAGATCAGGAAAAAATACCGAACTCGCACTTATTGAATTTTTAAATAGATTACATGTTAATATAAATGGTAAAAAATTTGTTGGGTCGGTTTTCATTGATATAAAACGGGCCTTTGATATGGTGGATCACAATTTACTATTAGATAAACTTAATTTCTGCGGTTTTAGGGGTATACCACACAAATGGTTTAAATCATATCTTAGCGATAGATTATATAAGGTGAAAATTGCAAACTGTTTTAGTTTGACTTTTAAAGCTAAATTCGGTGTTCCCCAAGGGTCCGTGCTTGGACCACTGTTATTTTTAATTTATATTAATTCTATATTTAGATTAGGTTTGAAAGGTAAAATTATTGCTTTTGCTGATGATATGGCACTTACTTATTCTGGTTCTAGTCATTCTGAAATGTCTAATGACATAAATGGTGATATGAAGCTTTTGCGATCATGGTTTGACCATCATTCCCTTATTTTAAGTGAAAAAACTAAAATCATGTTTTTTAGATTAGTTGGTGATCCATATTTGAGTTATGTACCTGAAATTGTTTTTCACGCTCAAAATTGTAATTTAGTAAACTGTAGTCATATTTGCATTAAAATTGACCACGTTTATCAGTTTAAGTATCTTGGGTTGCATTTGGACACTAATTTAAAATGGAAACCGCATTATCAAAAGTTAAAAGAGCAAATAAATAGTTCATTGCGGGCCATGTATTTATTGCGATCATTTTGTCCGCTTTCAGTTTTACGTAATTTTTATCATGCATGTGTTGAATCCAGGCTTGTTTATGGTTTACCATGTTGGGGTGGTGTTTACATGAATACTTTTCAGCCATTAAATATTTTGCAAAAATACATTGTTCGTGTGATGTACTTTAAGAAACGTACTGACCATTCTTGGCCAATATTTGTGAGTGCTAAAATTTTACCTTTACAACATCTTTATGTTTATAAAGTTTTAAAGTTGTTTTTTTCCAGAAGTGGGCACCGTCTTCTGAAAGTTAGTTCAATTTACGATGTTCGTAGTAATCATAGAAACTTTTTTAAAGTTCCTCTCTTTAATACTGAGGCTTTTCGTATGTATTTTCTTGTTTCAGCTCCCTCATTCTTTAACCGGTTACCTCAATCATTGCGTGCTCATTTAAATCACAAACAACTCATAAAGTTTATTAAAGATTGGCTATTTAATACTAGTGATATCAATTTTTTGTTTGCAAATTAGTTAATATTATTATTTTTAATTATTGTTTGGAAAGTTATTTATTAGGAAAAAACTTATAAAGAAAAAAAGGAAAAATTAAAAAAATTGTTGAATTAATTTTTAATTTTTTTATTTTTATTTTTTTTTTTTTTATATTTAACTTTTATTGTTATATTTTATTCATAAATTATTCTATTGTTATTATTATTTTTATTATATTATATATTGTATACGGTTATTCGCTACTGCCTGTTGGCACAGAATAACCTATCTTCATAACCAATTTTTTTTTGCTGTTATTTTATAAAAGTCTGTATACTATTATTATTGGTTACGAGAATAAAAAAAAAAAAAAAAAAAAAAAAAAAAAAAAAAAAAACATATACAGCATGAAAAGATTTCTATCAATAAATATAATAGAATCAACAATTGACATCACGGAACCACTCAAACTACCCACTACAAATACAGAAAATTTCGAATTTAGCACTGAAGAAATAAAACAAATTATCCACAACAGTAAAAATTCAGCACCAGGAATCAACAAAATTTCTTGCAAAATATTAAAAAATTTACCAGAAAATCACATTAAAAAACTGGCTGAACACATTAATACCACATGGAAAAAACAAGAAGAACCAGAAATTTGGAAAAATTTAAAGATAATAGCAATAGGAAAACAAAAAAAAAACTTAAACGAGATAAAAAACTATTGAACGATTCATTCATATTCTACAATAGCAAAAATAATGGGAAAACTCATCAAAATAAGAATAAACAAAATTTTGCAACTACACCAAATCATTCCGGGAACATCATATGGCTTCAGAAAACCTACAATAGATCTAACAAAAAATTATTTACAATAGAATAGAAATCTACAATATATTATTTTAATCATTTAAACAACATAATGCAAAAAAGCAAAAACTACAAAGAAAACATATTAATTATAACTACAGATATATAAAAGGCATTTGACAGAGTCAATATAAACAAATCAATCGACATAAGGCAGAAATTAAACCTGCCTAATAAATATACAAACTGGATATATAAAACTTTCATCAACAGAAACATAATATTCCAAAACGGCAAAAATCAATTAAAGATAACAACTAGCAACAGCCTACTACAAGGCGAACCATTAAGTTCAGATTTATTCATCATATACACCAGTCATTTACACGAAATAAACAAAAAAGTTGTCAAATTGCTTCAGTATGCTGGGACCCTTTTCTTGAATTTTGATCGAAAAAATCCACCGGTGAATATCTGTCAAATTACGTCATTTCGGTCGAAAATTTATTTTGCTGGGACCCTATTCTTGAATTTTGATCGAAAAAATCCACCGGTGAATATCTGTCAAATTACGTCATTTCGGTCGAAAATTTATTTTGCTGTATTCTTGAAATTCGTCGTCGAAAAATTTCGCTCAAAAAGTGAACGAATTTTTTCGTCTAGTATAAAACCTGTGAATTTGATTTTCGCGTACCTTTATCTGTCATTCTTTCAAATATATTCAAAGTGTTTATGTTCTGTGTTTTTACCGTGTAAAATAAAAACGTTATTTAATTTAATAATAGTTTTAATAGTATCCAAAATTGAAAATAATCATTAATAATTAATAAAATTACTATTGTTTACGTGTTATATAATTTTCATTTTATTGTATTGATTATTATTTTTTATATTTTTTTCATAATAAACATATTAGAAATTAAATTTCCATCATTAGTATTTTTTACTTAATTCGTTTTGTTGCACACATCTACAGTGACAATGGGACAAACTTTGTAGGAGCCAACAAAGTATTACAACCTATCAATTGGCATTTCATACCTTTTTCCACCTTTGTCCCGCTATGAACTTTCATTAAAAGTTGTGTGGTGGCTACTTTTGTTGGCCCAGAGATCACCCACCCGAAGCTGATTTTGATGGCATTGGGCTTTCCTCTTACTATTTTGTTGCTGATGAAGACGCCATAAATGTCGGCTCCCAACAAAATATCGATAGGAGCGGGTGTATCAAATTGAGGATCCGCGATCAATAATCGGTTCCACTTGTTATTTGTTGATGTTCGTTTAATTTGGCGTTCTGGAACATCCATGGTGATTTTTGGCAATATGTATGCTTCAATTTTGAGCCTATAAGAGAATGGAAAGTGTGGCTGAAGACATAATTGCACCATAGCGGTTGATGTACTAGTGTGGTTTGCCCCGATTCCTGAGATTTTAATGGTCGTTTGTTGAAGTGGCAGACCGAGGCGTCGAACCGCTTCTTCTATAATCAGGGAGACCTGCGATCCCTGGTCGACTAAGGCTCTTAAACTGGTGAGAGTTCCACAAATTGACATACTCTTTACCGCAGCCGTGGCTTAAAATGTGGTTTGATTATTATCCGATGTGCTGATAGTTACCTTCTTCTCAGGTTGTTGATGTGGCTCGTGTAACAACTGGTGAGGTCTGTCGTTACATAGAGTGAATGATGCTCTTTCAGAGCACTGAGTTTTCACACCATGCCCAAGGCAATTGGTGCAGAGTCCTGCTCGGTTTACGTAATCAATCCGCCTTTTGATGGAGAGGTTGCGGAAATTATGACATTGGATGAGTAAATGTCCTCGTGCAGTGCAATAAGGGCAGCTGATGGTGGCTGGTTCGCGTCCACTATCGGTATTTAGGAATACCTTTCTTGGAAGATTGGACTCTGGTTTTACTGCTCGAATAATGGATGTTTTTTGTGTCGTTGAGAATTCTAAAGACTGGAACCTTCGCATTAAAAATTCCATGCATTGGTCCAGTTTGGAAACTTCTCGTGGATTTCCGAGGGATGATCCATACCTCTCCAAAGTTTCACTATCTACTCGCTTCATCATAATGATGTTCCATGCTGCCTCATAATTCTCAGCAACTGATGATAAATGGCTGATAAGTTTGGCGGCTGCCTTCTGAACGTGGGCTTTTAAATACCACATCTTTTCGGTGTTGGAAAGGTTGCCCTGGTGGATAACTTGCAGAATCAAGTCTTTAAATGGCGGCCACCTTTCATATTCCCCGTAAAAGATGGGAACTTCCAACCTGGGCAGTCGCATGTTTACAGCTGCTACTGGCTTCGGTGACTCGCTACTAAGGCTATCGTGCAGTATCAATAAAGTTTCCTCTGCATTCCGGGTGAGCTCCCCGTAGTGATCATCTACGAAATATTTCGCAATTTGCTCCTCTTCGGCGATGTTGATCAGGATCGCACGATGTTGCTGGTCAATTACCGCCAAATCTTTGTTAATTTGGTCGATCTTCATTACAGCGTAGCTCCGGGAACACTTGCCTGTTGCACAGTCTACTTTGATGGTGTTTAACCGTTGATACAGGAGCCGTATATTGATGTTCTGCTCGCGGAGCAACAGTTGCTGTTCCTGATGGATACAGACGGCCGTGTCATAGAAGCTTGCGAGGGAGGTTCCAGGGCTGGTTGATGGATAGGCGTAAATTTCTCCTGGCTAACAGGGGCGATGTTGATGGTTGGTTCGCTGATGGTATTTCCTGCCTTGGATGTTGAAGATGAGGGTTTCATAGTAGCTTTCCGTTCCCCTTTTGGAGGGTTTATTGGAGGAAGCACCTGATACGCGTTGCACTCCTCAATGAAACGGTTGTAGGCACGTTGGATCTGTTTCCGATCCAACAAATACGGATGTTCATGACCTAACTCATTAGTCGCCATTAGTTCTTGATCACCCGCGTAGTACCCTACATAAACCGACCGTACGGATTGCTGCTGTTTCTCCCACTGGCTTCTGGGTAAGGTACTTCCTTCTCGTTGAAGCTTGGCAACTAGGGAAATGAGCTCTTGACCTCGTTGGTTTTGGATGTTGATGAGGTCTTCCATTATGATGATAAATTTGGTTTAACGGAGTTTTAATGTCTATGTTTAAGGCCTAGACAACGCCGTACTATTGGATCAGATGTTAAAGATCCGGCTCGAAGGACCATGTAAATCTCACCTATAGAGTTCTCACTTAAGTATGATTTAGGTTGTAAGTCTAAATCTTGTTTGTGAACTAAAGGTGGATTTGTAATACACTTAAGCAAACTTACCGCTGGTGGGGGAATGCTTGTAGTGGAATGAGAATAATAATAACCTTTTCGCTTGAGTAGTAAAAAAATATTCTGTTTATTTAATTATATTTACACCGTTTATATACAAGTTGGAAACACTAACAACTGCGAATTCATCAAAAAATTCTAATTGAAAGTAATTAGAGAACCTAAAGTATAAGTCGGATGATACGATAACAATATATAGGGTGCATATGGGTGCATATATATGTATTTATTGTACTCTTGAACACGTTTCATAAACGATTATTTTAGTAGAGATCCCGATGTTTTAATTCGTAAAATATCGACTCACAATGTTTTGTTGTATCCTTCTACCTGAATTCAAAAGAGAATTCTTCGTTGTAGTACTGCTGGTTAGTTTGTAGTGTCCATTTTCGTCATAAGTAAATATTCTGTCCAACAAACCATCATTTTGTTCAGATGAAACGTTGTCTACTCCATTTTCAATGCACATGTTATGTAATGCGCTAAATCCACTAACATGACCAGTATTTATGACGTCATTTATACTGTCCTGACTGATAGTAGACTGATACATTAAAATTTAGTCCTACGTCCTGTTGGTAGCTCTCAACAGCAAAAAATCTTAAAGATGTGATTACCTATTTTATTTGGTAAGTGGTTTTCAAAATAAGTTTGATTTTTCTTTTGACTTTTCTTAGAGCATAGACTTACTTTTTCCTTCATACTTAAAGCACTGGTTCTCAAACAATCTGGTAAATGAGGTTCTATTGAATTAATTAGCTCATCAACCATACTTTAATTTAATCTAAATTTAATCTTTAAAAACTTTTTATCTTACAACTCAAAGCAATTTAGGCGTTCTTTTATAAACCGTCTAATTTATTTCTTTTGCTTGTTCTATATAGCAGAACAAGATAAAACTATTCCGAGTTCAATTAATTAATTAAATTTAATTAATATTATTCACTAATAAAAACCAAAACACTATTTTTTTCAATTTATAAAAATAAACTTAAACAAAACATAAATTTTGTTGTAAATTTATTTGAATTTTGATATAAATTTATTTACCACCGTGTGGAGTTAGTAAGAATTGGAGAAAGGGGAATATAAAATTCACCTGAATTCAAGAATACGTCTTTGCATATGCGTGAAATTTTCAGTGGATTTTTTAGACGAAAAAATTCACGGGTGAATTTTTTCGATCAAAATTCAAGAATACGGGGCCTGATAATAGTAACAGGAAAAAACATTAATAAAACCGAGAAATTAGCGAATGAAACAATAAATAAATTCAACCAGATACTCAAAGATATAGATTTAAATATAAACCCTAGCAAAACATCATTCATAAACATTAACAATAAAAGAAAAATTCAACCAGTAGAAATCAAAATAAATAATACAGATATACAAGAACTAAACCACATAAAAACACTAGGATTTCACATTGATAAAAAACTAAACTACTACATACATCATAAGATATTAAAAAATAACCAGCATTAAACTTAATTAAATTATTCGCGAGAGAGAAAAGAGGTGCTCACCTTTCCACTCTACTCAATCTGTACAAGAGTATTATGGAAAGCAGGATCAGATACAGCTCCATAATCACTACAAGTAACAAAAACCAAGCAGAAATACATAAACTGATAAATATAGGTTTAAGAACCTGTTTAGGAATAAATGTTACCAATCAATTTAAAACTAGAAAGCTGTTATTACGCACACATCGCAAAACAAATATACAACGATACAGTTCTAGGACGAAAAATAAGAAATAATAAATGCTTTGGGATATTAAAGGAAATCTACACAAAACACAAAGATTTACTAGACAAACTACCAATAAAACAGAATGATACACACACAAACGAAGAGATAAATATACATTTGAAAATAGACACCAGCCTTCACTACAAAACGCAAACTAAAGATGATCATAATAAAACATTATTAAAACAAACAAACTACAATAGATCATATAAAACAGCAACAAAATCAACATACATGCTACACAGATGGATCAATAATAAATCATAATAGATGAATCGGAATATATAACCAATATAGCTATAAAATAATAGAACCGCTTCCAATAAAATCATTGGAACTAATAGCTATACTAGAAGCAATAAAAATAGCCGCTAATAACAACATCAAAAATTTAATAATATTCACAGATTCACTATCCACTTGCATCTCACTAAAACATCAAAATAATTACATGACTTTTGATTCACCAGATTGATGAATGCTTCTGTTCCATTATTCCGTGACAACATTAATTAAGTCACCTGCTGAACGCCCTCCGTGAAAAATATACTCACAATCGGAAATTAGATTGTTATCTTGTTTGGATGATTGCCTGATTTTTTGGCTTAGAGAGACTATAAGAAATGAATTGTTCTATTCCCGTGAGAATAACAGTGGAAACCAGAAGAGCTACACTCTCAATATTACCGAAAATAAGAGTACCATTTAAACTCTTGAAAGAACTCGTTCATTCCTAACTATACAAGCTATGTTAGTTGGTTTAACGCAGCAAATATTTCCTCACCACCCAATGCAACGGATGCTTAATAAGGAAGCTACTGGTTATTGTGGACATTGAAAACACCTACTACACCGATTTTATCATTTGGTGATTTCTGAATTTTGCGCTCAATGGAGTCTGACAGAGTAACAAATCAAAAATGAGCGGTGCTATTTGCGACATTTGTGCTTCGATAAAGACCACATAGGATGAGGGGGTGTTTCGTGACATGAATTTCAACCCAAATGAAGCTGAAATCATTAAACGAACTTTGGCCTAAAAAACTGGGAATGGAAAAAGGGATGTCATTGCGGATATACACAAATGGATATATACAAATTGTTGCTTTGCAGTGACCAATTAAATCAGCACTGCTTACGAATCTGGTATCCATTCGCTTTCTTAACAAATACACGTTCTGTGTCCAATTCAAACCCAAACCAGTCCCACTTTTATTTAGTCGTCTCCTCCGATAGGTAAAAGATACTGTGGTAGAAATGTACACAGTAATGATCTTGCAAGCCTTATTCTAGTCTTACTTTAAAGTGTTTTTGATGTGAAAATATCTTTAGCTGCAGGAGTAACCTAAAAAATTAGATAGGAAAATGTAACGGGAATGACGAAACATATGAAAATTACGAAAAACATATTTAAACAAACCGATTTGAATGTAAGTGTGTGTTTTGAGTGGGATAAATAGCAAATATGCACAAGCTTGCGTTTACCGAAATGAAAAAGAAATCGACTGTAGTAACAACACACGACTTTTAATTAAAAGTAAAAATGTAACACTAAAACTTTTTATTCTTGTTTAATGTTTATATTTTGACGGAAGTTGCCAGAAGAATGCTAAAATATTTCATTGATTTATAATTTTCCAAATTTTAAGTAGTGCAGTGACATCTAACTTTTGTTATTTCAACTAATCGATTTATAATACTATTTAGTACAACATTTTTTAATGATTAGTGTCGCAGTTCTATTACATAAAGTTTTCTCGTTTTCGAATATTTCAAAATAATTTAGGCACTTTCGATTGACATGAATCAACAGAATTGAGATTGAGTTACTATTTAGATAATTCAGTAGTTGCTATTTTGATAAATGAGCTACTGAAGTGATTTGGGTGTTCGAATGGTATGTATCACTTCCGATAAATGTCAAAAATAAATCATTTAAAATTTGGCTTTTGTTTACTACAGCGGGAATGAAAATAAAATATAAATACATTCATATATTAAAATCATTAGAACTTGCTATAAAATACAAAAAATATACATTATGTATATAAATATATATATATATATATATATATATATATATATATATATATATATATATATATATATATATATATATATATAATATATATAAATATATATATATATATATATATATATATATATATATATATATATATATATATATATATATATATATATATATATATATAATATATATATATATATATATATATATATATATATATATATATATATATATATATATTCTAATTTTCAAAAATTGAACGAGAAACAGAAAAAAATTCAAAAAAACAAAAACAACAACCTATGTGAATTAACTCATCGAGCAAAATACACATTCAGTTAATTCAGTTGCTCAATTTTATTAACTGAATTGACAGGTCCGACTCGAACAGTCAAATCACTTCAGTTGATTCAGTTAATTCAGTTAATTTTGTTTATTCATGTCATTCGAAAGCGCCTTTTAACAATCAAATTATTTTGATTGTTAGATGGAACACATTAGTGACGGCTATTTTGTTGTGGATAAACATATCCACGTGCAACGGTGTGAATATCGGTTCGAATAAAATGATACAAAAAAAAAATAAAAAATTCAAAGTACAACTGTATGCACCAAAACAAAACCAACAGCAATGACCATTTTGATTTTTAATGTCTATCAATGCATACGTGCGGAAAATTTATTTGACAGATTCATCAAAACAAAATTAACATTTATTATTGTTAATCAGCAAAGCTGATTAGTTTTTGAAAGGTACTATATTATACACAAGAAAAAATTAATTTAAGTTGTTGTTTTTTGTGAACGGCCGCGTGTTTGACTTTTATTATAAAAGGTTTTGGTATTAGGCGTAAATAGACATTGTTATTTGCTTTGGTAAAAGAATTAAATAATTTGTCTAATTAGTGTGGATTAGCAGGTTTTGGTATGCGAATATGCAATCGTCACAAGTTGAACAGAAATATAAATATATTATATGAACATACATTTCAAAAGATTATTGATGAATATAATCAATTTTATTCACTTCGTTCTGCTACAGACCTATGCTACTAGACCTGTGCTACTAGACCTATCTTATTAGATAATGCTAATAATATTATTCGGTGACTGTTGAATGGTGACTTCTCTAAGCCCGCAGCGCGTGGAACAAAGAACTAAAAGTGACAAGTGTGTTTTGCGTATTTTTTAAACGAATGAGTGTGTGTTCTGTTGAAATGAGAATTTGGCAACACTGTTTAATATTGTTTTGTATAGCATCATACTTTTTTAGTTTGCTTCTTTTGTAACTGGTGCATTCACTCTCTTTTTTTCTATCGTTCAATAAAGTCACATGTTTGTTCTTGATAATAATTCTCGTTTGTTTTAACTTTAATTTAGAATATAGTTTCCCAACAGGTTATGGGCCCAGATAACGTAAAAATATTTTGTTAAATTAAAAAAAAAAAAAAAGAATAATTTCGAGAAATTCATGTTTGCGATAAAAAATTTCTTTTGAGAAGAAAATTTTTTGTTTTTTTTAAGAGCGTAAAAAAATGGCGTCGCACTCGAACATTGCATCATCAATTGAAAAATTGAAGGGACGCGAAAATTACGAAACATGGAAGTTTTCCGTTCAAGCATATTTGCAAGTGCTTGATTTGTGGCATCAAGTAAATGATCCGGTAACAGAATTTACGGAAACTGATCCAGTTAAAAAAGATGAACTCATGCGTAAAAATAAACGTGAAAACGAAAAAGCGAAATCGACGATAATTTTGTTGGTGGATCCAATAAATTTTGTTCACATTCAGTCTGCGGTGACAGCAAAGGAAGTGTGGGATAATCTACAGAAAGCTTTTCAAGACTCCGGGCTGATGCGTCGGGTAGGATTGCTAAAGGAATTGGTTTCAACAAAATTAAGTGATTGCGAATCGATAAAAGAATTTGTGAATAAAATAATCGGAAATGCTCATAAATTGAATGGTGCAGCGATAAAAATCGATGATATATGAATCGGGACTTTGCTATTGGCTGGGTTGAATGATGATTTCAAGCCCATGATTATGGCAATAGAAAGTTCAGGCATCGAGATAACATCAGATTTCGTAAAGACGAAATTGTTGCAAGAAGTTCGTCCAGGAGGCACCGGAGACAATTCAAATGCTGCTATGATCACAAAAAAATCGAAAAGTCGTCCGAGGAAGACACAAAAACCAAATGATGGGAAATGTTTCAATTGTGGTGGTGATGGACACTACTCGAATAAATGCCCGAGCAAACCGAAGGAAAATTCTGAAAATCATGCTACGGTTTTTTCATGTTTTGCGACAAGTAATTTGAAACCGAATGATTGGTACATCGATTCGGGGGCATCAAATCATATGACGTGTCAACTTGACTGGATGGGTATAACGAAACCAGCACCGAGCGGGGATGTAAAGATTGCAAACGATAGTCAGTTGAAGGTGGAATCACAAGGCGATGTTCATGTTAAGTTAGAACTTGATCGTCGGGATGTGAACGTGACATTCAAGGACGTGTTGTATGTGCCAAATCTTTGCACAAATCTGCTGTCGGTGAGTCAAATGGTGACGAAGGGATTGAAAGTACAATTCAGTGAAAAGGATTGCAACGTGTTTGACATAAATGGCCAGTTGGTGGTGAAAGCGATTTTGACAGGTGGCATTTTTAGAGTTATGCAGTCATCGAATTCAGCAGCGTTGACAGTGACAGGTCAGACGAAAGAAAACCAAGCATTGTGGCATCGACGATTGGGTCATCTGGGGTATGATAATTTGATGAAATTGAAAAATGGTTTCGTCGAAGGTTTGGATTTTGTCACCGAAGAACGGGTCGCATGTGAGACGTGCATTATGGGGAAACAAACTCGTCGACTGTTTCCAAGCAGCAATTCGCAATCATCGAGTGTACTAGAGTTGGTTCATTCCGATTTATGTGGGCCTATGGCGGTTGAAACGTTTTCGGGTTCGCGTTATATCATGACGTTTTTAGATGATTTCAGTCGAAAAATGTTCGTGTATTTCATTGGAAATAAGTCACAAGCTGTTGCAACGTTCGTGAAGTTCAAGGCGATGGCAGAGACACAGACGGGAAAAAAGATGAAAAATCTACGAACAGACAACGGAACCGAATATGTCAACAATGAATTTCGCAAAATTTTTTGCGATTCGGGTGTACAGCATCAAACGACAGCGCCGTATACACCCGAACAAAATGGTAAAGCGGAACGGATGAATCGCACATTAATTGAGAAAGCTAGATGTATGCTCATTGATGCTAAATTAAATGCGAAATTTTGGGGAGAAGCGATAAATACCGCAAGCTATTTGATCAATCGATCACCGCGTCGAGGTGGTATTGATAAGACTCCCGAAGAAATTTGGACAGGCAAACGTCCAAATGTGTCAAATTTGAAAGTTTTTGTGTGTAAGGCAATGGTACATGTGGCCAAACAACATCGCAAGAAATTCGATCCGAAATCCAAACCATATGTGATGGTGGGGTACGGTGAAAACTGCAAAGCGTTTCGTGTGTTCGATCCAGATAAGATGGAGGTGAAACTGTCTCGTGATGTAATCTTCATGGAAAATCAACTTTGTGAACAGATTAGTGATCAAAATTCATTTTCTAATCATTTTTATATTTTCGAAGAAATTAACAATGAAGTGGAGGATGTTCAAGTCGATCACTCAAACGACAATCTTATCAACGAAGAACCAGACAACAACGAAAATGTTGTTGATGAAACGATTTCTGACGACAATGGAAGTTATTTGACAGCGGACGAAAATGTTAACGAATATGTTCCATCTGATGAAGATGATCAATTTACTGATACTGTAATGCAGGATGTTCGTCGATCTCAAAGGGTCCCAAAACCGATTGTTAGGGATGATTTTGTATCATACGTTTCGGTGAGCAATGGTTCAGGCGATCCGTTGACAGTGGAGGAAGCTCTTTCGGGTCCAAATGCTAACGAATGGAAAACTGCAATGGAAGACGAGTATCGTTCATTGATTGAGAATGGTACGTGGTCCTTGGAGCGATTGCCAGAAAATCGTAAGGCAATACAATGCAAATGGGTATTTAAGACCAAAATTGATAACAACGGTGCTATCAACCGGTACAAGGCCCGATTGGTTGTAAAGGGTTGTGCACAGCGATATGGTATTGACTACGAGGAAACGTTCTCACCGGTGGTCCGGTATACATCGATTCGTTTCTTGATTGCGCTCGCGGCTAAGTACAATCTCGACATCGATCAAATGGATGCAGTAACGGCCTTTCTGCATGGCGAATTAGATGAACAAATTTACATGGCGCAACCGCAAATGTACAATGACAATTCGAATCGTGTGTGTCTACTAAAGAAATCATTGTATGGACTGAAACAAGCGAGCAGAGTATGGAATCAGAGATTGGGCAACGCGTTGAAAACTTTTGGTTTAAAAAGCTCAGATCTTGATTCGTGTATCTACTACAACGTCGATGGTCCAAAAATGATGTTCGTGGCGATCTACGTAGATGATTTGTTGGTGTTTACTAACGATCGTGCAAAAAAAATGAAATTGAAGTCTTTCTTAATGAGTCAATTTAAGATGAAAGACATTGGTCAAGCTAAATACGTGTTGGGTATTCGTATCACACGAGATAGGAAATCGAAATCCATATCGATTGATCAAAGTCAATATATCCAAACTATTCTAGAACGATTTCAGATGAAAGACTGCAACCTAGTAAGCACACCATCAGACTTGGGTAAAATGTTAACATCGGACATGTCACCGAAGAATGAAACTGAGCGTATGGCAATGAAAAATGTTCCGTATCAAGAGGCGATTGGAAGTATATTGTTTGCTGCGCAAGTGTCACGACCTGACATTCAATACGCTGTTGGAGCGGTTAGTCGATACAACAATGACCCAGGTGCTGCACATTGGTTGGCTGTTAAGCGCATCTTAAGATACCTGAAGGGTACAATTGATTTTCATCTAACGTATGATGGAAATGCATCGAGTACATTGGAAGGATATTGTGATGCTGATTGGGCGAGTGACACAAAAGATAGACGTTCGACAACGGGATATGTATTCGTGTTACAAGAAGGAGCAATTACATGGAACTCGAAGAAACAGCCGACTGTTGCTCTGTCTACTACCGAGGCAGAGTATATGGCAATGTCAATGGCTACACAAGAGGCCATGTGGTTAAAATCGCTGTACGAAGAGGTGCTTGATAAGAATCATGGCACAGTCAACATTAGTTGTGACAACAAAGGTGCAATATCGTTGGGTGAGAAAACTGCTTTTTCCTCACGCACCAAGCATATTGATATACGTCATCATTTTCTACGGGAGAAAGTAAATGATAAATTGGACAAATTTTCGTACGTGGAGACGAACAAAATGGTTGCTGACAGTTTAACCAAACCTGTCAATTCAGAGAAGCATTCCTTTTGTTCAAAGGGATTCAACTTAATTTGATGAAGCCAAATTCTAGCGGAGGTGTTGAAATGAGAATTTGGCAACACTGTTTAATATTGTTTTGTATAGCATCATACTTTTTTAGTTTGCTTCTTTTGTAATAGGTGCATTCACTCTCTTTTTTTCTATCGTTCAATAAAGTCACATGTTTGTTCTTGATAATAATTCTCGTTTGTTTTAACTTTAATTTAGAATATAGTTTCCCAACATGTTCGCCTAAAAAGGCTTATTTATTAAGATCGTAATTTTAGTTGATCGAACAATTTTTTATTTAACTATATAATTATAAATAATCATCAAAAAATACTAAAAAAAATTAAACTATTTTGATGAAATATTGCAAATTTTCGTCTGCAAATTGATGTTTTCACATAAATTTTGCGACTGTCGTTTATTTTGATTAGTATAAGCTTCAATACAACTAATGAATCAGTAGATTATGGAATTCTATATTAATTAACTCTAATTCTGTACACGTAAAATACTTATATATAAACTAATGTTGTGATTATCAATCTAATCCACCCTCTTACATGTTACTGAAAAAAATGTAAGCCTAAAACACAAAATATATTTTAGGTTAATTTAAATAAATTAATCATCATTAAGTGTTGTGAGATTTTGTAAGATGTAACAACATTTTACGTTATTTATATGGATTATTAACTTTAATCCATGGAAACGGTGAAAATGTAAATTTACGTACAAATTATACGTTAATTGGAGTACTGATGAAATAAATTCTAGTGGTATACAAACAAAAGCTGTATATTAACATTTAACTTGGCATGATACTAATTGACTAAAAGCCTTAGAACTGCGATTCAATTATAATTGTATAATGCCTTTAAAATTATAGTATATGATAAAAGTAAAATTTCACAACAGTCACAAATTTCATAGTTGATAATTGCATATTTTAGATAATTTTCGATTTTCATTTGATTTAAAAATGGGTTAGGAGTAGGTTTTATGTTATTAAAGAATAATATTTGTCTTTTTCCAAAAGTATCAAGTATATTTCCTCAAATTTCAAATTATCAATTAATGAAATTATTATAATATTTAACCTATCATTATGAAATTTAAACATAACGGAGCATTAAAACATTTGGTTCTACTTAAGACGACCTCCTCCTTAGACTTTTGTTTTTAACTTGTCTTTGGGAATAATTTGTTTTGATTTTCTCATAAAGAGAGTCATAATCTTAAATATCATTGATTATTACTTATATCCTTGAGTTCCTTTGTTTTAATGGCCTAGACGTGTTTTCTAACTTCCTTTTTTTCTCTCAGGCTAATTCATCCTCGTCCGTAGCATAAACGTCATTTTCCGGAACTTCTGGATCAGTAGTTAGTTAGATAGTAGTTAGATAGTTCCTTTTTAGATTTTCTTTGAGTTTTTTTTTACTTCTCCCTCGAGAATTTGTATGTGTTCTTGCGTCCATTTCATGGTAGCTCAATTGCTCAATTTGCCATCAAATTACTCAATTTTAATATTTTTAATATTTTCTTGAGACATTTTAGATTTTTTTTAGTTTTAGTGTACAACTACTGAAATTTGTTGTGCGTAACGTTGGAAGTCTTACAATTTTCCAACTCTTTTGGAAGGTTTTAAGTAAACTTAAACCTATTTCGGCATTATCTATATCTAGCTATGGTGCGTTAAACAAGTAAAAGGAACGCTATGATCGTAAACGCCATATTATCAACTCTTTCATCCGTACTTTTGTTGATCAGTCTCCCATATCCAATGCAACTGCTGGGAATGTGAGAAAGCTTATGGATACTTCGGATAAAGTAATACGGGGCCTAAAAGCCTTAGGTGAGATTGCCGAAACTCGGGATCCTTGGTTGATTTTCCTGTTGGTGCAGAAATTGAACAACAAATCAAAGGGTTTATGAACCGAAGAAATTACTGATATAGACAACCCTCAATTTGAAAATTTTCTAGAGTTACTTTCTAGTAGAATAGACACACTAGAATCAACTAGTCAACTAGAAAACAACCATTACAATGTATTGTCAAAAGTCATATTGTAATCGGAGCATTCGTTATTTGTATGTAAGAAGTTTAATGAAATGAATGTTTTTAAACGTCAAGAGTGGGCAAAGAATAGCCAAAGATGCTTCAATTGTTTAAGCAAACGGCATCAAATCAAACAATTCACTTCCAATCGCACTTGTCAACAATGTAGAACAAGACATCATACATTATTGCACGTTGAGGAAACCAAAATCACAGACAAACCAACCCAAGAAGTAGTCGCTCCTGAAGTAATCGATTTTACTGGATATCCTATCCGGTGTCGCGCTCTACTAGAGACTCGGGCTCGCAAGCCTGCATTATGGACTAGTATTACAGAAAACTCGAAGAAATGGCAAAACCTTCGAAGACAGTTACAATATGTCAGCGTTATTTCCATACCTTGTTTTGTTCAAGCCAATAAAAGTGACATCATCCAAATTCACGGATTTTCGTCTAATTTAAGCAAATCCAGTACCCTTATTTTGTTCGTTTTTTAATTCATTCTAACGCAAGAGACTTGAAAATTTCGTATACGTATACAGTGTAAAATATACACATTTATTATTGTGTGATTCAATTTTATTTTAATATGTCAGTTTAATTCTGATGTAAATTACGCCTAAATGTTGTTTCAATAAAGCCTAAATGTCGAAGCGGTTGAAATCGGTTTTCGCATGAGTATTATTTTCCCAACCTTTCGATGTGACGATAGATGGCTTGTACATACAAAATCAAAAATCAAATGTCGTTTTGTATTTTCATTGAAAGAAAAATAGAAAAATATTACAGACGGAACTATATTATTTTGATCGAAAATCGAAAGATTAAAATTTACATGAAATAGCGACCCATAACGAGAAATAGTAACAGGTAGGGATGATATACTTTGCAATCTTCTCCAATTTCATTGTGATAAGCATATTCCTTTTTTCGCCCGTGTAAGGCGTCCCCAATTCAATTTGACCTTAATTTTAAAGACCGAAAAAAGTGTAAATGGCGAAAGGCTGAAGTCTAAAGAATATGAAACCTCGGCAATGATCGCATAGTCCATTTCTTAGTTCAGTTATACGTAAATTGCCATTCCAGGCAAGGTCTGACATACTAAATGTTCAACATATTGTGTAAATGTTTAAAGATGAAATTTGTCAAAATACAGACTGCGGAGATGTGGATAGAGAAACTATCCTACTGACATTGGATCTCACTGGCCTTGCAGAGATTTAAAAAAACGCATTCTAAGGGTTGATTGAATAAATTCCAAGCTATTTATTTTCAGGAACAATATTTTCATGCTTAATCTTTTAGTTTGGCAAAACAATATGACCGATGCAAGGAAAAGTACCAAGTTATGTCTTATACTTAAGAATAGAGATCGCCCCAAACATGAAAACGATTGCGGCATAGCTATGGACATATATTTTTCCAAGGTCAGTGTGATTTTTCCAGCATTGTCACCCATTACTAGTGTGACATCGTGCTCCGGTGTGAAACCCAATAAAACATGCAAACTCTTGTAAAAAACAATTGCCTCTCGAACACGGGGCCATGTAAAATATCAAATATTTATTTGTTGGGAAAAGTCGTTTTGTCCTGATTATTTTCCTTCCAATTTCCGGATTACTAAATAAGGATCGAATTTGAACTGTGCAACACACATTCTTTATTTATGTATTTTGAATAGCAATTTTGCAATTTTTATTATTTAATCTATCGTATTATATATTTCAAGTAATGCATTAATAAATTTCAAAAAAATGTTTTACAAATTACAGAGTTCCATTAAAATGATCGATGAGTGCTATTTTCTGTACTCTTTTACTGTATTGTTGAAGAATTGTGGAATGTGTGAATATGTGCATTTTGTCGTATATGGCATACTGGCATGTCACAGTAAATCGAATATTTTATCGCATCGTTGGTATACAATTCAATTATACGAATATGTTAAAAAAATGCTGATTTAGCAAGAAAATATTTTTACTATTTTTGTGCTGCACAGAATATAATGTACTTACTTGTGTATATATGAGGACAGGATATATTGGTAGTATTATGACCTATTTTATCCTGGAATTTTATTCAAATATTTGCAAAATTTTGTAAACAAAATAAAGGTAATATTAAAAAATTATACATTCAAGTTGATTTATGTTGGTAACAGGGGGCACTGTACAAGCTGTACAATATGAAAATGGAAACAAATGTTGAAAATATGAAAATTAAACTTTTAATGTGTAGAAAATTACAATGTACAGTAATAAAATTTTTTTATCGTTTTCATAAAACATTTAATTACAATCGTTATCGAACGGTAAGATAAAAAGTCGTACTGTGGTAAAGAGTTTTTTAAATTTTTTCCCATTGCTTGCAGAAAAAGCATATTTCTCCAATGACTTTTTCGTATCGCAAAAGAGTATGGTAATTATATTTCCTTCTCAACTATAAACTACGCATTTATTTAAACTTTCATTTGTGTATTTTCATCCCTAAGCGCTAAGTCATATATCACAGACACCTAAGTAATCGATAGAACAACATTTGACGTCACACTAAAATATACCAAAAATCATAGTACAGGTCTCATTTAAAAATCACAACCACTCACCCTAGAAGCTCACGAAATCAATATAATATCGAATTCTAAAAATCGATCAAGTCTAAAGTATCCAGTAATGCACTTTCCACTTACCTTTTATCATACATTTTAGAGAACTACCCTCGTTGGGTAACATTATTGTCTTAATCACCTAGTTGATACTTTATTTCACATCGGTTTCGGGAATTTTCGAGTGTTCCAAAACGATTGCCTGGATAACACTAAATAGTTTTGCTAGGAATCTGCTAAAATTATGAATTGCAAAATTATGTATTGTTTGCTGGCATTCTGCAGAAGACCGAAAAAAGAAGTTTAATTATTTCAATCGGAGGCTTACATTTAAAGAAAGGTTTACGTGAATTTTAAAATAATTAAATCAGATAATTTAATTTAATCGATGTTATGGGAGCTAATGGGAATTATTTAATACCGGTATTTGTATCAGTAGAATTACCAAATTCGTATATAAAAAGGAATACATTTTATTCCCTAGTACGCAGTATGTAATGAGAAAATGAAGTTTATCCGAATCTCAACTGGCAAAGCTAGGTCAGTTTACAATTCTTCGTAATATTAAAATCTAATTAGCTCTTTTATTACCTTTGATCTGAAGGTCACTGTAGGTGAAGGTAGCCACTGAAGAACCAATTCGCTGCCACAAAATTGATGGTATTCAAATATCTTATTCAAACATACATTGCCTTGAGAACCTTCTCCCCTAGATATCAAAGTTAATCCACTCAGTCAGTCGGAGAGTAAAAAATAAACTCTCCTCCCTTCGTTTATTGTCAACTTGACAATAATCAATAATATGCTCTCATTTACTATCAACATTTTCAATTTTTTTTAGGCTGGAATACAAATTCTTACACCCACTTGACACTCACACTAGCATCTTCCAATCACACTTCAGAATGTGCTAAATATTTCATTGGCATCTTGTAAAATTTTCTCTGAACTGATAGTTTCATTCAACAAAGGTTTTGTCGTGGTTTCAATATTCAAGCATACTACAATAGAACCTTAGAACCATCACATCAATTCTTCTATGAGATCGAAAAGCCATACAAAAATATTTTCTCGTATTTTCACACAGATTTAGATCAACCAAACCGTTAATTATGTGTGAACCTTCACCCATTATGACCAAGTCACCTTTAAACTGCAAAATGACTTGGTTTTCTAAGTTATGTCTATGAATCAAGCTCGTATACAGATTGAAGAGAGTAGAAAGTCCAATGCGGTCACCACTCCGTCCACTTTGTAATCCCTTCCAACCACAATTAGTTTACTTTAAATGTACATTAATAAATAAAATGATACATCCTTTTGAAAATATTCCTTGGGGAAACCCAAGTTCAAAAGTATCTCGCATTTTTCTTATTTTTCTTTTCGCACTTCCCACATAAATTATTCCACTGGTTCGCAGATTAGTTGCAACGGAGTTAAAAAGTGGTATCTGGCAATAAATTATTGGCATCACCTGCAGCACCGCCGAAACCATCGGCCCTCGGGCTGGAAATAAAATTGTAAATTCTTTCTTCCTAAACATCGTATTTTCATGTTCCTATGCCTATATGTTCCTACACATATCATATTCATGAAGTTTTTGGCCGGTTGGGCCGTTTGGTATGGTTTTTGTGCATTTGAACATCTGGCTTTGGTATGTCAAAACCAAAATCCAAGTATTTATGTATCCTCAATTTCTCAGAGGAATTTTATAAAACCTCGAGCTTAACTACTATATACATGATCGATGTGACCAATGTTGTTGACTTTAGTGGAAAAGGATCAAGCGTGTTCAAGGCTTATGGTCAAGTTTATCACAGAACAAACCATCTTCAACCAATAAATGGTCGGACTCGGTAATACGTTCAACTTTACGCTGTCGACAACTGGATTCAAAGTTCTGATCAGTGACTGTAGAATGCACTCACTTTAACAATTAAATCGCCATTATATTCATAAAAAATAATGGTGGATCGCTTCGAACGTGTCATTCATGTTTGTTTATCCAAAAAATCCATGCAGCTCTCAATAACCGTTCATTAATATGAAATTGTAAGTCCAAATTTGGAGCCAATGACGTATCCATGACAATGTTAGATTAGAAGTGGTGCAGGATATTTTTAAAGTGTCACTGAATTCCATTTAGATTTCTCCTCAATGTGGTGTCAGCCACATTGTTGTCGAATAGCTTGAAAAAAAGAGTGATTATAGCATTAATCGCAACAAGGAAACCATCGATACGAACCGCAAAATCATCAAACAACTGGCTTAAAATCCTGCTGACGATGAAACACATTTAAAAAATGCTACCTTTCATCTTGGCACTTAAACGTGATACACTTATTATATTGCTTCCCAATATAAACTCAAACTTTCTTCTGGAACGCGTTTGATGATCAAATCGATGCAAAACAACATTTCCACTGCAGAAATTATCGAAATGCAACCGTAGTAAAATTGTCTTAATTCCAAAAATCGAGTTTGCTCTACTAGATATCATTTCTGTGTTGAATCGTCGACAATTTCCAATTATTCTAGTATGGTGACCATCAAGTCCCAATTCAAAACTGTTGGTATGTAGTGACCTATAAATGAAATAAATGATTCACACAAAAAAGCGTTTACAAAGAAATCTTTTAAAGTCCGTGATAGATTATTTCACACTCTTAAGCCTGAATGTCACGACACAATATAGTAACATTAAGGCGCATATACACATACATATATTTATATTATAAAATTATGGGTAATTAATTGTGAACAAAATAATTTTTTTGGTTGCCACAATATAACGTTCCTTTATTTTTAAATTTTTTAATTAAATTTAAAAGTGGCGTCTGATTTCCGTGGTAGTGTAATAATTATGACAGTTGCCCAAGTATAACAAAACTGAAAAAAAAACTCTACTACAATTGTTTTTCCGCTTTTTGGTCAATATATCGAACATATGCGGAAAATTATTAAAATTTCCAACTTTCTAAGCTATATTGTTATGGCGTTGGTGCAATTTGTGATATATGTTTAAGACACCATATTGTGTATTCGTATTGTGACATTGTGTATTGTAATTCGTTGGAATTTGATGTATGTGAAGTTAGCCCGAAAATTATTCCGAAAATATTTTTGGATTGTGTCTTTGCTAAATTTAGTTATAATTTCGATCTATCCCGAAATCTTGGTAATAAAACGAGTTTTATTAGTATCCATCCCAAAAAAATTCATCAAAACGTTAAAATTAAATTAAATTAAAATTAAAACGAAATAATTTTTTATGTAATTGGTAAATATTGTAAATTTAAGCAAGAATAGTTTTCAAATAAAGACTTATTTTGATATTTCGTTATAGAACCAGCTTTACAGGGATTTCGAAGCATATCGGTTGATGCCAGAAGTTACTTTGGTGTATCCTTAATTCAATCTATGTAGCCCTTTTGTCTTATAAGGTCTATTTATGGTTTTTACAAAATATTCTACAAACACTATTCGGGAAAAATATTATACCTGGCCATTTCAACACATATGGCCGAGATCACAGGGATTTTCAAGCATATCGGCTGGTGCCAGAAGTTACTTTGGTGTATCCTTAATTCAATGTTTATAGCCTTCTTGCCACATGAGCTCTATTTATGGTCTTTACAAAATATTCTATAAACACTATTCGAAAAAATATTAAACTTGGTCATTTCATAACATGTGGCCGAGATCACAGGGATTTCCAAGCATATCGGCTGATGCCAGAAGCTACTTTGGTGTATCCTTAATTCAATTTATATAGCCCTTTTGCCACATGAGGTCCATTTATGGTTTTTACAAAATATTCTATAAACACTTTACGAAAAAATATTAATCTTGGCCATTTCATAAGAAAATTTTTTTCCCGAATAGTGTTTATAGAATATTTTGTAAAAACCATAAATGAACCTCATAAGACAAAAGGGCTATACAGATTGATTTAAGGATACACCAAAGTAGCTTCTGGCATCAGCCGATTAGTTTGGAAATCCCTGTGAAGCTGGTTCCATAACGAAATATCAAAAGTCTTTATATGAAAACTACTCTTGCTTAAATTTACAATATTTACCAATTACATAAAAAATTATTTCGTTTTAATTTTAATTTGGCATTGCAACGTTTTGATGAATTTTTTCGGGATGGATACTAATAAAACTCGATTTATTACCAAGATTTCAGGACAGATCGAAATTATAACTAAATTTAGCACATCCAAAAATATTTTCGGGATAGTTTTCGGACTAACTTCACATACTTGGAATTTGTATGTTTAAAATTTTAAATTTTAATACAATGTGTTGTTAGAAAAAATATTTTATAAGTAATCTTTTGTAGATAAATATTGGTTTATTTATATCAGCAAATTTTGGGAGTACATAAATGTTAATTATATTCTGTTTCATTTCAGATTGTGCATAGACAACATCCAATTGGATTTTTCCCCCATTTAAAAAAAAATATAATTTAAGTTAACCATTTAAGAAATTTAATTTAACTTTAATTTTATTAAGAAAAATTAATAAATTAATAAATAAAAATATAAATTAATTTTAATAAAATAGTTTTGTTTTTATTTATATTCAAACGACAATTTAAACCGCCAAAATATTTGAAATAAGCGCCGCCCGCAATTCCAAAAAAAACATAACCTCACTTTTTTTCCGCATGTGGCCGGATTTTTGACCACTCCTCCTTAGTAAATCTGAATCTAACTCGGACATGATTTTAGAAAAAAGTCGGAGATAAATTCATCAAAGTGTCCGAAAAACCCAATTTTTTTCGGATATAAAAACACTTGGGAGTAAAATCTTTTTCCCTTCCATCTTCTGGCTGTCTGAATTATGAAAACATTTTAAAGTTGTAATTTTGACATTTTAACAAACAAATTTTTTATGATAATGAATAAATTTTCGAATTTATTCAGTTTTTTAAATATCTATTCGTTTATTACGTCTTTATATATTATAAGCAAATGGTTAATGTTGCGTATGACATATTGAAACATAAATTTTTTGCATAGCATTAAAAATTTTATTCATTTTATTGACTACCAATGTGTACAGCAATTTCAACTTCATTATTTTTAATAATATTATAAATTCAATATTATCATACTATGATGCAGCAACCAGAATGCACAGTGGGATTTGACACGCTAAAGTATGATTAGGCGCTGCAACGACACCTCATATATCTAGTTGTGAACTTATTCCTACGACGGACCTGAAAAATATTTTTTTGTAAAACTATTTGCGTTCACTCACTACGCACGCCAATTTTGCTTGAAATGAAAAAACTACAGACCTATCAAAATGATTACATGTAGCTGCTGTAGTAATTTGGTTGCATACGGTACAACGTCCTAATTATTACAGCTGGAATAATTACAACGGAAATCGGATGCCACCAAAGTAATAAAAAAATCGATCAGTCGAACTTGTCAAAAATTGTATCGCTTAAAACAACGCCAACTTAGAGGATGTGAAGCGATTCATTCTTGTAGTTCTAACTACAAGTTTTAGCCTCACCATCTTGTTCCCTACTTGCTACATCTACTCTGTGTCGGTGGTAACTCGAGCAACCTAGCAGAATCATGAGGTGAGAATACCATGAGGAACCTAGTACTAAAGCCAAAGGAGGTCCATAAGACACTTGCAATCAATGCATTTAAAAGGTATGTGATATTAAATTCCAGAAGCTTATGTTCTCATATTGAGCAGCTGTCGGGAAAATCAACACGAAAGAATGAGGAAATTATAAAGCTGTCGCTACTAAATTAAACACCAATGGGTTTGAATGGTATATGTATGAGGACAAAAATGATCGCCTAATCAAAGTTATCAAAGTTATGGCAAGTGGGCTCCACCAATCTTGTTCAAAAAAAGTCATTATAGAAGAACTAACACATAAAGGTTTAAAATTAAAGATGCAGTTAATATCATCAAAAAAGGGAAAAAGCAAAACAGGGACGGAAACACTGAAATTATCAGAAGAGGACTTCCACGGTTCATGTTAATCTTCAACCATAAAGAAAATTAAAAAAAAATCTAAAACATAAATTCTCCATCTGAGAGTTAAAATTGAGCCATTAAGGAAAGCGACTAGACTAATCCGACAGTGCAAGAAATGCCAAATATTTAACCATACTCAAAAATAGTGTAATCGTGAGCCTAGATGGGTCAAATGTGCAGGAAAACACGCAACCAATGCTTATCAAATTAATAAAACCTCCTCTTCAATATGTGTCAATTGCAACGGGTAGCATCCCGCTAACTATCGAGGATGTGAATTTCCATAGAACTAAAAAAATGAGAAATAAATCTCGTAATTCGAAACAAAACTATGTTAAATATGACGAGGAGCAGAAAAAGGAAGAATCCTGACAAATAATAATGTGAGAGCACAAAGTGAACGAGTAAGCACAAACTTGATTTACGCTCAAGTAGCCCAGCAATAACCTACAAAACATAGATATATGTTTGATATCAGAAACTCATTTCTCAAAATTATTTTTATCATGTGTTACATCTTGAGAATAAAGCTAGTAGAAAGTCAGCTATTTCTGTTAAAGATAACATCCAACACAATATAGAACTGAAAATTAAAAAACGGTTGGAAGTTATTTTTCAAAACTCTTCAAAAACTTGGAAGTCATTTTTTAATTGGAAGTGACTTTAACGCAAAAAATATCTACTTGATATCACGGTTAACAACGACTAAAGGAAAGGAGATTTTGACAGAAAGCAGAAGGAAGAAAGTATGGCATCAAGAGTTTGCATTCAAATTGAATCGGGATCTGCCGAAAAAAATTTATGAGCTATCGTATATTTCAGACAAATACTTTCCAGTAAAGTATGAGAATGAATACTCTAAAAAATAGCAGCAGGAGAACCTAAGATAGTTTCCTCAGGCCCATCCTTTATCTCCTATATACAAGAGACATGCCCAATACTGATGGAACTATTGCAATATTTGCTGATGACACTGCTAAATTAGCGTCAGCAAAAATATGCAATTGGACAACAAAATGGCGTATTAAACCGATTGAAACTAAAGAAGCATGTATAAATTATGTATAATGATTAATTTACAAAAAGTACCGTATGCAAACACGGCTAAATACATAGGTATGTCCTTGGATGCTAAACTAAAGTGGAAGTAACATATTAAAAAAAAGAGGGAAGAATTAAACATCAAACTCAGGAAAATGGCTTCGAGGGAGATACTCCAAGTTCTCAATTCATAATAATCTTCTACTATATAAACAAATCTTGAAACCGATATGGATCTATGGTATACCACACTGGGGTTGTGCTAAGAAAACAAATATCAACTGATCCTAACGTTCCAAAATAAAATACTACGGTCCACTGTAAATGCACAATGGTAGATTAGAAACGACAACCTTCACAGTGACTTGAAAATGCAGTTTGTCGCGGACAAAATCAATTATCACTCAAGGAAACACTTTCAACGCCTTCATGAGCGTCCTTTTCATTATGGATGCGCGAACACTGATCGAGTGGCATCTGATCATTATCTAAAGTGACCCAATATTATTTGGTTTTGTGATGATTGCAGAAACCTGTTACTAAACAGACCATTCCGAAAATGTGTAATGAATGGCAAATCTTTGAATTGTATGACATCCCAGCCTCAGTTGAATCTGTTGAAAAGTGAGATTGTGGCTAGTAGGAAACTTATTGAGGAGCTAAAGGAAGCGGTTGCAGCTAGCTGCACAAGTTCTTCGAAAGCTAAGCCATTAGTACCAGCCCCTATTGTACCGGCAAATGCAACATCGCCACTGTGTGCTGCTTTGGATTTGACTTATGCAGCTGTTTTGGCCTCTAATGAAAACAACTCGTAATTGTAGGATTTCGACAGTTAACTGTGCGATTGATGAAGCAGCAGTTAATAACTTTACCATATAAATTATCTTTTCCTGGTGGATTGTTGGATGTGGCTTAATACTCCAGTGATATTAGGTATTCTCAATCTAGACGGCTGAAACCAATTTGCGGTAACAGAAAGGTTTCTCAAAATCCTGGGATTAAAACAGTCGCACCAAAATTTTGGTTACATCTTTCAAAATTCGACCAAGAGGGTGATATTTTGAAGATGGCAAATAGTTGGTTAAATACTCAGTGTTGTAAAGTCATTAAAATAATTCCAAAAAGCGCCAGTTTGCAAGATTTGGAATACATTTGCTTTAAGTTAGGCATTAATGATGGATTGCGGGAATTGACACTAAACTCTCATACCTGGCCTACTGGTGTTTTTATTCGTCCTTTTAATTTAACAAATTTTCGGGCGGCAGTGCCTTCACGAGTAAAATTGCGGTTGGTGAACACAACTTCAGATTAAAAAGAGTAAATTTTAAGAAATATATTGCAGGTGATAAAGTGCAGGTAGATATCAAATATTCTATAAAATTTGGTCATTTCAATGTCCGCAGTTTAACCAAACATTTTGATGAGATATTCGTTTTGTTACATGAGCATCGTTTTGATTTTCTTGCTTTGACTGAAACTCTGTTTAATAGTAAAATTACAAGCAAGTCGCTTGCTATCAATAATTACAAATTTATTAGATTTGATCGTATTAATAATACCAAGTGGGGTGCGGTTGGTTTATATTTTCTCGCGATTCTTACGTGTAGAAAATTAGCTGCTGCTACTTTCGGTAAAGTGGAAGTTTTAGCTTATGAATTATCAAGTTGTTTTACAAAAATTCTAATTTTGGTCATTTACAACCCACCTCCCGTGTTTAATGTTGATATTCATAATTTTGATTCAAAATTTTCTCAGTACTTGGCTAATTATGAAAAAGTTATTTAACTTGGTGATGTTAATCACAATATGGTATTTAGCAATCAATTGACTGCTTGTCTGAAGATTTATAATTTATTTTATTTACCATTTAGGCCGTCTAGAAATAATAGTCTCTTAGATTTAAAAATTGTTTATCAGCCTGATAAACATAATATCATATCTTATGGACAGTGTCCAGTACCTGCTATCTCCGACCATGACTTAGTTTTTGCTTGCTATAGGTTTTATCGTACTAGAGATATAATATTTTATAATTTTGTTCCTCATTTTTCATGATTTACCGATGTAAATGACACTTGAAGAATTTATTTCAAACGTATTACATTTTGATGCTGTTTGCGTACCTCGTAGAGTAAGGATTAATAAATGCCCCACTGATCCTTGGTTAAATGCAGGTATTCCAAATTTAAATAAAACGTAGATTTAGCTTATAAAAAATATAAAAAGTATGGGCTAGATCTTGACTTGAAATATTTTTAGTATTTGAGAAATAAAACTACTAAGTGCATCAATCAAGCTAAACAGTATTTCTATTTTCGAAATGCTAATAACTCAAAGAAATTATGGAATCATTTCAAGAGACTTGGTATTTCTAGCACCACTGGTGCTTCAGTCATTGGATTCTCTGCTGATGATATATTGAATGGAATTTGTAAATTTTATGATTCTTTGGGAGTTCTTCCATTACCAAATATAGATTTTAATAGTTCTTCTGTAGATAATTCCTTTATATTTGATTGTGTCGATGAATTTATGGTGAAAGAAGCCATTTTTTTAATTAAATCAGAATCTATTGGATATGATATGATTAATTTTAAAATACTCAAACTATTTATAGATCTTTTTTTGCCACACATTACTTCTATCGTAAACCAGTGTTAGACAAATTCCATTTTCCCGAATTTATGGAAGGTGGCTTCCATCATTCCTTAACCTAAAAAAGATGTCGTCTTAAACATTAGTGAAATTCGTCTCATCAGCATTTTACCAGCTGTTTCTAAGATTTTGGAACAAAACATGCAAATGCAGATTCAGGAGCACTTAAAGAAGTTTGACTTTCTATGTAAATTCTTTCAGTCAGGTTTTAAACCAGGCTATAGTACTACAATAGCACTAGTACATATTATTGATGATCTTTCCAGTATGTTAGACAAGGAGAATTCGTTTGCTATTCTGGTTTTGTTGGATTTTTTAAAGGCTTTTGATACTATTAATCATACACAGTTGCTTCAAAAGCTTTTTTTGTACTATACATTTTCTAATTCTGCTTTAACTTAATACAATCTTATTTGAGTAATCGTACGCAGTTCGTTAAGTGTGGTGACGATTTTTCATGATTTTCAGAAGTGGTGACTGGAGTGCCCCAAGGTTCTGTTTTGGGTCCATTGCTCTTTTCTGTTTATATTAACGCTTTACCTTGGCATATGCAATACTGTCATTTTCATTTTTATGCTGATGATTTGCAGCTATATATTGGTGGAAATTTTTCAAATTTTAATGATATCATAATGAATATTAATTGTGCTCTGGAAAGTATTTATATATGGGCTAAGAATAACTCACTGTTGTTAAATCCAATTAAAAGTAAAGCATTATTGCTTTCAAGAAATAATTTTCATCATATCATTCCTAATCTTTTTTTGGGTGATAAAACCATCGCTTTCGTCCCGACAGTTAATAATTTGGGGCTCCTAATGAATTCAAAATTATCTTGGAGTGACCATGTGAATTCTTTGTGCCAGCGGGTTAATAAGCAAAGTATACAAATATCTACATTATTATCACAAGCATATTGTACAAAAGCTATGGCTTATGCTCCATTAATATTCTTTAATAATAATAATAATAATGAGCATGCAAATCAGGATATACATCGTATGATGACCAACATAACTATAGCAAGAAAGTTACAAGGAACCAAACCATTAGACCTAACGTGACCTAACGTGATGACAGAATAATGGCAGCGCAAGAAACCTAGTGAGGAATCATTGTAATCTATAAGGCTTATAGATTCAGCAGTAGATTAAGCCTTATTATATAAGGCTTAATCTATCCTATAATTCCAATAAATGTATAATAGTATATGCATAATATAAATACACATAGTACTACCATGGTATGTTAACCCATTGACATGCTAGATATCGCTACTGCTAACATTAAAAAAAAATCTAAATATTTTTATATGTATAATCGCCTAAATGTCATATATTTATACTAAATGTTGACGATATTCTATCGACCCGATATCTGGAACATCAATGGTTAAACTGTTTTTTTCTTATTATGTTAGTACTATGTGTGTTTAAATTATGGTATAAGCAATGTGAATTACTAAATGAGTAAACGACTCAGTCGTAATTAAAAAAAAACATAAAACCTAAAATAATTACCTTGCCGATAAATAAGACAAATTTTGCAAAATTAAAATAACTGGCATGTCATACCGCATAATCCAACAAATTGGCAGAAGCACAAGCTTATGTTAATGACTTTAATAACTTTTAGGCGAGCTTTAGACCAATTTTACCACAAACCCTCTCACTTTTATTATCAGTTGAATTTGAAATTCAATTATACACATTGTCTTCGATCGTTCCGATCGTCTCAAGATTGGTGACTCCATTGGCTGAGTGTCGATAGCCTCCGAGCTGTGCAAAGGTCGTCCTGAATCTCTTACCGGTGTTAACGAAAATTGAATTTCTTGTGATCGTCTGAATGATTCATCAAAATTTTTAGATACGTTCGGGTCATTTTGATCCTTGCTCCCGGGGATAATTTGATTTTGATGCCTTCTCCATCTTCCAAATAGCGTTTGTATTAAAAACATTCGTTTACCTAGATACTTCACTACTTTCCCTGGCACCCATTTCTCCCCTCGCGAATAGTTCTGCGTATATACGTTTTCTTCAAGACTGAACTTATGTGGTACTGCTTCATAATTCAGTGTCGTCTTACTTGGTTTAAGTAGAGATAACAACGTTCAATGTTCTCGACCGTGTAACTTGAAAGCTGGCATTTTGTTATCACTACCCGGTGTAAATCTGAATGTTGCTAGGAATATCGTAAAAACCTGCTCTACTGTTTTTTCATTACTAACCAGATCGGCGATAATTTTATGCATGCCAAATTTAAACTTACGAACAAGTCGTTCCTGAAACGGTACAGTTGTTAAATGCTTGATACCATTCAATCGGCAGAATTCCTCAAATTCTGAAGCCGTCAACTGCGCACCGTTATCTGACACAATGACCATTGGTAAACCTTCTATCGCAAAAATCTGCTGTAGTGCCAAGATAGTATTTGATGACGTTGTGTTGGATAGTGGCACCACATATGGGAACTTGAAATATGAGTCAACAGCGATCAACCACATCTTGTTGAGGAATGGTCCCGCAAAATCGATATGGATACGCTCCCACGCATTTTCTGACGGATGTCACGATGTAAGTTCTCGTGGTGGTGCACTGGCATTTGACCGGCATATGTGACAATTATTTACAAGCGATGCAATTTCTGTGTCAATGCCTGGCCACCAGCAATGAATTCGAGCCATCTGTTTTATTCTTGTAACTCCCCAATGACCTATGTGTAGTGTATCGATGATTTTCTCTCGGAGTCTGGCTGGAATTACTACACGTATATGCTCTGTGTTTAAGAAAAGAATATTATTAGAAACGTTTAATGACATTTTTCGCGCGAAATATGGTTGTAAGTCTTTATCTGGTTTAGTCAGCTTTTCAGGCCACCCACGTTGAATGTGTACGATCACTCGTAGCAACACATTATCCCGTTTGGTATGGTCTTCTATTATTCGACTATCAATTGGGTACTCTTGTGTGGTAATATCATACATCTTTTGTACTCCTGACCTATGTTCGTAGTCATCGAATTCCTGGTCAGGTCCCATGGGTAACCGTGATAACCCATCAGCATTACTATGTTGTGTTGTTGGTCTAAATTTGATGGTATATGAGTAAGCTCTTAGTGCTATTGCCCATCTTTGTAGACGATGAAGCGTTACTGTAGGCAAGTTTTTGTTCGGATTGAATAGCGTTGTAAGGCATTTATGATCGATGTATAGTATAAAGGTTCTTCCATATAGATATTGATGAAATTTTTAACACCAAACACAATACCTAGTGCCTCTTTTTCTACTTGACTGTACGCTTTTTGATGCTTCTTAACGTCTTCGATGCAAATCCAATTGGTTTTTCGGTTCCATCCGGCAAAATATGCGATATTACAGCCCCAAGCATCCGCTGCATTTATATGTTTGGTTTCATCATGGTACGGTTAAACGTAAATCTCGCACCCAATATATGCACTTTAGATGCGTAATATTCCGTTAGCTTTACCGTTAGCTCTTTATACGTCGCTTCTTTTATATCTGGTCCGCCAAATAATTTTTGCAATTCCACTAACATACCGTTTGAACACCATGACAAAAAACATGCTCGTTTCTGACATTCTTCTTTGACGCCACACGCACAAAAATGTTGATCCATTTGTAACAGGTAGTTGCTCCATGATTCCACACTTTTATCAAACGATCGAAATTGCCACACATTTGTTAACCCTACTCTCACTGCTAAGTTCGTTTCGATAAACACACGATTTTCCGCTATCACTTTCTCTAACGATTCCCGTTGAGTTTTTAGAATCTTCTCGAGTGTATCTTTGTCCATCGCAATAACACAATATACGCAATAATTTTTAGATTCGAATATTCTCGACGCCAATGTTTTAATTGTGGTGGTCACATTAAATGTGTCGATCTCTAGTTCGTTACACTCTATATTATGAATAAACGAAACTCAGACAAATAGCAAGAACTGGTCTATGTTTATTATATACAATCAACTTATACGACCGAGCGAGCGATCAGAGCGAACTGCTTTATATTTGTCGGTGTACGGATATTATTATACAATTAATATTATTTAGGTGGTGTGCTAATTTGTCAGTTTAGTGGTGAATACAACAATAATAATAGTCATAAACAACAATCTTAATGCACTTTACATATTTACAGTAGCTGCTTGAACCATCCAACTGTCTCGATCTTATGGAACTTTTAACCCATTTAATCTTCGCAAATTTATATTAAATTGTGGACATCGGAATCTTCTTGATTAAGTTGCAAATTTGCTGTAAAGGTAATGTTTAGATGATAGTTGCAAGACGAATAGCTTCTTCCTCCCATTTTTATTAAAGATATATAACTGCTAAAATTATTGGCACCGCATAATTTTGATATAATTATTGGCACCACACACAAATTAATGTTTTTCTATCTTTTTATGTAACCAAATTATATTATGCTATATGTAATAGTATAATTTGGTTTATTATTTTGTATTGTACAAAGAAACACAACGATATACTTACTGTTCAGTTACTTTACCAATCACAACGGAAAAACATCGCAAAAACCTACGACGAATCTGAATTACAAAGAGCATTAAATGAGATAAGGAATGGAAAAATCAGTAAAAAGGCAGCGTCTAGGAGGTATAATATACCTAGATCTACTATACAGTTCAGACTAGGACTAAATTTATTGAAAGTTCGCTCAGGCCCACAAACAACACTAACCAATGAAGAAGAAGAACGTATGATCCAATTGATTAAACTGTCACAAGATGCCCGAAGTCCAAGAATGTTTTAGCTGCAAAGGGCGCTCGGAATGTATAGAAGATGGATAAAGGGTTAGTCAAATCAAATTTGACAGTAATGTTTATATTTTCGGCCGCATGGTGATTTATCCTTTTAAAGAGTATCTGAAGAAATTCGAAAGTCATTGCCTTAAGGGTGGGAATTAGTGACAATGGATGGATGACACAAGAAACATTCTACGAATATCTATCCAAATTTCTCCATCCACATTTGGTACAACTAGGTTCCAAATTCCCTGTAATATATTTTGAGGACGGTCATGCAACCCACTTGTCATTAGCTGTAAGTGAGCTGTGTGTCAAATTAAACATTATTTTACTAGCATTATACCCTAATGCTACTAGAATATTACAGCCGGCCGATGTCGCTACCTTTAAATCATTAAAAACTGGCTGAACTCATACTGTATTAGAATGGCAAAGAAATAATCCGACGAACTCATTGACCAAAGAAAAATTTGCCCAACTTTTATTTGATGTTATTGAATATAGTATAAATAAAGAAACTATTCAAAATGGTTTCAGAGCATGTCCTCTTTTCATTTAACAAACTAGCCATAAAAGTCAGTATATGTTTAGGAAGATCTTCAACCAAATCATTTGTCGATCATACTATCATATTTCAAGACGACGCATTTCAAACGTTTTGTACGACTGTGGGTGCCGAAAAAATTAAACTGTTTGAAAATATAGGCAAAGGTGAAATTGAAAAGGACAACTTCAATGAAGATTTTGTTATTTTATATAATTTATATCAAAAAATAAAATGCAAAGCTAAATTAAATCAAACGGTTTGTCAAAAATCAACACAAACCGACCTAGAACACCCAAATTTAGATAATTTATTGATTGGTATCAATTCAATTAATGAATTTTTACTGGTAAATGATTCTACACAGACCCTGCACCAAGAAGCTTCAAATATTCTGATTGTTGAGTATGAGATTGATAAATAATTAATTAATGATAATTCTACAAACAGCGAGGAAAAAACTATATCATGCATAACTTTGCCTTCATAAACAACTGTGACAATTGACGATTACCTTAATTATCTAGAGACCCTTTAAGACAAGCATTAAAACCAATTAAATTGAAGGAACCGTTTGTAAGTAACTCGCCGCTTTGGATTAAACAAGAACAATTAAAAAGAGAGGAACAAAGAAAAATTGAGACTGATGAAGAAAATCGAAAAGCTCAAAGAATCAGAAACAAACAGCTGAAAGATGCAGAAAAATCATGCAAACCAAAGCGTCCTCGAAAGGAAAATGTAAAAATAAGAAAAGTATTAAAGCCTCCTACAAGTACTGTAACCAAACCCAATGCGCTTGTTTCTATCGAAAATTCAAATTTACCCGAACACTATGATGAACGTATAGATCTATTGGAAATCTATGAACAGCCAAATAATCTAGAGACTGCATGTACCAATGAAAGCATTATTAAGCTGCATTCACAAATTACGCCGCCACCAAGAAGTAATTCACCAATAGACGGTAATAATTACCATAGAGAAATATTTATTTCTTCAGTAAAGGGTAATGAAGCGTTTTTGATGAATGAATCTCCGATCGACCATCACGTTCGTAATATTTTCTCGAGTGGCACAATATTTATATTGGTAATAATTCTTCAGCAAATGGTAGAATATGCTACAAGTGTACCTTGGCCTGTCTCGAATTACTGGTTCCGAGAACTTTGGGATATTGTTTTTTTAAAAACAATTATCATGGAACGGTGCCAATAACTACAGTCTTGATAAAGTTAGAATTGTTAATTAAATTTTACTAAATTTGGCAAATTTTGCATAATTTATTTAAAAATTAAGGCGTTGATTTCGAAAGTCAACTAATTATTTTAAAAGGAACTTGTGAGTATTTATCCATTAAATAGCCCAAATAATAATAACGAAGCATCAAATACAAAAATTCCTTAAGAGTGCCAATAATTGTAGCAGTTACGCTACCTGTTTATTTTTTTTGTAACTATAATCTATTATTTTTTCTATTATTTTTTTTGTAAATAATACAAATTATGCGTGCATTAAGGTTTTTGAGAACCTATAGGTATATACTGCAAATTAAGATGAGAATTTGGTTCATGTGATTTCGTGTTGCAACTCAGTATGTTCAAAACTCCAAACTTCTTTTTGCTACACAAAAGCGTTCCGAGAAAATTTTCGCAAAATAAAATTATCACAAAAAGTGATTATGGGGCGAAATCTGGAAAGTCAGCAGGATTTCAAAACAAGTTTAGCATTTCCGAAGTAATGCAATTTCGGTTGAACTAGATATGTTGTCAACGTCATCGACTTCCGCAATAACTGTGTTTAATTGTTCCTGTTAAATTGTGAAAAGGTCTGAAAGTATGGTGGGTTATTTCGTGAGATGGTGAAAAATATTTGCACTTTTTTATACCTTATCTTCTATTGCTCGAGCAATTGATGATCATTGATTACCACATGGTTGGTTTAAGTTCAGAACTTTTAACGCTGGCCATGATTTCGAATGGATCAATTTATGAAGAAAGATTGTGTTAGTCACACTGTGGTCGTATAGGATCGAAAAGTTCATCATCCTTTCTCTATTACCGATCAATGGTTCAAGTCAAAATTTCGGCCCTATATTTTTAAGTAAGTCAGTTTGATTTTTAGTTTTGTTAAAGTCACCAATCATTTGTCTAACGTCAGATTTAGTTATAGATCCCATTAGATCATTCAAATTGGAGGTAAAAAAAATATTTGTTCCCATGTGTAAACGTAGTTTACATAAACGATTATTGACTGCTTTGAAATCTTACAAAGTTTTTTTTGACTAGGATCCCAAGAAATAATCCTAATTTGGGTGGCATTAACCACTACAAATGTATGATATCGAAAACTCATTTCCAAAACCTTGCCAGTAGTTGCATTGTGGAAACCAATCACCATCCTACTTATGTGTCTTGATCCATAAAAACCGTATATTACTTATATTTTATCAGCAATTAAAATGATGGATTAAAATATTATCAGTTATAAATAATTCAAAACGTCAATTTAGATTTGAAACAACTGAAATGTTGTTAGCTAAATATAATTGTATATACATATATATTTATAAATTTTACTGTGGCTATTCGTTCTAAATGTTTCGTGATAATAATCTTGAATAACATAATACCAACATTACAGAGATAAAAATAATTTTAATGTTCAAAACGAACGAACGAACATCAACTATATCATAGAACCTACATTTTTGTGGTTTTGATTTAATTAAAATTCGAAAATTCTCTAAATACAAATTAAATTCGAAATGATGGAAATGATTTTCAAAAATATTTTGGGTAATTCAATTAATAAAATTTGACTATCTACTTGTAGATAACCAAAGCAACAAATTAAAAGACGAAGCGCATAAACATTAATTCATGGAAGTTTATCTGTTTATAACCAATGGTTTACAAATTTTGTGGTGAAATCTCCCCCTTGTATTAGAACCCCGTCCTTTGTACACAGCCAACTAATTTTATGTTTTAATCAAAATTTTAACATTACCACTTAAAACAAAGCATCCTTTGTACCTACTGTAACGTTCTAATCCAAAACAGAAACCAAATATTGCTCTATCGCGCACATTATATACTGATTCGAATTAAGATTAAAAGATTGCTGCGGTTAATTCGACTCGTTCGAGACTTACGTGAACGTGCGGTTCAAAAACATAAAAACAAAAAACACAATTCAATTCCAGTAAAAACATGCTCCTATATCTGCTAAATTTAATTTGATTTTCGGTTGATAACTTTTTTCAATTTCATTTATCGCGCTATCAAAATAAAATAATTGAGTTACCAAATTACAGTATCATGCCATCAACAATAACAACAACAACTAAATTTTAATCACAAATAAAAATTTTCTAGACAGATAATTTTTCTTTTGTAAATTTATTATAAATTTCATAACTATTACGCTGATGAGAATGAATAAAAAATGGAGATGAATTCTTAAAAACAACAAAAAAACATCCAGGAAGAATGAAAAAAGAAAAGTTGAATCTCACCAGTGGTGGAACAACCAAAAGTTACTGAGACTGTGAAGAATATACACTTGTGCAACCGAACACTGGTGTAACCGAAAGAAAACCCATTTTCATCAATAAATACTGTCGAAGTTAATTATTGACAGTAACAGTGATAAATAATGACGTCTAGAAAATTAATATTTTTACAGTTATAAAAGTGTATCCATGATGAAAAGTATCAAAGGTTTACTTACGAAGACAAACACGCTCAACCTATGAAACTTAAGGTAAGAGGCTTGCATTACTTTTGTTCCAGCACGGAAATAATAGAAGACTTTCGAAATAAAGGTCGTAAAAAACTGGATGCTAAGTTTATTATTAAAAAATAGAATAGAAAATATTCACATGAAAACATGAAATGCGTTAGTAATGATAGCTAAACCTGATCAACCTATCGATAAAAAACATTCAGGTCCATTTTTTTGCTGCCATAATGCATAGTATAAATACATAAAGTACTACCATCTTAAGAAAAAAAAACAGTTTACCCATTGAAATTCCAGATGTCGAGTCGATAGAATATCGTCAAAATTTAGGCTAAATTAATGACATTTAGGCGATCAGAAATATAAAAATAATTTGATTATTTTAAAACGATACAAGTAGCACCTAATCTGGTATAATAGTTTTTTTTATCAAAGGGTTATTGTATTAGTTATAATGACGATTGGTGGAACCGTAATACAAAGGCGGATTTCTGCCACAACTCACAAATAGTAAAAAAAATGGGTTACTGTTTAAGCAAATAGTAGAAAAAATATAGAGCTTTAGCACATTAAAGCAGGAGGAGATAAGCTATGGCGTCTTTCAAGATTTAACGCAGATATTTTATAAAATATAGCAGAGAAGATTGCTATTTAAACTTTAGAGAGCTTTACCAAAACAATTTTTTATGATCATAAAGCCCTTTATTGAGAACCGACACTGTCCAGTGAAATATGAAGAGGAATAGCGGAAGTCCCACAAGGTAATGTTTTTGGACAAATACTTTATAATCTATATACAACAGATTTGCCTTACATGGATGATGGTGATCTGATCTTTAATGATGATCTATACTAATTAAAAAATAAAATTGCTATAAATAGTGGAAGGGACTAGCCAATCGGCTTCACTTTAATAAGAGTGTTAAACTGTTAAAATTGAAAAAAGGACTTTGAAGCAGTCGTTGTCCCTGATCGTTAAACATTACGTCCAAATGGTATTGGATAAAACCCAATTGCACTGCAGTGAAATCCCATGCAGTGACAGAATAAGAATTGCCGAATTTTGATCTCAGATATGGTCTCAATAGATCAATGAACAACCTTTGGAAAGGTCGATGGGTACTAATTGATGATCTGTTTTAGGTCTGGTGCTACATTTTCGAATAAACTGTTTAACGTTTTGCGTCTATTTGGGCCAATAAAATTGAAGCTGGGTATAATTCAAGTTTTTTCAGTGTCCGGAACTCAGTGAAACAATCATGCATTTAGTCAACTATTGGATTAGTGTACTGGTCGGGAAGCAACTTATAAATGTGTCTACGGTATTCCGTGCCTTCAAATTCCAATGAATCTAAAGCTATATGAAAAGTCTCAAAATCTAACGTACCGTTAAAATTCTAAGTCTTTTTAAAGTTACTGGCTAACGTTGCCGGGTGTGGCATTTCTAAAGTTTATTTGTGAACACGATAGACCGCAAAGATTATGACCGACAAATCGTTAGAAAATCCAACCACCTTCTCATAGAAATTAACTGAACTTAAAATCCAAAACAAGCTGCTGCCATCATCAATGCACCGTGGTAAACAAAAAATGAAAATCTAAACAGGGATTTTTGTTTAAATGGCATTTATCAAAAATAAGGATTCGGCAACATGAAAACCCCTGCATATATGATAGATCAATGTCGTTGCATTAAGCCTCCAAAGATACCCCAACAAAAATAAATTTTACTAAAAATGTTTAAAATTTTTTTTTTAGAAAAAAAATCTAGATTAGCACCGTCTTAAGACATTTTGAAATTTCAGTAACAAAAATATGTTTTCTTCCATTATTGCTCTATATGCGAATAGAACTGAAATTATCTTGGGATATAACATCTTTTTTTCATTTCTACAATAAATTTTCTACTCAACAGACGACAGTTATTACGTTTAGAGTGAAAATGTGAACGTTCACATATTGGTTCCTAACTAAACTTAACTATCAGACGAACGTGATAAGTAAAATAAAATTTTTTAACTATAAGAATTCCCGGAACGTAAAAACTTTTTTTATTTCAAATTTCCTAATAACTTTTTCGTCTCGCTTATTTGCACGGTTCTAAATTTACTGCCATAATATGCCATAAGTTTTTCTTCTTTTCAATGGAAAAAATCGATATAGCGGCATTATCTAAAGTTTCGTATCATATAACACTTTTGTGTTTTTAATTATAAATATAGGCTCACAGTTTCAAGAATTTTATTAATTTATAATATTCGAAAAGTTTTCATTTTCCAATTTCCATTTCCAACAAAACAACAACTACAGCAACAACTAGAATGTTCATTGGTTATCGTCATATTTTCGTTTTGGTATAAAATGTTTGGAAATTTTTTAAGAGAGGCACTACAAGTATTGTAATATACAACACATAGAGAAAATGGAAAAAGGGTGAAAACGAAAAAATCCAAAACTTTTTGGAAAAAAGGGTTATTGATTACATACAAATAACAGAGACAAATTTCGATGTTATTCCGATAAATTTAATATGAACACAAAAAAAATGTTTGCTTGGGTTTTCATCTGAATTTTTCATTTATTCCTTTTTATATAAATATGACCTCTGTGTTCGGAGGGCACTCGTCAGTCTCATAAAAACTTAAAAACGAGGTTGGATGCTGGGACACCAACTTTGTTCTTTAAAAAAGGGATCGTTAAAAATATCAACAAAATAAGTAATGGTCACTGCCAACATAACAATATAATAATATAATAATATAATAATATAATAATATAATAATATAATAATATAATAATATAATAATATAATAATATAATAATATAATAATATAATAATATAATAATATAATAATATAATAATATAATAATATAATAATATAATAATATAATAATATAATAATATAATAATATAATAATATAATAATATAATAATATAATAATATAATAATATAATAATATAATAATATAATAATATAATAATATAATAATATAATAATATAATAATATAATAATATAATAATATAATAATATAATAATATAATAATATAATAATATAATAATATAATAATATAATAATATAATAATATAATAATATAATAATATAATAATATAATAATATAATAATATAATAATATAATAATATAATAATATAATAATATAATAATATAATAATATAATAATATAATAATATAATAATATAATAATATAATAATATAATAATATAATAATATAATAATATAATAATATAATAATATAATAATATAATAATATAATAATATAATAATATAATAATATAATAATATAATAATATAATAATATAATAATATAATAATATAATAATATAATAATATAATAATATAATAATATAATAATATAATAATATAATAATATAATAATATAATAATATAATAATATAATAATATAATAATATAATAATATAATAATATAATAATATAATAATATAATAATATAATAATATAATAATATAATAATATAATAATATAATAATATAATAATATAATAATATAATAATATAATAATATAATAATATAATAATATAATAATATAATAATATAATAATATAATAATATAATAATATAATAATATAATAATATAATAATATAATAATATAATAATATAATAATATAATAATATAATAATATAATAATATAATAATATAATAATATAATAATATAATAATATAATAATATAATAATATAATAATATAATAATATAATAATATAATAATATAATAATATAATAATATAATAATATAATAATATAATAATATAATAATATAATAATATAATAATATAATAATATAATAATATAATAATATAATAATATAATAATATAATAATATAATAATATAATAATATAATAATATAATAATATAATAATATAATAATATAATAATATAATAATATAATAATATAATAATATAATAATATAATAATATAATAATATAATAATATAATAATATAATAATATAATAATATAATAATATAATAATATAATAATATAATAATATAATAATATAATAATATAATAATATAATAATATAATAATATAATAATATAATAATATAATAATATAATAATATAATAATATAATAATATAATAATATAATAATATAATAATATAATAATATAATAATATAATAATATAATAATATAATAATATAATAATATAATAATATAATAATATAATAATATAATAATATAATAATATAATAATATAATAATATAATAATATAATAATATAATAATATAATAATATAATAATATAATAATATAATAATATAATAATATAATAATATAATAATATAATAATATAATAATATAATAATATAATAATATAATAATATAATAATATAATAATATAATAATATAATAATATAATAATATAATAATATAATAATATAATAATATAATAATATAATAATATAATAATATAATAATATAATAATATAATAATATAATAATATAATAATATAATAATATAATAATATAATAATATAATAATATAATAATATAATAATATAATAATATAATAATATAATAATATAATAATATAATAATATAATAATATAATAATATAATAATATAATAATATAATAATATAATAATATAATAATATAATAATATAATAATATAATAATATAATAATATAATAATATAATAATATAATAATATAATAATATAATAATATAATAATATAATAATATAATAATATAATAATATAATAATATAATAATATAATAATATAATAATATAATAATATAATAATATAATAATATAATAATATAATAATATAATAATATAATAATATAATAATATAATAATATAATAATATAATAATATAATAATATAATAATATAATAATATAATAATATAATAATATAATAATATAATAATATAATAATATAATAATATAATAATATAATAATATAATAATATAATAATATAATAATATAATAATATAATAATATAATAATATAATAATATAATAATATAATAATATAATAATATAATAATATAATAATATAATAATATAATAATATAATAATATAATAATATAATAATATAATAATATAATAATATAATAATATAATAATATAATAATATAATAATATAATAATATAATAATATAATAATATAATAATATAATAATATAATAATATAATAATATAATAATATAATAATATAATAATATAATAATATAATAATATAATAATATAATAATATAATAATATAATAATATAATAATATAATAATATAATAATATAATAATATAATAATATAATAATATAATAATATAATAATATAATAATATAATAATATAATAATATAATAATATAATAATATAATAATATAATAATATAATAATATAATAATATAATAATATAATAATATAATAATATAATAATATAATAATATAATAATATAATAATATAATAATATAATAATATAATAATATAATAATATAATAATATAATAATATAATAATATAATAATATAATAATATAATAATATAATAATATAATAATATAATAATATAATAATATAATAATATAATAATATAATAATATAATAATATAATAATATAATAATATAATAATATAATAATATAATAATATAATAATATAATAATATAATAATATAATAATATAATAATATAATAATATAATAATATAATAATATAATAATATAATAATATAATAATATAATAATATAATAATATAATAATATAATAATATAATAATATAATAATATAATAATATAATAATATAATAATATAATAATATAATAATATAATAATATAATAATATAATAATATAATAATATAATAATATAATAATATAATAATATAATAATATAATAATATAATAATATAATAATATAATAATATAATAATATAATAATATAATAATATAATAATATAATAATATAATAATATAATAATATAATAATATAATAATATAATAATATAATAATATAATAATATAATAATATAATAATATAATAATATAATAATATAATAATATAATAATATAATAATATAATAATATAATAATATAATAATATAATAATATAATAATATAATAATATAATAATATAATAATATAATAATATAATAATATAATAATATAATAATATAATAATATAATAATATAATAATATAATAATATAATAATATAATAATATAATAATATAATAATATAATAATATAATAATATAATAATATAATAATATAATAATATAATAATATAATAATATAATAATATAATAATATAATAATATAATAATATAATAATATAATAATATAATAATATAATAATATAATAATATAATAATATAATAATATAATAATATAATAATATAATAATATAATAATATAATAATATAATAATATAATAATATAATAATATAATAATATAATAATATAATAATATAATAATATAATAATATAATAATATAATAATATAATAATATAATAATATAATAATATAATAATATAATAATATAATAATATAATAATATAATAATATAATAATATAATAATATAATAATATAATAATATAATAATATAATAATATAATAATATAATAATATAATAATATAATAATATAATAATATAATAATATAATAATATAATAATATAATAATATAATAATATAATAATATAATAATATAATAATATAATAATATAATAATATAATAATATAATAATATAATAATATAATAATATAATAATATAATAATATAATAATATAATAATATAATAATATAATAATATAATAATATAATAATATAATAATATAATAATATAATAATATAATAATATAATAATATAATAATATAATAATATAATAATATAATAATATAATAATATAATAATATAATAATATAATAATATAATAATATAATAATATAATAATATAATAATATAATAATATAATAATATAATAATATAATAATATAATAATATAATAATATAATAATATAATAATATAATAATATAATAATATAATAATATAATAATATAATAATATAATAATATAATAATATAATAATATAATAATATAATAATATAATAATATAATAATATAATAATATAATAATATAATAATATAATAATATAATAATATAATAATATAATAATATAATAATATAATAATATAATAATATAATAATATAATAATATAATAATATAATAATATAATAATATAATAATATAATAATATAATAATATAATAATATAATAATATAATAATATAATAATATAATAATATAATAATATAATAATATAATAATATAATAATATAATAATATAATAATATAATAATATAATAATATAATAATATAATAATATAATAATATAATAATATAATAATATAATAATATAATAATATAATAATATAATAATATAATAATATAATAATATAATAATATAATAATATAATAATATAATAATATAATAATATAATAATATAATAATATAATAATATAATAATATAATAATATAATAATATAATAATATAATAATATAATAATATAATAATATAATAATATAATAATATAATAATATAATAATATAATAATATAATAATATAATAATATAATAATATAATAATATAATAATATAATAATATAATAATATAATAATATAATAATATAATAATATAATAATATAATAATATAATAATATAATAATATAATAATATAATAATATAATAATATAATAATATAATAATATAATAATATAATAATATAATAATATAATAATATAATAATATAATAATATAATAATATAATAATATAATAATATAATAATATAATAATATAATAATATAATAATATAATAATATAATAATATAATAATATAATAATATAATAATATAATAATATAATAATATAATAATATAATAATATAATAATATAATAATATAATAATATAATAATATAATAATATAATAATATAATAATATAATAATATAATAATATAATAATATAATAATATAATAATATAATAATATAATAATATAATAATATAATAATATAATAATATAATAATATAATAATATAATAATATAATAATATAATAATATAATAATATAATAATATAATAATATAATAATATAATAATATAATAATATAATAATATAATAATATAATAATATAATAATATAATAATATAATAATATAATAATATAATAATATAATAATATAATAATATAATAATATAATAATATAATAATATAATAATATAATAATATAATAATATAATAATATAATAATATAATAATATAATAATATAATAATATAATAATATAATAATATAATAATATAATAATATAATAATATAATAATATAATAATATAATAATATAATAATATAATAATATAATAATATAATAATATAATAATATAATAATATAATAATATAATAATATAATAATATAATAATATAATAATATAATAATATAATAATATAATAATATAATAATATAATAATATAATAATATAATAATATAATAATATAATAATATAATAATATAATAATATAATAATATAATAATATAATAATATAATAATATAATAATATAATAATATAATAATATAATAATATAATAATATAATAATATAATAATATAATAATATAATAATATAATAATATAATAATATAATAATATAATAATATAATAATATAATAATATAATAATATAATAATATAATAATATAATAATATAATAATATAATAATATAATAATATAATAATATAATAATATAATAATATAATAATATAATAATATAATAATATAATAATATAATAATATAATAATATAATAATATAATAATATAATAATATAATAATATAATAATATAATAATATAATAATATAATAATATAATAATATAATAATATAATAATATAATAATATAATAATATAATAATATAATAATATAATAATATAATAATATAATAATATAATAATATAATAATATAATAATATAATAATATAATAATATAATAATATAATAATATAATAATATAATAATATAATAATATAATAATATAATAATATAATAATATAATAATATAATAATATGATAATATAATAATATAATAATATAATAATATAATAATATAATAATATAATAATATAATAATATGATAATATAATAACAAACGGCTTACTTCTATCCCTCCATCTTCCTTTTAGATTAAAATACTTATAAACACTAAAAACTATTGACGATTGGAAATAGAAAAATAGCATCACTCAAGGGCACTCGCCATACCAAATAGCCTATATAACAATCCGACAGTTAGATCTTTCTTTGTGTTTTCAGTACTAACCGCAATCTACAAGTGAAAGACCCGTATACAATCTTCAAACGAAAACCAAACGCCAGAAATATACAACTAGTGCCGCTGAAAACATAAATGTGTAAATTACAAATAAATAGCCCTTGCTATGCGATTCCGCGAACACATTAGCAAGAAAATCTTTAACCAATGCTACCACTTCTTCGCGTTACGTCCACTGTAAAACTCAAAAATTTAAACAATTTAACGCCTATTATAATCAATTTATATGACAAACGTTAAACCAATCACACTCTTCAATCCCACATTGCATTGTTCCAAGATTCCCCCGCTGTCATGGTTACAAAAGCACACAGCAAATGCCATTCATTCACAATTCACACACTTATTCCCTCAACGGCACCAATTATACACTTCTCACGTTTAACCTTCAACCAAAAACCATACACAAAACCCTCACCTGCAAATCACAACCAGTACCGAAAACACATAGAGACATCGAGCCGTCATACCCTTATACATACTATTTGGTATGGCTATTTGCCACCAGGAATCCATTCCAATCGTCATAATAATAAAATATAATAATAATACTATACTATATCCCTTATCTGTTTTGTTTGTTTGTTCACCAGCCATCATCACAATTCTGCTAACTTTACTAATCTCGGCTACCCTCCAACACTCCCAAATCTTTGCTTGCATACGTTTCCTGGGTTTTCTATATATAATTTTTTTTTTTTTTTAGTATTTTTTATTTTTTAAAGTCTTTTGTTTAACATTGTTCACACTTTTATATATAATTATCACTACCGCAACCGGCCGAAGGCGCGCAAACATTTGCTATAGCCACATATATACAATTTTAATTTATACCAAGAAATGATCGAGTCTAATTTATATTACAATTTTGACATTTTATGTTACAACACTACCAAACGCAAAATATAGCAGTTATCGAAAAACTAACATGCTTGTATCTGAATTCTTGAAAAAAAAATACGATATCACCATTCCAAGAAAATTATGGATACATAAGTGGTTATGTAGTAAGAATAACTGAAAAGATCATTAAATACACACCATGCATAAATTCACTTCATTCTGAATATGGCGGAGCCCATCCTACCTCTAAACTTATTATTTAAGAAAACTAGAGGAGGGTTGGTTATTTCATCCAAAGATGTTACGGATAACAAACAAATATTTCAAAACTACCAATATCAATCTGAAATTAAAAAATTAAAATGATTACGAATTTTATGGGATTTGCATATCGATGAATTGTTTCCATCATTACACAATCACCAATTTGACACAGAAATTGATATCATATATACAAATTATCTTAAACTATAATAAAATGTTTTTTCGCAGATTTCGAAGGAAATTAATGATGCGAATACCACACAATTAAGGCCGATTCATTATTAAAACTTTTTATTTTGTTATTTAAATAAATTAAATTGGCTTTTTTAATAACCAAATTATCTACGTTGGGAGTTGAGAAAATTTTATTTTGAAAATTTGTTTGTTTATGTTGGTAATTTGACATTTCACTCGATTTATTTTTATATTTCAAGGTTTTTATCGTACATTTAAAGGAAAAATCTTAACAAAAATTTTTATTTTTTTCTGAAAATAAATATTTTATAGTTTGAATAATTCAAATAATTCTTCAAAATATTAATGATTATTAAAATATTTGTATGTTTAATGATTAAATGCTACATTAATGTTAAAAAAATTAATATTGAATTTATTTCGAAGTTGAAGATGTTCAAGTACAGCTCTTTTTCGGAATTAACTTTTTAGAGTGTGAAGCCGATTTCATAGAAAAATTCTACAGAATTCTTCAGTAATATTTCTTCGGCAAAACATGACGGAATTAAATATTATTTGTCTTTTTTAGTAATAAATAATAAAATGCAATTTTAAGTTGGTATACACTTTCGGAATTTACTATAAAAGATAAACAATATTTAATTCCGTCATGTTTTGCCAAAGAAATATTACTGAAGAATTCTACAGAATTTTTCTATGAAAGCGGCTTGAGGCATATATAAATGCAGAGCAGTACAACTACAAAAAAAGTTCTACCATTCGTTTTGACTGTTTAATATGAGAAAAATTTTCATGTAGTCTTCATGTAAATACCTCAGTGAAATTATCACAGTCAGTTGCTATGATTATTTTTGACAAATACCAAAACTTCCTTTAATAAAAACCAACCTTATCTCGTAGCACACTTGGATATACCAAAAAATATTTAAAATTTATTTTTTTGGTTTTGTAATGGTATAATTCAAAACCATATAAGAAATATTTTTTGTTGCTATGACAATTTCAATAAAATTTTTCTTCATAGTTTTATTCGCCTTTTGACGCAAAGTTTAAATTACGACTGAAACCTAGAAATTTTTTTTTAATTACGGCAAAGGTGGTCAAGTAGTAATAGTTATTTGCTAATCTAAGTTGCCTAATTCTAGTTGAATATGCATTATGACAAATAAACAGTTGCTGAAGGCGCTTTTATGGTTGTGTTTATTCGTTCGGTAATTCGTTCCGTACTTTTTTTTAACCAATCACATTCCCTTATTTTACCCCTTATTTTCGTTCCGTATTTTTTTCATTAAGATGACCAACTTTTAACTTTTTGTTCGAACGATTATGGAGTAAAAGAGACAAAATTATACAATTTAAAAAGGATAGCAATACTATATACAAACAAATTTTGACAGTAGCAATAATTTGATTCGTATTGTAGAAGTTCCATCGTAAGTATATTTAAATTAAATATTAAATCATTGTAAATCAATTTTACATAAAATAAAATTAAAATCGTTGTTTCACGTAGGTAACAATTAAAAAAGCTACAATAAAATGACTGAAGGTAGGTGAAAATCTGTAATTTTTGCGATTTCAATATTAAATTTATAAATACAAAAATGCTCACTAACCTCACATTTGTTCTTTTTTATTTTTAGATTTTTATATCGAAAGTCGTATTATTGATTGTATCAAACTACAACCAATTTTATATGACTTAAGTCACAGACTATACAAAAATAATTTTGCGAAAAATCTAGCATGGGAGAGAGTGGCAGAACAAATGGGAACTCTAACAAGTTGGTAGTATTATAGTTGGTAGCTGCGTGATTTTGAATTATAACCCTTTTTTTTAAGATAAAGAATGCCAAGTTAAATGGCGTTCGTTGAAGTAGAGATTTAAGGCACTAGTAAGTGACCAGCCACAAAGCTGAAGCGCACCAAAACTTGTAAGCCGCAAAAACGAGTGGTTAATTAAGGAGATGGATTTTTTCAAGCCCTTCCTGATTGATGATCGGTAAGAGTTTTGAATTTTGCATTTATCTATTATCTACAAGCGTGTTAACAAATTTTTTATTCTAGACCAACCGAGACAAGCTTTCACGCCTGCTGGAAAATTCAACCTCGAGTTTCGAGCAAACGGTATATGAGATGAGCGATGATGTATATGCGGCAAGTGAGCCAACCAGCCCACTCTCTCTCGAGACAACGTTCAGCTCGTCAACGGCGTCAACTCCATTACCGGGTTCCTCTGGGACGCAAAAAAGGAAACGTGGTGGCAGCGATTCAGTTGTCAACGACCTGTTGGAGACAATGAAGCGCAACCAAAGGCTCGTATCCGAAAGAATGAATCAAAACATCGATCCGTTTTTTATTTCGCTTGCAAGGGATGTGGCAACATTAAGCAAAGAAAGCGTAATAAAAGCGAAAATTGCATTTTTGAATATAGTGAGCCACCACATTGATGAAGACAAAAAAAATAAATTAATATAATGTAAATTAAACAGTTGTAGTTATTTATTTAATCATGTATGTGATCATTTTGCCAAGATAATATATCCACATTGGTAAAATAATTCGCAAAACGATTTCTTATCTCAACAGCAGAACTATTTGGGTTATTCGACCCCATCCTTCCGATATTCCGAAATCCGTCATTATTTCCATCCGTTCTCCATTCCCCCAATACCAAATCACCATTCCCATTATAATGGTCGACGAGCTCATTATGGAAATACTGGTTGGTAGGTGTCTCCCGAGTTCATGCGCAACCAATTATGCAAGCATACCGCTGCTTTCACCATATTGACGGCCGATTCTCTGCTGGCAATAATCGGTTTACGAAAAATCCGCCATTTTGAACTCAAGACTCCGAACGCATTTTCCACAACCCTCCTAGTTCTCGACAAACGGTAATTAAAAACATCCTGTTCGTGTGCTAAAATTACCGATCTCCTTCCCGGAAAAGGGCGCATAATATTTTCCAATAATGGAAAAGCTTCATCTCCAACATAACAATAAGGAACAGTTATTGTGCTTCCAGGAAGTGTCACCGGATTAGGTATTTGAAGGGTGGGCGATGTTGATACAATTCGCTTGCCGAACTCACTCCTCTGAAAAAAGCCACTGTCATTGTTTTTACCAGATGCGCCAATGTCTACAAATATAAATTTATAATCCGCATCGCATACAGCCATCAATACAATGCTATGCGAGTTTTTATAATTGTAGCACGTACTGCCCGAATTAGAAAAAGCCTGGAGATTATAAAATTAATCATAAATATATACATATACAATAAAATATTATCATTTACCTGTACAATGACGTGTTTGCCGTCAATAGCTCCCAAACAGTTGGGAAAATTCCACTTATTATAAAAGTCAGCAGCAATGTTCTGCCATGTCGAAGTGCTTAATGGTGGAAATGTCAACGCCTTTAAATTATCCCAAATTGCAGCAGTCGTTTTCTTAATTATATTGGAAACGGTGGATACAGCTATTCGATACCCATATCCAATCGACATTATGCTGTCCCCGCTTGCCAAATATCTAAAATATATAAAAATGTTATTCTATGTTATTTAAAAACATTATAAATATTTCTTTTTCCAGTTACCGTAATGTTACAGACAGCCTTTCACCCGCAGTTATAGGATTAACAGCAAATCCCTCGTGCTTTTGAATAGCCGGTCCGACTATGTAAAGTAAATCATCGAACACCTCTGGTGTCATTCGATAAAAATTTTTAAAAACACTTTTATCATTTAAACGCATTTCTGCTATAAGGTTATTATAATAGCTTTGTGCAGCTCGCTGTTGCAGAATTTCAGTGGCATTGCATATTCTCCTTTTCCGTGTATGCCTATTCTGCATGTACCATATTAATAAACCAGCGGCAATATCATTATCCGATAGGATTAAATCGATATCACTATCATCCATAACAATAAAATCGAGAATAATTTTTTTAATAACAAAATAAATTTATTTTTTATTACACACAAAATAAATTTCTTTCACAATATATTTTATTAGTTTAACACAATATATTTTATTAGGCACAAAATAAGTTTTATATATATTATATTAATTAATTTTTCAACGAACAAAACAATTTTTTTCTCAAAATAAATATAGTTTTCTTTACAGACAAAATAAGTTTGATATATCTATCAAGAAACTGTCAAATGCTTAGATTTTTAATCGATAGGTGGTGACAAAATCGTTCCGTAAATCTTCATCAACCATAAAATCATCAAAATAATATTACCGAATGAACGAATGAACGAACGAACGAATGAACACAACCATAAAAGCGCCTTGACCACCTTTTGCTCTTATAGTACATAGCGCCGTCCGCGGCACTTTAAAGGCGAATACGTCATAAAAAATTAAGTTAGAAACAAATAATGCAAGGAAATATTTCAATCAGTTATTATACCTTTCGGAGAGCGTTTTACAAAATTGGCAATATTCCCAAATATTCCCTATTTTTTTAAATAAATGAGAAATATTTTATTCACGAATATTTTTATTAAATAACAATTCAAACAGTCTAATTTTATTAAATAACAATTTTTATAACTATATCTTAAAAATGTATATATACAATATACAAGTATACTAGTGTACAATATACAATATACTAGTTCTGATAGTTTCTGAAATTAATCAGTGGATATCTAGAAACGTCCTATAAATCAAGCATATTAAAATTATAATGTCTCAATATCTCCAAGCCGTAAGCTGTAATAAATTAAATTTACTTATTACCTGAAAGTTTAACAAAATAACAGTAAAATAAACCACCATAAAAACACTCGAAACACTTTACAACGCGTATTACATAGAGTTTTCCAATATTTAACTACAGATTAAAAAAAAATTAACACTAAAATTAAATGAAATAAACGTTAACCTGACAAAATAAGTCTTTGTATTTACAAGAAAATTTAATTCAATGTACACAAAATTCTGATCTTTATATAAATTACAGTTACCCATTAAATTGACAAAATATGTTATTATAATTTCAAAAAAAAAAATCTAATTAATATATATTTCAGAAAAATGACCAAACTTTATGTATTAAATGGCGTAATTGGGTTACGATTATTTATATATGTTGTTGTAGACTATGCCGGACCGCTTTATTTACGAGAATGATATAAATTTTTACATTGCTGAACAACAAAGGGATACACTGCATTTTACATATAAACTTCAATAAAAGTAGTCCAAATTAGACAAATGAGCAGCATGACGATGAAGTTAGCATCCCGGCCTCTAATTATACAGAATATGTAATCTAAAATAGAAATCAAGGCTTTGAGAATTCATGGCGCAGGGATAAAAGCACCGAGCCAACCGAAAATGCACTTTTACATATACTAAAAAGGAAAGGATAGGATAAATAGATATAGTATTGTTTCAATAAATAAAATAAGAAATAAATAAAAAATTGGTTGGAACTATAAATCGAAAACATCAATAATCGAATTGTAAAAAATTCGATATTGTAAACATAATTTGCATTTTTTTGTTAAATTATCCAATAAAGGTGCCTGTAATTTAAATAAATAAAATCTATGGTATAATTGCATTTCTAAAAGTCGGAGACACATATCTGTATGTACCTTTTAAATCATGTTGCGTTATCTAATTTTGTTAAATCTAATCTATTTCAATTAATTTTGATTGCTATTTCGTCTGTTTGTATCACAATTGTTATATCCTTGTGTTGTTTATATCCTACTTAATTATTTAATCTAATCCACTAACACAATTTAATCCCAATGTATTTTATTAGAATGCTTAATTAGATATTTAAATTTTTCTAATTTATTTTTTATTAGAACGCTCAGCCAAAAAAAATTTTTTTTTGGTTAAATTTTAATGAAATTTTGTTGGAGTGTTTTTTTTTATCAAAATACCAGGGGTTATTATTTTATGTGTGTTTTTATTAATGTAATTTAATACTTTGGCTGTGAATTAAAATAAATGAAAAAATGTCTTTGGGCGGCATTCCAACAAAAAATTTTATTCGTTATACAGTATATATTTTGGAAGATAATTTACAAAATTTTAGCAAATTTAGATTTATAAGCATTATTAGTTTCGAAGTTTTATTATTCAGGTGACGGCTATAATACCCCGAATCAAGAACAATTCCAAAACAACGATTAAAAGTCGACTAACAACGACTAAAAGTACTCTTAAACCAATATACTGTCCATCGGACCCATCAAAAATACCAGATTTACTCGAATTTGTTTAACGAGGTATATTTCAAAGCATTCCATTACAGTGGGAAATAGTCTAGAAAAGAACACTTTGATATTCAGTGAAGACAGAAAAATCTTATTAAAGCACTTATTAAAAAATTACGATATTAAATTGAACAATTTTAATTTTTTGCGTGCTTTACAGTGATATCAAATATCGAAATCTAAATCTAATAAAATTTAAATTAAATTAACAACTCAGTTTATTCATTAATGTATCCATAGCACCCTCTTGAGATTTTTATATGAATATTATCAATTTTTAATTTGTCTGTATCTATCGACAATCTATGTTACAGAACAAATTGGATTTTATCAAATCGATTGAAAACACATCATCATTGCTTTTTTGTTCAAGTTTCGGGAAAAAATAAACGAGAGATGGAGGTAATAACAACCGTCTAAAATTGTACATGTTAATAAAATGATTAGGTTGGAGAAGAGGTGTTAGTTTAACTTTTAATTTGTTAAAATCTCTGTTAAACTTCTATTTAAAGTTTACACAGCATACATATTACAGATGTATGGAGTCTATTTCCACGCATATTAGGCAGGTAAACAATCGAAAGAAGAAGAACAATCGAAAATTCTAAAAGTTATATTTCCTTTCTTAGAATAACTTTTTATGTGGAATTGTTGGTGCTATTTTTAAAATGTCTCCAAGGCAATTAAATTGTTTTTTTTTTTTTAAATTATTTATAAATATGCAAAGTATGTTAAAATATTTATGGAAATCTGTGCTGTTGGCTTCTTGAGATTAGGCTACTATACACGAGTTAGAAACATAATAAGATTACAAAATTACTCAACGATTTTAAATCTGTTAATAAGGGTTAATTACGAGGACTAACCGCAGACAACTATGCTTTAAAACACGCTACGTGCACTGCTAAAGTATATATAAAAACCTTCCAAACGCCGACAAACTGAAGTTGTACAAGGTAAAGTTGAGTAGCTCGTAGTTGTTAGCCCTTAATTGACTCAATGTGAGGGAGCTAAATAATTTGTATTTATCAGTGGTTTTGATCTATTCCTTTTTTAAGGTTACCTATACTAATTCAAAATACAAACAATAACCCTAAACAACTAATCATTACTGACAAAGAGTAAGCAGACAGTTTATCTAAATATTTTAAAAAACTTATGAAAATAACTCATCCAATACAAGTAGTCACTTTTCAACAGTTCTTTATAGCAATTCAAACTTTTTTAGTAGATACAATACCAAACATACATTTTCTATGTTAGAATTAACCAACAGGTATAATTAAAGTTATCAGAAATTTGAAAAGTACTAAATGGTCAAATCTAGCTACTTTCCCAATGTTTGGAAATTGTGAAAATTCTTCTTATTTCTAAACATGGACAAGATGTTTCCTCTAATTGTCTACTAAATCATAAAAAAGACAAGTATTTTAATTTATGCTTCAATGCATTTGGAAAATTTTTCGAAAAATGTTAACATTAAGATCGAAAACCACTTGGATCGGAGTTAAATAATATTATTCCCAAACCGATGTGAAGCTAGCACGAAAAGTTAGCACGATTATTTTAAAATTGTACATAAGGTAATACTTTTATCAAAGATTTAAACCAATATTTATAGTTTATGGCATAAACAATTTAATCAAATCAAATTGTTGGCAAATAATTAAAAAAATGTAAAGCTTTTTGATGTTTATTATCAAACTTTACTAATTCAATAAGAAGTTTAAATAATTTGTTTAATCATAATAATTAAATATGCATTTAATTCTGTGTACTAAAAAAATGTTGGTTGGAGTATTAGATAGAGATAGCACGAAAAAAAAAATCATAAAGATAATAAATGGAAATTAAAACTAATAAAAAAACAGAACAGCAATATGCGATTTGCATAATTTTTACAAACGATTCACTAATGAGCACTAAAATAACGTTTCAATTGTAATTTATAAAAACTAAAATATAAATCCTTAGATCGAAATTAACAAAATTTTAGTAAAAACCTAATGACTAACGATTCGCGCTGGACCCTTTCAAACATTTGTCGGGCATGGAATCAGTTTTATATGAGAGTAGAATCTACATCGAACTCATCACAAAAATATTAAAATATTTGTATGAGTCAGAGAGGAGTACTAAAACTTCGTGCTAGACCCTTCCAATCATTTGTCGGATATGAAACTGATTTCATATCCGACAAATGATTGGTAGGGTTTAGCACGAAGTGTTAGTACTCCTCTATGACCCATACAAATATTTTGATATTTTTGTGATAAGTTCGCTGTAGATTCTACTCTCATATAAAACTGATTTCATATCCGACAAATGATTGGAAGGGTCTAGCACGAAGTGTTAGTACTCCTTTCTGACCCATACGAATATTTTGATATTTTTGTGATAAGTTCGCTGTAGATTCTACTCTCATATAAAACTGATTTCATATCCGACAAATGATTGGAAAGGTCTAGCACGAAGTGTTAGTACTCCTCTCTGGCCCATACGAATATTTTGATATTTTTGTGATAAGTTCACTGTAGATTCTACTTTCTTATCAAACCAATTCCATTTAAATGTAATTTTCTTTTTTTTCGTGATAACTTTTTATTTTCATATGTTATTTGAAGTATTTTTCGTGCTAGCTTGTACTAAAAATGGGTTATTCAAGATCCACACCATTAGTGTTACCATAGTTTTTTTCGTGCTAACTTTTCGTGCTAGCTTCACAGACATATTCCCAACGAATAATTAGAGTTTAGGAAAAAATACTTAACAAGTCATCAACTTCTTAGAATAATTACAAATATAAAAACTGTTTTAAACAATATACAATCTACAGTGCTTGTACTATTTGATATCGAAAAGCTTTTGATAAAGTATGATAAGCAGGTTTAATTTAGAAAGTAATACAATTCAATTTTTTTTTATATATTGTTACGATTTCTCTAGAGTTAAACCATAGATTAAGATATAGTGAAGAACGCATATACACAAGCAACAAAAATTTATATTAAGAATAATAATAGAGAAAGTAAAAATTAAAAGAAGCAACCGTTTTTTTAGTTACTGTATAATGAAGGTTTGTAAAATATGCATTCGACAATGAAAGAATAAAAAATATAACCAAGTAGCCTTTTAAACAAAAAAAAAATATTTTCTTTGTAGTTGAAAAATATATATTTGTATTTTGTACAGTAAACCAAAAAATGCTTTTTAATTTTTATTTAAACTAGTGGTACCCGTCAGCATATTAGAGATACCCGTCACTTACTTTTATTTTTTGTTCTAATTGGATCATCTTTTTATGTCTTAATCTATGATTAAACATAAAGACACCTATAAAGTTGTAATAGTATTACTAAAATTGAGCAAATATTATGATCTATAAAATAGCGTATTGACATTGAAAAAATAAAATGAAATACTTGAAAAATAGATTATTAAAGATACAAGTAATTTGAGTTGAGATGAGTTGTGTATAAAACACGAAAGAGCTAAAATTAGTATCATAGCCCCCACCTCTGAATTAAAAAAGTAAAGTATTGTTGTTTAAGTATTATAACTGTTGTTAGAATAAAGAATTATTTATTGTTGTAAATTTGAAATAATTATGTTATTTATTGAGGAAATTATTGTGATTGTAAGTAAACAGTGTTGAAGTGGAAACTGTTGTGTATTGTGTATTTGTTTGTGAAGAAGTGATTTGTGGACTATAAATATCAGTGGAATTTATTCACAATTCCGTGATACGAACCGGCAAAAGGCAAAACGTTGCAATATTGTAACGATTTCTCCAGAGTTAAACCTAGAGACACCTATGAAATAGGTTTAGTACTGGATAAAATATAGAAAATAAAATAATAGCGTAGGGGCATCTCGAAAAAGTAAAATGGAACCGATTGATTGATTGATTTGGTTGATTAAAGTGTGCGTCCAAAGACGAACCAGGAATTTCCGAAATACCGGGAACCGCCGTACAACCGTGTTACATATAACAAAACCGAAGGAGTAGATAGAATTTTGTAATGACAGACTCGATTACAGACACCCAAGCGATCGATAGTTAGTATTTTCTTTTGTGACTGAGGGAAAGGAAAGGTAAGTTAGTAATTTTCCTGTAATCTGCAATGTTTCTTTGAAAAAATAGATCTATCAATAGGCTAATTTCTCCAAGCCGTAGGCTGTAATAAATTGAATTAGTTTTCCCTTGAAATTTACAATTAAATTATAAAAATATAATAAATATTAAAAATATAAAAATATTAAAAATATAACAAATATAGCAATAAAAAAAATATTAAAATATTTAAAAAAAATATTAAAATATGAAAAATATAAAAAATATAAAAAATATAAAATAAATATTAAAAAAGAAAAAATATGGAAATATGGAAAATATAAAAAATAGAAAAATAGAAAAAATATAAAAAATATATAAAAAATATAAAAATATGTGAAATAGAAAAAATATAAAAAATATATAAAAAATATAAAAAATATAAAAAATAAAAAAAATATAAAAAATATAAAAATATAAAAAATATAAAAAATATAAAAAATATAAAAATATAAAAAATATACAAAACATAAATTACAAAAATTATTATATAATTTTATATTTATATCTCCTCTCGCCCCTCTTCTTGCCCCAGACACTTGCTTAACTTTCGTCCGTTATGACGTGGCAACCCTAAACTTTGAAACAAGATTATGATAACAAGATTATGCATGCGATTATGCATAAAAGATTATACACGTCGATGCCATCGATTGACTCGTAGCGGGAAATATTTTTAGTACGAATGTGAGTATATGTGCTGAGCACCATTGCTCCTACATAGAGAAGATGCTCCCTGAACATTATTTGTTGATTCATCTTCTTGGTTGATGGCTTTTGATGGCCTTCATGCCACGTTTTACCTCATATGAAGTACCCATGAATCTCTTTATGTTGTGACTTGTTGCTTGATTAATTGATGGTAGTGATATAAAAGTACAAATAAATGCTTTCATGGTATTGGGTTTGGTATTGCGTTTGTGGTCATATCTCTGCCTCAGTTTTTGCGTGACTTCAATATAATTTGCTTCTGTATTATTGAAATGGTGTAATAAATTTGAAGCTTTACCTAAAATAAGGCCTTTTAGATGGAATTTTCGTTAATGATGCTTTGTCATAAATAGACGCAACATATCGGTATAGTCACCCTAGAATTTATAGGAATATTTAACTTTGGAAGTATAATATCTAACCCCCCTGCGATATTAGCTGGAGATTTTATGATTTAATTCATGTTTGGCGTTGTCAATCCAGCAAGCTTTCGAATGGCTCGTTTCAAGTTTGTTATGGTTTTGCAGTAGTTTTCATTGTGTGTAGTCTATCGATGTCTACATCTAAATCCAACCCAAAATGTTACCCTCTATTTCTTACAAGGTGAAATCCAATCTAATCTATAGCGATCTATTCCAGTGAGGGTAAACTTTATATTTTATTATTAAATATTCATTTTTTAATTCTGGTCTGATTCTCGAAGTGTGAATTCCTGATAGGAAGGAGGCAACATTGAGTTTGGAAAAAAATATTCTGGCGATATTCCGATTTCAATGAGGTACATGGGAATAGTGTGTTTCGTCGTCGATGCGTTGAATGGTGTGCAAGTATAGTTTATTCATTTCTGAAATGTCACATTCCAACTGTTGACGTTTTCGAAAATCTACTCGATCAATTTCTTTGACTATTTTAGAAAATTCATCATCATACGAAATGGATAATCCAAGAAAACAATGGGAGATTATTAACTCTGTGTTCGGTGAAGAGTCATCTTTTGCTGAAAAGATGAATCTGACGTTAAACACCTAGATCAAGCAGTGGTTACCAAACTGTGTAATGAATTCTTTGTAAAAGTACCACTTTAACTCAATAACAGCATTGATAAAGCCAGTTGCACTGCCCAAGATGAATCGAATATGGGTTCGCAAATTATATTTAGCTCACTACTTGTTTTTTCGTGCCTGTTGATGAATGTGAAATCTTGATTTCTTGTTTAAAAACACTGACGCAAGTGAACTTGATGAATATCTAATAGGAGCAAATCGTTTTAAATATTGAATCACCTCTGGAACATATCTTTAATATTAGTTTATGTAATGGAATTTTTCCCACCGAGAAGAAAAGGGCTGATGTTATCTTACCTCTTTTTAAAAATGGTGATTCGACTAATATGTCTAATTTTTTTACCGATTTCCTTGTTATCAGTGTACTCTAAAATTTTGGAAAAAATTATGAAGGAAAGAATTTCTGAGCAACTGCCAATTCGGTTTTAGACCTAATTTAGGTAATCAGAAGGCGCTTCTGTGCTACTTCAATGATGTGTGAGCTAACTTGAATTCTAACCGCAAAGTGGCTGGTTTATTTATTGATGTAACAAAAGCTTTCGATAGAGTTAACTGCAAGTTGTTATTTCCGTAGTGTTTTATTGAATATGCAGAAATCATTCCTAGCGAAATCATTGCCGATGATATTGCTTCCTCTTATCAAGCCGAGAATAGGATCAAACTTTGTTGTATTTAAAAGAGGACTTATTTTGAGCAGGAAAACCCGATTCATACCTTTTCTGATGCAAAATCAAATTCATGGTACTCCAGATGTTATAACATTACATTCATCTTATTTGGATTACGTGCACAATCGATGTGATGATCAGTGTGTTAATTAAAAAATTGGATTTGTTCAAGAATTTGGCAGTATATTTATCGAGTCTACATTGAAGTTTGGAACTCATACTGCCAAGCTTTCTAAGCTGATGTAGCCAACGGTTAGGAAACTTAATATTCTAAGGGACCTGTGTCCAAGAGCACTGTCTGAATAGTTGACATGCAAGAAATTGTCACTTCCAACGTCACAACCATGGGACCTACAACTGTAACACTTAACTCGCGATTCTTTCGAAAATGTTTTAATGTGTTCGTACTCCCCAAAATTACAACGATAACAGCGAATCATGTAGTTAGTATCAGTTACATAAAAAAGTTAACAAATTGTCCTCTAAGCGCTCCAACTTTTTTTGAGGACAATGAAATAAATATTGTTTTAGGAGCAGACTACTTCTTTCACGCCCTGAAACCAAAATAAATTTATTTGATGAAAAATGTTGCACAAGAAAATATATATGGATATTTGCATGTGGCTATCATTGATGAATGAAGTTTATCTCATATGTTAAGGCAACCTGTTCATAAAATTAAGAATGACGTTTTATTGTGCAGTTACCATTGAAACCAAATTCTCCATGACTAGGAGAATCTTATAGAATGGCCTTACAGCGTCTATTATCCAAGCGACAAACAATGAACACGTATCTAGAATTTGGACGAACGTATTGCGAATTTATGGATGAATAACTTAGGTCACATGAGAGTAGTGCAGAATGAATCGGAGGGCAGTCACTACAAAATTTTACTATATATTCTACATCATGAACTATTACGCGAATCAAGTACGATAACAAAATTATGAGTGGTTTTCGACGAATCAACTCCAACCTCAACCGGTAAATCAATAAACTAAAAGTGTCACCGACATTGCAAGACAACTTAGGGACCATAATAGTAAGATTTCGAAGGTTTAACAGAGCTTTATGAGCAGTTAAAGTCAAAATGTGTAGCCAAGTTTTGGTCGACAAAAGGCATACGCCGATGATGGTGCAAGTAATAAATAGTTTTAGGAATTCAGGATTTCAGTAAACTACAATACTTTTATATCATAGAAAGCAGGTGTTAGTTTTAACTATATAGATTAGAATTATATTGTCATTGTTGTACTAACTCTTAAATATATTTAGGTGTCTATAACCCCTCTGAATTAACACAAAATCTTTAAATCTTCTGCTGTATCACAATACTAAAAGCTCAAAATTATTAAATTTCATTACTCGCTCGACGTTAAGATTAATAATCCTTCTAATAATAAAATATGAATTTATGTACATATTTTATCTTTAATATAATACGAAGTACTTATCTTACTTCAGGAGGAAAACAACTCATCTAAAATTATATATTTTCCAACAATTCTTATCACTACAATTCATAATATTTATTTTAATTTCATTTTTCTAGATAAACATTAACAATAACATTTTCAATTTTCATCATTCGTAAAACTTTTGTAAACCCTTGCCTACACTTCACAATAGTAAATAAAATTATCTCGTGCTGGGATTACTAAGAATAAAAAAAAATATATATATTTGTCAGATAGTGATAACATTAACAAGATTGCATGACATAAATCATAAATATTGTACGAGATTTGACAAATAGTTGAGCAGGGTACCAACTAAAAGTTTTGTTTGTTTAAGACACTTAAATGTTTCCATCCAATTAAAATGAAGAGACACGAGTACCAATTGTTTGGTTTAGTTTTCGTTTCAATTTGTTAGTTTGCAAACTTTTTAAGTTTATTTTGCAATTTGCATTCACTGCAAGAGTTTACGAAAACTGTTATAGTAATTAACTCTTTAAACACAAAAGTGGTTTTCACCAACATAAATTATGTTTTACTTTTTGTTTTGACAATTTTTTGTATGTTTGTGGTCGGAAACAATATACAAAATACAAATGGTTACCATTTTTAAATATTCTTGGTACACGAATAATTGGGTAGACAAAAAAAATATGTCTGGGTTTCTTGAGTTGCTAGGGCAATGCCCCTTTCCGAATTTTTATGATTAGACTAGCTGACCCGGCAAACGTTGTTCCGCCATATATTCTATAGATAATATTTTCGTTGTTAAATAAAACATAACAAATGTATTGTAAATGTATGGGGGAGGGATCTGTGACAAAAAAAGGAATGGAGCGCTGTAGACGATGACCGCCGATAAAAACAAAAAAAAAACACCAACCATTAATTTTCTCAATTTAATGTATTGCATTAACGTAACGGACATGTTCATTGTTTGATCTCTTAAAAGTTAAATGTAAAGTGAAAAAAAGTAATATATTTTTTATCCTAAAATAGGAAAATGGAATAAAGAAAATCAATATTAATTTCAGAGTGTACGATATTTTTTGTCAGTCCGTCTTTAGCCATAAGCTCGATGGCTTGCCCACGCGAAAACATGCCAGGTCTGTGGAAATCATTGGAATTCGTGGCATCAAAAACCGGAGATCCAACTTTCAGTCGTAGAAGGTGTGGCATGCCTGGGTGTTCCAAAGTGTTCAAAAACTCTGTTAGATAATTTACAGCTTCGTTGGCATCGCAAACTGTATCGATCGATTTGTATGATACCAAGTCGACTGGCAACTGTATCTTGAAGTTTAAATCATCGATGTCTACATTTTTTGCTCCCAACACCACATTTTCTGCTAGCCACGCTTGATTTATGTATTGTGTGCGTACATCGGGAAATATGCGTTCGATGAAAGCATTTTGCGAATCAACCATTGTGAAGAAATTGGTGAGCAATTTCCAGTATGTATTCAGTATTTTCACAGCAATTTTTCCATCGCCGATATCTAACAATTGGTTTGAGGATGTGTCGGCAGATGGATCTTGTAGCATTTGGACGCGCATGTTTAATTTTAGCTGGACTTTTTCAACGCCACAGTGGCATGATTCAAAGGAAGCGTTGATTTAATCTGCACCCGTTCAACGTGGAATGACGGGAAATTTGTGTCTGAAGTCGCCTGAAACGAGTAACTGAGTGTTGCCGAATACTTTGTCGTTGTTTTTTATAGCTTTGAGTGTTCTGTTCAACGCCTCAAGAGAATGTTTGTGTGCCATAGTGCATTTATCCCAGATGATAATTTTGCATTGTTTCAGCGCTGTGGCCATGGACGATTGATTTCTATATTGCACATGCGTCTGGGTTATTTTGAATATTCAGTAGTAGCTTAAATGCTGAATGAGCTGTTCTGCCTCCATCAAATAAAGTTAGAGAATTAGCGAAATGAAAAATGTTTTTTCAGTTCCAACTGGTCTATTCAAAAAAAAAAGAATCCACCTTGTCCTGTCGAAACTGCTAGCATAATGCCGCCGTAAATGATTTTTGGTTCATGAGTCAGTATTGGGACAATGAGCGTAACGGTCGTTGCTATTTCTGCAGTATCGTACTGTGCAGCTCACTCATACCGACATGACTTTTCGATACGTCTTCAACAACAGGCGCATTGAATCTACGCAGCTGCTTTCCAGCAGGAACCACCTGTTTTATCAGGATTGATGACAATATCGTAATTGTCACTTTGCAATTTATGCATGTGTGATTTGAAGAATTCCAATAGTTCATTATGTTCATTCAATATGGCGTCCAGTTCACCGACAATGCGCCTGGCATCGAATTAAGGTTATTGTAGCCGCAACGTGCATCCACACGATTGATGTCCTCACCGCCCATAAAGTAGATTTGTAAAAATTAATTTATTTTAGCTGACTCATGGTTGAAACTATGGGGAAATTCTTTATTTATAGAACCAGTTTATTTTTTATTTATAGAAATGGGTCCCTTTTCGGATGAGTGGAATATTCAATATCTGGCTTTTATTCGAATGCAAGACGAAGGAAAGAAGCGAATGTAAATACTCGATGTACTTGTTAGCGTTGTCAGTCATTTGCTCTGCGTAACGTGTTTACGAACCGGTGCGATTGCCTCCGTTCCAATTGTCGTTGTTGATTTTGTTCAGCTCGTGCTTGTTGTGATTGAGATCCATGCAATTACGACATGCTCATACGCATATTTTCTTGTTATCTTGTTGGACTTGTGCGTGTGCACTTTGCTGCCATTGAGGGTGGGAGTAGAAAGGTTTTTGGGGTTAAAGGTATTTTTTGATGCTAAATCAAAACAAAATACGAAAAAAAATGTTTGTAAAAATAATTGAAATAGAAAAAAAATTCTGGATAGGGATACCCTAAGAACCTAGCGGTATGAAATATATTTTACGACCTATTCTCATAACTACCAAATACACATAAAAAAATTTATAAAAATCGGTTGAGCCGTTTTTGAGGAGTGCGACCATAAACACCGTGACACGAGATTTTTATATATTAGATATCATTTGTGGAAATAAAAAATTGATTCGATATGGCTCCAAATTGATTAACAATGGCTTCCGAGTGGATGTTCTGGTTGCACAGGGTAAAGAGAACCACTCAAGATAGACTCTTACTTGAAAAATATATTTCTGATTTTTCCGAAAATTATTCAAATTTATACAAACTGTAACCTTTCTTATTTTGTGAAACAAAAAAACGATGTCGCAGCTTTTGATAAAGGTATCATTAGGTATCACTATTACGTGTGCTATTAATTTTTCATTAATTTTCGTAAATTTGCAAGGGCCTACCTCTGTTCGCATTTTTATGATAAAAAATGTTTTATGGCAATGTATGAATATTTTTTAACAGCATTTATACTGTTGGGTCTCAATAGTGAGGTAGTGCGGAGATAAAGGAACCCAGTTCTCCTCATCTCCAATGGATGGTCACGCACTCCGCATCACAACAAAATCACTTTGTTTTGGAATACCACAATAACAGTTTAAAGTTCAAACGGATCACTATGGCATCCGGCTTTGTTTCATATTTATGAAAATTTTCATTATTGCATATAAGTGCAGTATTTTTATCTACCAGAGTGCCGAAGTTTGTTCCATTATTGCTCATTAAGCTATAATAATCTCGTTGCTCGTGCACACACTATCAAACATTTTATTAATGTGACGATTTCGGTATGACATATTCAATTCAGGAGCATAAGTAATTAATTTTCACGCACCCTCCGTGGCGATGCATATTCTCTCTAACTCTGACTCCGATGTATTTTATGGTTTTTCCAAATGCGCTGAACCTGAACATAAAGGTCCTATATTTTTTCTATTATTTCTGTTAATTCTATTTCGGTCAGTGGAATATTAAATGGCAATGCCATTAATAAGGATATAAATACCATCAAATTAGTGAGTGGAAAATTGCCAGTAGAAAATATTATTGGAGAGGCAAACATATTAGACGGTTATATTGGAATAGCTATTTGGTGGTTACCAAACTTTGGTCCTACTACTAGGTATTACGAGGACTGACTGTTCCACAGGATGACCCGATTGTTTTACAGTTAGACGACTTGATGTGGAAGCCCCATGTTGTCTAGTTCTGGTATATTATTATTGTTTTAATCTTCCTTATTCAGAGAATCTGCACTATAAGAGAAAAACTGCTTTGGAATAAGAGAAAACCTGCTTTGTTTGGGCGCCATCAGTAACGAGTCTGGGGAAACCGTAAACAGAATTACTATAGGTAAGAGGTTTTGGAGCGGTTTTCTAAAGCTGGCTAAACTCAGAGTATGGGCATGGAGTTTTCGAAAAATCAATTATTAATTTTGAGTCAAAGATTTATTAGTTTCTAATCAGGAACTATAAAATCTAAGCAAAAAATTTCTGGAAATTACTAAAATTAAGATTTGTATGCTAATCAGGTCTTTTCCTTTCAAAACAGTTTTTTTTCGAATATTGGGTCGAAGATAAACTATTGTCAAAATGAACTTCACCTTCATCAACTAACATCTTCTTCCTGATCTGGTTAAAATCCATTAAGTTAGCACTCTATTGATGTCAGCAATAACAAATTCAGGTCAAGCTTCGGTGGAATCTGAGCAGTGGAAGCTAAAATGTGCAAATAAAAACAATCAGATGCTCTCATTAGATGCCACCGAAAAAAGTATCAGCTTTTGTAGTTCCCTGATTTCTGTATAGTGTCCGCAAGGCAGATACAAGGATCACATTGTGCTTGAACGCAAGAAAAATAAATTCTGTGACCGAGAAAGATGATTATTTTTACCTTTAATTGGCAATGTTTAAGAAGTCTGAACAACACATAACGACTCTAAGCTTTTCAAACATTGATATTATCTCTTATCTCCGGTTATGTCCTTTGTAATTCTGAATCAATCAATTGACATTAATTGCCGTATTTATCACTGTTGAGGAGGCAGTTCTCTTTCAAAAGACTCCCAGTAGCGAGAGACATACTTTTTTATAAATTTTTTGCAAATGAGCCCACATTCAGTATACCGAGCTAGAATTTTACGAGCTCCTTAAACTTCTTAATTTTACGTCCTCCAACTGCTAGTTTTCTTGTAAAAGTTAACTATTTTAGTAAACCGGCTTGTCATATTTTTCAAGTTTTAAATAGTTAGATAATAGATTTATATACTCATTCTCTAATTTTAAATTCATAATTTCCCAAATCTCTATTGAAATTATCAGGATTCTATAAATAGAACTGGTGGTCTTTCTGTTATTCAAAAAAATCCATCTGCTTTGCGTAAGGATGTCGGTAGCTCCACTTTTTGTTTGAGTACTCTCACAAAAACCTTAACTAACCATTTTTACATGATTCCTAAAATTACGTTCAGATAAATCAAGAATAAGGCCTTTTATGAATATTTATATAAATGTTAATGCTTAAAGAAATTAAAACTCAAATTTCGCATGAAAACAGTCTGGTTTCGTCTACAATCTCACAATATAAGTATAATAAAGTAAATACACTTAAAGGTATAACCAATAAAATAAACAAAATAATATAAAAAAAAATTCTTGGAACAGGTGCTGTATACCCAAAGATTTCGTAATTTAAGAAATTATCGATTTCAATATATGTCACTTCAAGATGTGCCGTGAATTATTTAATATACAGATTTAAAAATCTTCTATATAGGGGTGTTTCGTAGATGTACCTTCGATCAACTGTATTCAATTTTATTATGTCATTGTTGCAACTTATATCAATTATGTCTTAAACAAGTAAACTCCCGAACGATATATTTAAATCATTGAACCTATTCCATGGAAGTAAACATGATGCTTTGAAAATTGTGAAATAAAATTTTTTTCTTAGATAAACCGAAGTTACTAAATTATTAGGTATACAAAACTAAGTCAACTTAAAGTTATATATTAGATGGGACATACTTACTGTCATAGTATCTACCGTATAAACATCGTTTGTTTTTCCAATTTTCTTTTTATTCACTTTTATAAGCTTCTTTAACATCAAACAAAAATTTAATCGATTCGATTTTTCCAATAAATTTATTTTCGATACAGATGAACTGTATAGGTGAGGGACGAACGGAACGAGAGTCGACGAACGAATCGAAACCAACGTTAGTTTATTTATAGTAAACATGAAAATTGTTCATTCATTTTACATTTTCATTTTGTATAATAAAAATCGGAAAAAGAGGGTCAAACACGGAGATAGAACATATAAATTTTATTCGCTTTCTACACACAGAGACTATTAAAATTTAAATTTTTTTGTGTTTGTTCGCTTTAAAATTGTTTCCTAAATAAGAAAATTTCCAATAAAAGTAAAACCAATGGATGCTGTTTTCTTTTCTTACCTGTAAATTTTGGTATGCTTCCAACATTTAGTTTTGTATAAAACTATATTGTTTTTATTATTAGTTTAGATATTTTATTGGATTTTTTTTTCGGTTGGTGCCAAAAAGATAACATAAATGTGTCTTAATGTACGGTTATCGTCTTAAAGGTAAATTTCTGGTAGACAGAGAAATCAATTTAATTTGTTTTTTTATTGGTTCCGTAATACCCTTGGTTCACTTCACCTAATTTGCGAGTCTTTTCATCGGTAGCATTCTATAATTGGATATAAACAACTCTTATTGTAATATGGTACTGTTATTTGGAATCCTATTTTATGATAATTTTTTAAATTGCATAGAAAGTGTACGAATTGCGTGTCAAGTTGGCCCGAAAAATATACCGAAACAACATTTTTCGGTATATTTCGGTATAAATGTGTATAGCGAGTTTTGAAAATAGAAAATATAAAAGTTTTTATCGCTTTTATGAGATAAAATATTTCAAAAAAATTTTGGAATGAGGTACGATTTTTGGCACTTATTTCTTTTTTAGTGACATGATTTGTAAAAGCATAATCCCAAGTAGCGCAATCTGTCTCAATTGTTATAATATCTAATTTGTAGGTTAAACGACGTTGGCGCAACTTACATAAAGGTATAATGTACATCTTTGAAGTTATTAATGCAAGAAACATTTCAATGACTAATTTGCGATTCCAATATATCGTCGGCTTCTGGAGTTAGTTTTACGAAATTTTATAGGATATTTTGACTTCATAATATCTTTAAAATATCTTTTACTATCGAATAAGTTAAATGTGCGTCCAAATTATCTTTAACTAGATGTCGCATGATGGTCGGAAAAATATGCAATTTTTTACTTCATATTATGAATTTGACGTTTAAGGTTCGAATAACAACAATTTATTTAAACGTAAAAAAAAATGTTTACACTAAAAACTAAAATGTCAAATAAAAAAGTTATTGTTTGTGTTAAAAAACCATCTAAATACAAGTATTTTTGGTAAATCAATTTATAGTTTATAACTTAATAATACCTTATCTTAGCTAGAAATTCGCAAAATATTATTGCCGAAAATTCGATATATCACGACGAAGACATTTTCTGTAATGGATTCATTCCAGAAGAAGAGGGAATGGATTATCAGCTACCATGAATAGTTTACTTGACAAAGAACATCCAGTTTTCGAGCATTTAAAAGATTGGGCTTTAAGTAATAGAATCACGCATACTGCAGTAAACGAAATTTTTATTAAACGATTATAGTGTCAAGAACTTACCACTGGATAGAAACTATGCAGAAACTTTTATGCCGCCAAGGCATGTGAAAATCGTGCAAACAGGAAGATTTTAGTCCAATGGTGTAAAAAAAAAGTTTAAAATATTCATTTTGGCCAATGTAGAATTGCCAAAAGTTGCACCAATGATAGTAGCTATATGCTATAGGCAAACTAAGCCACCAAGTTTATTTGAATATTTACTAGTTCGTTCAGGAGTTTAAAGTGCTTTTAAAAAATTGAATTCAAATTAAAGGTCATGGAATAATTAAACATATCAATGTTTTTATCAATGCATTTATCCGACATTCCAGTCACATCATTTGTGAAAGATATCAACTTAATAATTTTATATTTTATATTTGTGCATCTTCAAGACTATCTGCCTACAACGGGAACTGTGGATTTCAAGCACTACCACGGATGCAGTAAACGCACAATACTTGGAAGCTATCACCATGCCGGCCACCACATGAATCCGCACACTGATTGCTCTTTCAGAACAGATCAAGATTTTAAAAACAGAGTAGGTTCAGATCTACTCGAAATTTTTTCGATTGGTGATTCACTTAATTGAGTTCGAAAATTTCGAAAATTTCATTTTATTTTATCCTTATGATTTTTTATAGTTTATTGTCTTCAGATTCGTTTGGGTTATATGCAACGGCCAATATGCTTGTTGTTGAACTTGAAACCTTTTCAATAGCTACATCATCAGTTGGATGCTTAGCCACTGGTTGTGAATTATATTCGGGATAACAATTAAAATATTCGTTATTACGACTTTTTGTAAGGTCGTAATTTAGTCGGATTTAAGTCACTAAATAGTCGTGCAAACTAGTGAATAACATCGTACCATCTTAAAATTATTCCCCAACCTTGTCGCTACAATGTTATTATCATCAACATTTGTTGCCAAATTCCCGACTATTATGCCAGAACCGTTAGTCGCCTCGACGTTAAAAAACCAAAAAACGACTAGGTCGTGCTATTTAACAGTCCATCACGAGGGTCCAAACAACGTATTTGAGCATAAATATTCAAACACGCAAGAATTTCATTACAATCTATACGACAAACAAAAAAAAATTTTAATCAATATTTCTAAAATCTAATTTGTCTTAATTTTAAAGTTTTGTGCAAAACAAAGCGTAAATAAATTAGATTTTCGTCGATTACATTACGTATTGGTCATAAAACGGTTAATTCAATTGATTTGTAATAGTTAATCAATTATTTTAAAATCTTATTTATATTATACATTTTATAATTTTATATTTTTAATGATGTAATAAATTGATTAATTGTGAATTTTATGAAAATTAATTCAATTTATTACAGCCTACTAGGGCTATGAGAAATTAGTCCATAAATAGATTTTTTTTTCAGAGAAACAGTGCAGATTACAGTTAAATGATGGCACACTGGAGTTGCTGATAAGAGATAACAGAATGCAAAAAAATCATTATCATTGTGATTGTCTTATATGCTAACAGTAGTTTGAATACTGGCTACCGGGAAATCAGTAAATTCTGTCATTACTGCCATACCTTTCCTTTCCCTACCACTTTCCCACAAAAAATTACTAACTATTGGCCACAGTGTCTGTAATCGGGTCGATCCCAATAATTTAACTGATATCCTGCCTTATCCTTCAAATTTTGATTAATGCTTGGCTGTACATTTTAAATCAATCAGTCTATACCAGGGTTGGGCGTTTTACATGTAAAAAACGTTTTCTCCATTTTACATGTAAATAACGTAAATTACAAAAAAAAGTATGTATTTTACAAAAATATGTAAATTATATTTAAAAAACGAGAATCCGTCCAGAAATAATTTAAAATATTGAATAATGATACAAACATTTGTTTATAAGAATAACTTGCATTAGAAAATCCAATTAAACATTTTATTTAAATGGTTAATCATAATTATTTTCAACTTTTAGTTATCTACATTGAGAATATAAAAATCACCTATCCTTCTACAATGCCATCTGTTTACGTCTTAAACTAGTTTTTATATTCGACAAAATAAACAACTAGTGACATAGTGCCATCTAGCTACATTTGAATAAACTAAAATAAAATATTTTTAAGAGTGCATATTTCTTTCGATATGTAGCGGAAAACTAATTGCAATTTGACGTTTAATCATAAATAAAATAATTCTCTGCAGTGAAATGAATGAAGTGAATCTATACTCGTTTGATTGGCTTTTAAATTTAAATCTTTATTAATTTCAAACAGGACAAAATCAACCAAATTATCACTACCCGTCTCACCCTCATCAAATAAATGTATGCCTGAAATTACTAGCCCTATTCTATCCATTCGATAAAATGCCTATGCATTATGCCTTTGATGTCCAGTGTAGTAAAGAGGTAGCGAATATGATTATCGAATTTAAGCGTGGAACTGTAGTGAATTTTATTAATTCAATTTAATTTTTCTTACTCTAATTACAATTAATAATTTTTCATAACCTAAGTTTGCAGCAATACCATTATACTAACCTTACCATAGAATTAATACTAGATAAATTGATTAATACATTAATAATTAAATTTGGGAAAAATATTCTTTTTGAAACCCAGCAGTTACCATTCAAGGAATTCCATATGCTAACTCTTCTCACGAAAAACGAAGCGTTCATCAAATAACATTTATTGATAGCAGGTGTCAAGATTTCATTGTCAAAATATTTCTTATCATAGGAAAGTTGCACTTTATTTTACATTTATACATATGTACAAATATCACAATAAATAAACACAAATACACTACACTGTAGTATATAGTCAATTTTTCTTTAATTAAGAGATTTGGTAACAGATGGCGATAATTGTAATGAAAAGTTGATTTATACTTTACATTATGTATAAAATAATCGTTTACATTTTACATACATTTTACATGTAAAAAACCCAGTAAATTACATTTTGTAATTTACACGCCCAACTGTGGTCTATACGAGAAATCAAAAAAACATCTTGTCGGATATTTAATAGTTGTAATTTTAATAAATTATAACGATCTTTTAGGGTGGGAGTATATTTGCTTACCCGAAAAGTAGGTAAACCCCAAAGCGCATATAAAACAAATTGATTCTGAATACTTTTAACTCTATCCAAATGACATTGATAGAATGGAGACCAAACGTGAAAAGCATACCCTATACCGGATCAAACAAAGAATACTTATAAAGATTTTAGAGCAAGCGGGTCACAAAAGTCCTTATAGTTCTGCTTAGTGAAACCTAACATAACATAAGCTTTTGCAATATTGATGTCTAAGTGTTTTGTAAATGAAACATCAGAAGAGAATAGCATACCTTAGTTAGATGTGAATTCAACTCTATCAACAGCCGTGCTATAAAGAAAATATTGCTACCGTAAAGGTAAACAAATCCAAAAAAAAAGAAATCACCTTACATTTAACAACATTCAATAACAATTTGTGGTTAATCGACCCAACACAGAATTTATTCAAATCACTTTGCAATTTCAAACAATCTGATATGTTAGCAAAGGGGCTAAACATTTTCAAATCATCAGCATAAAAGAGATATTGAGCAAATTCAAACTCCTCAATGAGGTCAATAATAAGTTATGCAAGTAATAGTGGACAAATATTACTGCCATGTGGAACACCAGAGGCAACACGAAATAAACGAGAGCAAGAATCATTAATCTTAACAAATTGGTAACGATTGGAAAGAATGCAACCATCTGATAGGGATAAACTGACAATTTAGTTTCTCGAGCTTATTGATAAGAATTGAATGATAAATTTTGTCAAAAGCCTTTGAAAAGTTTGTGTAAATCATCAACTTGTTGCTTATTATCCAATATAGTATGTAAATGTCCGCAAAATGAAATTAAATTAGTAACAGTGGACCTATCTGAATCAAAACCGAGCTGAGCTGGAGAAATAAACGTCTTCACGTGAAAATATAAAAATTTTTGTACCAACGCTTCGAAAAATTTTGGAATTACAGAAAAAATTGCTATTCCGCGATAGTTACTGATATCACATATTTTACCAGATTTAAAAATCGGACGAATGAAAGAATTTTTTCAGGGATCATGAAAAATTCCAGACCGGATGCTTTCATTAAAGATGAGGGTCAAAAAAGGAGCTTAGCTCTCAGCCTAGTGCTTTATTAGGATAGGCAGAAAACTAGTATGATCAGCTCTCTTATTAATGTCAAGTTGCAATAAACTATCATAAGCTTCTGCTTCTGTTAACATTAATATGTAGCATATGGCGAAGAAGATTCTTAAACAGAAAAAAAATTGATAAAGAGATTGCAGATATCAGAAAACTGACGAGCAGACAAGCCCTGGAATATCATAGGTATGGGAAATTCTGCTACTTTCCTTTTAACATTCGTTTAAAGATACATAGTCAGCATGCCTAAAATCAAAATGAAAAGAATTATTAGATGAAAACGTTTTCAAAGCATTTTTCATATAAAGCATTTTTCATATAAAATAGTTATCGTAATTGGAGTATGGTATATGCTCAAACATCCGGTAAGGTCATAACATGAAGAAACCTCGGAGTACAATACATCGGTTAAAAAAACTAAATCCAGAAATTTTCTTTGAGTATTGGAAATCCGATTTATTTGCAATGTAGCGATACTAGCAAAGTAGTCCAATACTGTCAATGCCTTTTGGCCGGTAGAAGAGAACATGAAACCACCACCAAGTAACATAGGGGACGTTGAAGTAAAACATTAAAATTAATCAAATGAAAAATTTCAAGATAATAATCCAAAATTGTTCCATTAGGATTGTAAACAGCAACCTTTAGAATAGATGTATTGGCAACCTTAATCCGTACAGCAATAACATCAAAAATTGGATGGCATGAAATGATTTCATTTTAAATCGAGGTCTTAACAGCAATCAACATACCTCTTCCCTTAAGGCTAGGAAGGCTAGTATCAAAATCATGTCGATCTTTTCTATGATACCACATACTCTGACGGAAAAAATTCTTCAGGCTTAAACTTGTTAGTAAGCCATGTCTCACAGATAAAAATCACATCATAATCACTGTCCAGAACACTAAGCAAAAATAATTAAACTTTACTACGAATACTGGAGGCATTATAGTAGTAAATGAAAGTGATAGCATTTGCTGCAGAACTTTTAGGCAGGACTTTCTCAGCTTTGTAAGAACCCGATAAATTTAAATTTCAGTTGAGTTCAATGTCTCAGACGGTATGCAAAGTTTTACATTTGGGGCTACTGCGGATTAAAATTTCGGTTATGGAATGATTTAATACTAACACCAATCGGCCATGTTTCTGCATTTAGAACATTTACACGAAGTTGTTCATTAATACCCAATTTAAGTCTATTGTAGTAACTAAAACAGCATAACTAATTTATAAAAAGATTAAAAAGCATGGTCCCAAGTGGCTATCTTGAAGAGCTCTTGAAGTATCTTTAACCACTCAATGAAAAATCTTGAAAATTTTTGAAAAATATAATAAATCTTGACAATATGAGATCTGGATTCCAAATAAGATAATTCAATTAACTGGCAAATACTCACAATCCAAAGCATTAAGTTTCTGTAACAGTAAATTATGATTAACCGTGAATATGTAAGATTCAGCTTTTTATGTAGTTCGGTAACTGAAGATGAGTATTTTCTAATCGAAATCGATATTACGAAAATAAAAGTAGTTCCACAAAAACATCGAAATTTGCAAGAAACCTTTTTTTTATAGACGTTCTCAGAGGAGATGCTTGTTACTCTAAACGATTTCGTTTCAACAAAAACTAATAACTATCTAACAAAGTTTTAAAGATTATCACTCCATATAAGTAGAAAATTGTATGTGACTATCAACATCAAGATTTACAGCACGGTAATTTGGCAGGCTTGGTCAAAAGAGTAAAAAGTGTTGTTTTGAACTTGTTTTGAGTGTTGCTTTCCAAAAAAACCAAAAAATTTCGTACGTAATATGTTCCAAGCCTATACGTTTTATTGCAGTAGAGATGTCGTCGAAATTTTAATGTTGGATTTCTTCTTGGCCCCGAGGTGAAAAAGCAACTTTTGATTTTAGTTTCAGTCGTTCATCGTTTTTGTAAATTTAGTTTACGAATATTGTTGGATGCAACTCAAAGTCAACTCTTGGTCGCAATCATCAATTTGGTTTTTTCGACTTTTCGTGGTCATCTTGTTTGTCAATTTCTTACTTACTTCCGTTCCGTCTTACGTAAAAGTTGTATTGCATAGTTATGTTACTAAAAATAAATATTCTAAAATCATCAAGTGTTTCAATTAATTAAAAGAGTTAGATTGATTACACTCTAACAGGTTATGGGCCCAGTGATCGTTATATAGGCTAAATTTGTTAAAAACAAGTGGATAAAATAAATTTTATTAATTACAAAAACTATACATCACTGTGTGGTTTTTTTGAGACACTTGATGGCGGACGTAATCCGTGGAAAGTATCGCATCGAAAAGTTGGCCAACGATAATTACTTTAATTGTAGGTTTATGATGGAAATGCTGCTGAAGAAAGAGCATAGTTGGGATGCAATAATTGGTGAAAAGCGAGCCGAAGCAGCACAATTGACCATGTGGATAGCTCAGGCGATGCCGTATACTAAAGATCGACAAGCGAAAAGGAAAATATCTGTTTTGCCACCAACCGGGACATTTTAAAGCAGAATTCCATAGGTATACTAGATGGCTTCAAAAGGATAAGGTCAAACAACCATTGTGAAAATCTGAAAAGGCGGCAGTTGTTGAGAAATCAGATGACGATATGTTGTTCATGACCGAACACATCGAAAGACAAAGTGCAGATGATTGGATCACTGATCTACGTGTCACATTTGCGTGAATAATTCTAAGTCGAGAATTTGATTTTCAACAATCAAGAAAAAGTCAGGGTGGCTGATGAGTGCAAAAGAAAGGTGGCAGGCGAATATATATTGGCGAAAATTGTGGCAATATATTTTCAAACAATCAAAGGAAGTCTCTGCAGCGCACAAGAGCATTAATTTATGTGTACACAAGTGGCATCGTATTTTTCCCAAATGGTGGGAAGCGCTACATTCTAACGTTTATAGATGATTTTTCGCGATACACGGTAATTTATTTGCTGAAGGCAAAAGCGCTATGTTTCATGATGCTTAAGGAATTCAGTCAAATGGCGCGAACTATGTTTTCAAAGACCATAAAAGTTATTCGCTCAGACCGCGGAACAGAATATAAAAACAAACAGGTCTTTGAATACTTAAAGGGCATCGGGACTAAAGTAGAATACACTGCCGCATATCCACCGGAATAAAATGGAGTAGAAGAGCGGAAGAACCGAACGCTAATCGAGATGGCTCGATGTATGATGATTGAGGCTAAATTGGACCATTCGTTCTGGGCGGAAGCCCACAACGGCTAATTTCATGCAGAACCGTTTGGCAACAAAAGGAGCTCCGAAGACACCACTAGAAATATGGTCGAGTGCATTACCAATTTTAAAAAATTTTAAAATCTTCGGGAAAAAATGTTTTGTGCATATCCCTAAGGAGAAACGAAGAAAATTGGACATAAAGGCAGTGGAGGCACGATTTTTGGGTAACGACGAAAAATCAAAGGCGTTTAGATGTTTCGAAGTAAAGACGAACAAGTTGATTAAGCCGCTATGTTCGTTTCATAGAAGGGAAAAATAATACCGTAACTGTCGAAATAAACCACAAGTTGACAATACCACTAATGAAAGTGAACAAATAGTGGAGGCACCAGACGCTGTGTCAGGTCAAAAACATACCACGCGAAATAATTTGGGCCGCGAAGAAGGAACTGTTTCAATCCCAATTGCCAAAAACCCATTTAAATGCTCGGAACGAGAAACTAAGGAGGTCAAATCAAAACGATTAATCGCGGGAATCGAAAATATTAATTCAATAAATGCTAAGCCAAAAACACTGGCAGACATACTGGAGACCGCAGAAACAGATCAATGGCTTGCGACTATGCATGTTGAAATGAAATCACATGCAGAAAATGGCGCCTGGGAAATAGTTGAATTACCAAGTAATCGAAAAGCAGTGGGTTGCAAATGGGTGTTTAAATTGAAAGCTAACGCAGACGGCACTGTAAAGCGGATTAAGGCTAGACTGGTTGCCCAAGGGTTTACACAACGGTTTGGCCAGGATTACGATGAGGTATTTGCACCAGTTGCTAAGCAAACAACTTTTAGAACGTTGTTGACGGTGGCAGGCAGAGAGCAAATGCAGATCATCCATTTGGATGCAAAAACGGCTTTTTTAAAAGCATGGTATGTCGATTAAAAAGGAGCTTGTATGGACTAAAGCAGTCGGCACGCACCTGGAACATGTCATTAAACAAGGTAATCGTTGACGCAGGATTTCATCGCAGTGAAGCAGACCCATGCTTATACTATCAGCAAATCGGCAATAGGTGGTGTTAGATTATTAATCTACGTCGATGATATCGTGGTGGCTTGTAATGATAGTAACGCGATCAAGCGGGTTGAGAAAATTCTGAACGTCAAATTCAAAGTTGATAGTTTGGGCCAAATAAAGACGTATATTGAAATAGAGGTCGACAGGAACATTAATGGAATATTTAACATTAGTCAGAAATCATATATCAATCACGTGGTGAATCGATTCAATTTAGAAGGGTCAAAAATATCTAAATACCCGTTGAAGTCAGAATATCAGAAGGGTTCACTGCCAAATAGCGCGGAATATCAACAACTGATTGGCAGCTTGCTGTATGTGTCAATAAACACTCGGCCAGATATTGCAGCAAATGTGGCGATACTCGCACAAAAGACAAATTGTCCGAATGAAGAAGATTGGACAGAGCTGACGAGAGTTGTACGTTATCTAAAGGGTACAAACGTAATTTAAAATTACGTATGGGAGATGTTAAATGCGAGAACATATTTTTTGGGTATGCAGATGCCAGCTGGGCTGAAGATCGATGCAATTGAAAATCAAACAGCGGTTATTTATTCAAGTTATTCGGAGCAACGATAAGTCGGAGTTACAAGAAGCAATAATGCGTTTCACTATCATCAACAGAGGCACTGCAAGCTGGTTTTAATATTCTGGGGTATCTAGTACAATATTTGCTGACGACATATAGCATTAGCGAATTAAGACCTTTCTTTATATGGCTTATATGACCTAAAATTTCGTTTATTCGAGGTTGGGGCCAAGTTACACTGCCGTTTGCAACAACTAGCATCGCTGCGACTCTATTAAAGAGAGGTCACACGGTGGATAGTGGATTTCAGCTTCTGCAGTGCCTTTACTTGACACATCAGTATCTTCTATTAATCAATAGAACGTGGCAACACGTGCAACAGCCTATCAAGTAACTCAACAAGGATCCATACTATAACCAGAGCAGTATTAAGAGTGAATATCACAACCTACTACCTTGAGAGCATTGATAGTCTATGGGTGAAAGGCTTCCTTAATTACGGAAGAAACGGTCCAACTTTTAGACCTAAAGCTATGTCAAACGTACATCCACACATCAGGAATCAGAGTCACCACGACCCCAGGAATTGCTATGATACAACTATGTATTCAACCTCACATAATTTAAGGGGACTATATGCTTGATGATGTACTAATCGGTGCCAACACAGAAGAAGTAAGTCAATATCTAAAAACACAATTAATCCGTTTACTGCGCAAAGGTGGAATGGAGCTGGGGAAGTGGGCCAGTAATTATCCAGATATCTTAAAAGAAATTCCGGACACCAAGAGATTGGTCGGCGATCTGAATTCGTCATTATATTCTCAATAAAATTCCTACTGAAGAGTCATTAAAAACGCTGGAGATTCATTACAGTCCAGCTGGTGATCATTTTTTATGTCACGTGGAACATAACCACAAACCACCGAACTAAGCGGAAATTCCTGTTCGAAATGTGATTATTAACCCACTAGGGTGGCCTACATTACTTACAATTAGATACAAAATCACGTACCATAATTTGTAGAGCCTGAATAAGGGCTGGGATGATATTTTACCATCCGAGTTTTTGGACAGATGGGATCTACTTAAAACAGAACTGATAGTTTATGCAAATTTCGCGACATATCCAATATTCCAAAGTCGATTGCATGTTCCAGCTTCTTGGGTTCTACGTCGTCTCCGAGCATGCATGCGCCTCAGCAGTGTATGGCAAAACCAGCAATCACGAAAAAGTGGCGGTTCGACTTCTGACAGTGTAATCGAAGGTCCCGCAAACCAAAACAAAGCTGCAAATTCTAAGGTTAGAATTATGTGGCGCCTTACTCTTAAGCCGACTACTCCAACAAGACATTGAGGTACTGAAGGTAAACTTAAGCAAAGGCACTTTGCGGTCCGATTCAACCATCATACTTCCACGGATATGAAAACATCCATTAATGTGGAAAATATTTGTGGCACATCGAATAGCTGATATCCAGGCCAACACCAATTTGGAATCTTGGAATCATTGAGTACGATATCACCGCTTTAATGTTAGAAGGTCGGAACAACTGATGATAGACCTTCAAGCCCTCTATTTTCTTCATCAAGACTGTTTACCTATTCGGGGGTTAACTATGCGGAAACCATAAATATCCAGATGAGCCAAGGTCGTGGAACAAAATCATATGAAGGCTCCATCTGTATTTTAATTTGCCTCGAAGACAATTCACATCTGATTTGTCAACTAAAGGCTTCGTAGGTGATACCAATCTAACCTTTAAGAAGAGGACCACTCTTCTTACCTCGAATGAGGCCTGCTTTAACTCTAGACCACTCTGCCCAATAATGGACGATCCCGAATCACTAGTGGTGTTGACCCGGGGGTACTTTTTGGAGATGCAGTAACTGCTCTACCAGAAGAGGAATCTCTTGGGTTGTAAACACCACGTATGTCTCGATGGGAAGTGGTGTAAAACATTCAAGTTGAGTTTTGGAAATAATAGATATTAGATTATTTATTAGAATGCCATCAAGAGACATTAAGCCTAACACATAGAGCTATTGTTCTACTCCGAGATGAATTACAAAACACCAACAAGATTGAAGTTAGGCCGAATTAAATATATCCACTCAGGCAGCGATGGGCTGACACGCTTGGTAACCATGAAAACCACCAACAATCCTAATGACCCGCCACCACAGAGGCAACTATACCTAGTTGCAACGCACGACGAAAAATCACAAAATTAGAATTGCTAGCCACCCAATGGAAGCTAATAACTCAGTACAACTCGTCCAGGTATTAGCAAGAAATGCAGAACGTTGAAAGTGGACTTGAGATACTCGAGCAAGCCTGCAATAATGTAGCATCTATCAAATGCGATACAATACGCATGCCAACAATACGAAAACCAATTCGTGCAAAGAATAGTGGATTCCACATTTTTGCAGAAGTTTAACTGGGATCTTAGATTTTGCCTAACCTTTTTGCTGTTATAAAAATCTGGCTGCAGTTTAGTGCTTACTCTAATATATTTGATTTTAATATAAGTAGTCTTAATGTAGAACTAACTTTCCTATTAGTAATAGTAGATTTAGTAATATTATAGGTATATGACTCCAAACGCAAAAATGATGGGAACTACCGAGTTCTTTGTAATCAGAAATCTTAAATTTAGCACAAGTTACAAATAAACAGAAAGTAAGACCTCTGTTTTGACTACAATCCAGGTATTTACAATTTTATCAACAAATTAATATACTTATTGGTGAGTTTGACCTTCTGTAAAAGCTTCGGTTTAGCAATTGACCAATTTTTCATTTATTTATAGATTTTCTGATCAGATGTATCGCGCAAATGATATTTTCATATTGGCAACGTATATTGTATATCAAAATGCATGCACATAATTGTTTTTGTTGCAAATTGAATGTGGTATCTATCACCAATTTGTATGGCTCAATGACGTCATATCTAAATATAACATTTATGTTTTATCGTATATCATCATAAATTATAGAACATTTATCATTCATGAGTGTCTCTTTATACGAATACTATAAATATTTTACATGATACAGAATAAAAAAAAATTGTGAAGAAACACGAGTGTGAAAAATAAATGTATATGTCATAGTACCTTAATATAGGAATGAAATTAATTACTTAATTTTCAAATCGATAAAACCAAACAAGAACTGAAATAGCCCACTCATACTCCGAAGGCAAACACTTTTAATTGGTAAAGACATATAGCTAAAACGTTTAACTCTGTTGCATATAACAAAAAATTACCAACAAAATTTTTCTATTCCAACGACAATTTTAAAGTGAATTTATGTCACCTAGGACGTGTTTAATTTTCGAGATAATACAAAAAAACACGAGTATCCACGATATAAATAGGATGCAATAAATATTGTCCCATCATAAAAAACAAGAGTATTAATTATTAGTCGACAGTTAGATTCCATGTCACAGCAAATTGTTTTTTTTTTATTGCAGACGACAGAATTTAGAATTGTATCGCTGAAGTTATTGAACGCTTATATCACCCACACAAATACATTCATATCGATCGGAGGAAAAAAACGAAAAACAACAAGTTTCGGTCTAGCAGAGTGTAGAAATGTTGGTGTCGATGCAAATCAATTTCAATTATGATACGGATCGACTGGCACTAAATAAACTGACCCAATTTGTATTACTATTATTATTGGATAAATAAGAGGGTTAACTGTTCTTTTGTTATACTCGAAATACTTAAAAAGTTAATTGTAACTGTATATTATATATACGAAAGTTTAATTAAGTTTTTTTTTCGAAATGTTTTTTTAATCGAAATTAATACTAAAGGTCCCCCTCGTATTTATATTGAAACGAATTTATAAAAAGAGACTGTCAAATTAGATGTGATTAAATTCAATTCAAATCGAAACAAGAGAAAATTAATTTTCTTGTAAATGGTAAAAAAAATTTAAGGTTTGCTTTTAAAAAAAATAAAAATGATGTATTTACAAAAAGAGTAGACATTTTTAATTCAATTTGCATTTCAAATCGACTTTGCCTAGTTTTATGTAATCTGCATTAAAAGGATTTAATGAAATCAGTATAATAACTAAAAAAAAAATTAATTAAAACTGTAAACAATTTTTTAATTCATTTAAATGTTGTAATAAATAGTTGAATTGAGCTTCGTCACGTTGACTTGAGCTTTTTAAGTCGTGTTAGGCTTACTTAGGTTGACTTAAGCTCTTAAGCTTTTTTAAGTTGGATTAAGCTACCTTAAGATGGCTGGGAGTCTATCCTAATGCATAAAAAAATTGTTTACCTATTGATGTTCCAGATGTCGGGTCGATAGAATATCGTCAACATTTAGAATAAATATATGACATTCAGGCGAATATACATATAAAAATATTTTGGTTATTTTAAAACGATACCAGTAGCGACATCTAGCACGTCAATGGCCTAACATACCATGGTAGTACTATGAGTATTTGTATTATGCCTAATGTGTATATTTAATTGACTTTTTTGAATGACAACTGGATCAGCTGTTAGTTGCTGCCACATTTGTTTTAGATGAAACCATATTTATAAACCTATTCCCATTGTATCGAGTGACCTTAAAAAAAACAATGGCATAAGCCTGCTAGCTTGAATCGCATCTGTTCTCAGAATGATGCCTATTTTATCAGCCCAAAGCATATCAAATAATTACTTTTGTGTTTATGAACACAGCATATATCCAACACAAGGGGCCAAAAATTCGACTAGAGTAAATTTAAATTTATCACTTTGGCTGTTATAACTAATACCTGCTTTAAATCTTGGTGGCGATATAGTAGCCTAGATCTCGATCTTGAAATTGCTAAAGATGGACTTCTGTAATATCCATGGAAGAATTACTTCTGATCTACTTGAAACTGGAATTTTTCTTATAATATCGGTCTTAAGGTGCTTGTATGATGTTCCAAGTTGCAAAGTAAAATGAACAATAAATTGGTTTGGAAGAAACCATGCTTCAGAAAATTGTTTGGTTACAGTATCTTTTGGCTACATAATAAATTGTTGAAATAATTTCCAGTCATCAGTGAAGAGAACTAATTTTGCTTTCGAAATTGAGAAGAAAGTCATAGTACATATTTTTATAAATGCGGATATCGCTTACAGTGACATTCTGCTCCTCTTAACCTCTTAATAGACTGATACACAGAATCACCCAAACTCGTTCCTGATTCTATAAAACAGTACATATTACGAATCTCCCATCTGAATCACCCTGCAAGTGCTCTTGAAAATGTTTTTCACAGTAGTCTTCCCCTGGAGACAGAAATTCGGCCGTGTGTTTTGTTTGATGACAATTAATACTATGGTATTAGAGAACTTGACGTTCACCGGAATCCGTAATAATGCTTATTTTTGAGACAAACTTAAAATGATCCGGCGCGGTGTAATTCGGAATTGCCCTTTTTGGCAAAAGCATTGAACAAACAGGTATAAGCACTGAAAGTAGTACAAAGCTTCATTGGATGGTGATGTAGTTTCACTTGTTTACGGTTGTGCGCTACTTGAAGAGTTATCCTATGCGGTTAGATAAATAGATGAATGAAGTATTGAATATTTTCTAGTCCCATAATTCTGGTATCTTGTGAAGACAATCAATTATAATAAAGAGTGCTGTGGTTTGCAAACTTCTTACGTCTACCAGCAACTAAGGCATGGACATATTTACATTGGAACAAAGAATAATTTTGGTCCTTACCTATGACACTTTGAAATATATACTTCAAGATCGATATGTAGGACTCCAATAAGGTATGCTCACTGATTGCAATGTGGCCTTTAACTTATGATTTAGAATTTATGCATTTAAAAGATAGCTAAAGCAGTTCCAAAATTTAGATGTGATTTGCAAGGAACTAAAAAAGTGGGATAACTCCGGAATATCTATATCTGACGCAGTTTCGACCCACAGTGCTTTGAATTATTCATCCAATTTATTCATCAATATCTAAATGAACCAGGAATTGGGTGACTCATTAACATCTGCCAACGCCTTGAGTTTATGTACCCGCATAACTTCATCCAACGAGTCCACCAGCAGTTTAAGTGTTATGTTGAAAGTGTGCGCCATAAAATGTGATCAGCAAGAATGATTAAAGGCGTTGATGATTTACAGTTTTCTGTCAAAAACTAATTCTGAATCTTGACATTCTGAATCTTGACATTCATTTGCAAACTTTACTCAAATTGATTTTCCAGAAAACACAGATCGGCGTTAAATTTTAAATAAGTTCCGGATAGTTTTGTTGGTTTATTTTTAGCCGTTAAAAATCTGTTAAAACTGTATTGTGACTGTAATTTTGAAGACTTTTTAACACAACAAAATTCCGGTCTTTGTCTTCTGTACATGTCATTTCAGTAAATTTCAAATCACTGCTTTTTGAGCCCCGAGTTTTACTTTTAGTCTTCAATTTAAATAAAACAATTGCTTAAATTTATCAGTCGCTTTCGGAAGCTTACTGGGAAGCTTACACTTAGTCATAAAAAAGAATATATGGAATGATCTAGATTTCTTTTTCCTTTCGATCATGCTTGGTTAAAGAACAACCAGCTAAGAGCTACAAACTACTATACCTGAATTGCTTGGCAGATTTTTTTTTTTCAAAATCTAAACACGTAACCAAATGTTAATGCAGTTGCTTAATTACGATTGTTATAATTAATTGATATTTATATTTTATAATGTTATGATAACACCTAGCGTGCTATAGCACAACTCCAAATATGTTACGATTTCTCTAGGGTTAAACCTAGAGACATCTATTAAGCGTTGATAGTACTTATTAGTAAGGAACTAATTTTTAGTACTATTGTACTAACAATTGAGCAAATAAAATAGAGTAGTGACACCTCGATAGATTTAGAATATTCGAGATGCATGTAATTTTTGTATATAAGTAAAACGATGTTGTGAGCAAAACATAGTTGTACTTTAAACGTAAACGAAACAGGCAAAAACGTAACAATTGGTGACAACGGTGGGGTTGTGAATATTTAAAATGATTAAAGATAAATTAACAAATAATCAATTTGATTATTTATTAATTTGTTAATCAACAAAGATTTTAGAAGTTAAAACCAATTCAACAGAGTCCAACAGGTTAAAGTGGAGGTTCAATATGTTGATCAAAAGTTAGAGACAAAAATCGAACATGTCGAACAGAAATTTTCTTCGTTTCGAAAAGGAGTTAAGTGAAATAAAAGTAAATGGATCAACTTCGCAAATAGTTCAACATGTGCAACCAGCCAAATTAAAGCCTCCAACCATGGAACAACATCATTTGGCATATTCAAACTTCAGTTTGAAAGAGCTGCCACCTGTAATTTTTGGAGTGAAGAAGATCATGCTGCTTCACTGGTTCTAGCGTTAAACGGAATTGCAGCTGATATATAGATTATTCCAAAAAACGAGCGTTGTGATTAAGGTAAGGAATGCAAATATTGGAGTGTAAATATGGTGGTGATCTTAAACGGGAGCTCTACAGAATTGAGCTAAAAGTGCGATCTCAAAAGATTAGGGAATCTCTGGGAATCTGGGACGGATATCGAGACGTTGGTATTAGATATACATGCCAACATGGCTTCAGACTATATACAGAGAGAATTAAGATCGATGCATTCTTGGACAGTATACGGGATATTGAGATCAGAAGAGCTGTAGTGTTTTGTTCAAAAGCAACCGAAAAATCAGATGCTGGGGTTGTGGCAGATCGAGCCACTTCATGAGAGATTGTGATGAATGGCGTAGAAACCGAGCGAAAACAACTTCGCTAATGTATCGCAGGCCAAGGGAATATGTTGAGAGGCTGGTGGAAAAGCGGGGCCAAAGAGACTGTGAGGAACGGCGAGAAGAACGAACAAGAGCGTCCGTCGGTGTATCCGGGACCGGACGACAAAAGAAGCAGTGGCAGGCCGATATGTTGGATATGTGACAAGGTTGGTCACTTATTAGGGTACTGTATTTTTTCATCATGTAGGTTTATCCTAATTTTCAAAACATTATACATTTATGGAGAACCACCATGGGAAAACCAGTTCATTTTTCTTAAATGAGTGGTCAAAAGTGAAGATGGTTTCACTTCTCAAGAAATGAAGAAGTTAAATAAAAGAGAACAGACCAATAGAGGTCAGAAAATCGGGACTTACTTGAAGTCCAAGAACTTTATATTAAATTCATTGGGTTGGAGGATAGTATTTTTTATATGGACCCAACTGTCCCATCTGAGATGGTTAGCATAGACGATGCTAACTTCACGATTGTACCCAAAATCCAAAGCAAATCGAGGAAAAATATTTAACCTTCAGAACGGCCTATCCATTAAAACAGACGAAAGTATTAATAATTCCCAGAACGTGGGCATTTTGTTCATTTATTTTTCGATATTTTCTGAACAACCGTGCATGCGAATAGCGGAATTTTCCCAGCACAGGAGTTTAAATACCTACTAGGTCAGTTAGGGGGTCCACCTTACAAATTAATTTCTAATAATTTCAGAATAATATTCAGAAAGTTAATGGCAAAGAGCAAAAAGTGCATTTGCAAAAGGTAACACAATACGCTTTTGCACCGCAATATTGAATTCAAAAAGTCCTCACCACCCATTATGTCCCCTCATTGTACCACTATTAGTGAACATACAGCATCGGAGAAATACTTCGTTAATAATGTTTTAGAAGTTCGTAACTCAATATCAGCAAACCAATAAAAATATTGATAAGATGTCTGCGAGTAAAAAATAGCGAAAGTGATTGGGTAATAGTTTGAGCATAGTTTAATTCCGGATCGACACATTCTTTTATTACTGAATCCTTTTGCAAACGCCTTAAGGTTCCTCGATTAAAAAATCAAGTTACTGTGGGAACCGTAAACAACAGCGAAGCTGATGTGTCGCTAAATTTAAAATTCGATCCATTTGGGATCAGGAGTATCATTTCAAATTAGTGTGCTAATCATCACTACCACTTCTAAAAAACTACCATGAACAAGTATTGAAACCAGTTATCGTCAATATCCAGGTTATTTTTACTGCTGGCTGATCAAAAATATAATAAACCAGCTCTGATTGATATTCTTCTTGGCTCCGACTATATTTCTTCAACTCATTGATTGGCCGGAAAATCAATCTGATTCCAAATGTTCTTATAGTCCAAAACACCCGATTTGATTGTATAATTGGTGGTAATAATTAAGCCAGGTGTCCAGCAATTCAAATGCTGACCATTTAACCGTATTACATATTCAGCCAAATATGCAAGTATGTAATATGGAGCAGACCTTCATAAAGAAAAATATTAATAAGAACAGTTACCGAGCCAACGCAATCTGTCCACTGAAGAACGAAACTGCATGAAATCTGCAAAGGCTTATAGTCCATCATCAACGAAACGATTGTTTGAAGGAACTAATTACTGAAAATGAAATAAACAAGCCCTTTAATGAATTCTTCTATTTACCCTTACCATCCAGGAATCGAGCAGCACCTCTCAGATACGCATCGTTTTAGCAAGATCTCAAAATTTCAAAACAGCCAATCACTGCATGATAATCTATCAGCTGAACCCAACCATACAAATGAATCTATTTAACATTTTGCTATGGTTTCAAAAGTATTAATTCTTAATTTCCATAAATATAGAGAAACGTTCCGGCAAATTTTGATAGAAAACCAAACATTGACTCCCAGAGAATATTGTGGAGAATCTCTTGATAAAGATATCAAACACTATCGTTTATGTATCGTTACCTAGGTATCACAACGTGTTAAAAAATTGAGATGAATTTTAAAACTTTTTTGACTGCATATAAGTCCTAAACTATTTCGGTTTAATATTTAAACTTTAAAAAATCTAGATGTACAAACTCAGAAGTTTAAAAAATCTCAATATAATGTTTAAACCTAATTCTCAAAAAGTTTTACTCTTGAGTTATAAACGTTTCAGATTTAAACCAGAAATGTCTGTAAAATAGTTTCTTCTGAGTAAAAATAAAACCTGTATATTTAAAATCTAACAGGATTGGTTTAAAATGTAAACTCGCTAGTTTGTTTTCTGATAAAAAAAGTTTTTATTTTCAGAACAACCCTGCATGTGATTAGTTTTTTTGTTTTTAAATAAAAAATCAATAATTTCCTAATCTGATCAGTTAGGCATTGGTTTTTGTTGAACAGTTCTATCATTCCACCTCCACCCTTGAATTTGGTGTGTTTCCTAAAAAAAAGAAATATAAACATTGTTTATAATGAAAAGAGACGAAATTTGCTTCGTTTCATTGTAGTTCGTTTTCGATGGAACTCATGAGAATTAAATTTGATATGCAAATAAAAAAATTCGGTCTCTCATCAGGCTGCAGCGACTAAACTACATAATGATTGCTTTTCTTAAATAAAAAAAAATATTTACAAAAGTTTCCTCAACTACGATTCTTTAACTTTAACATCTATTATCTCACAATAATGGCTTTTTAAACAAAAAAAAAAAACAATATGATTTTTTTTTTCCTACAAATAAATAATTGGATTAATATTTACATATATTTATTCTGAGTTGAGATTCTTAACCTAAACTTTAGCATCTAATACAATATGAAATTAGTTCATAGTAGGTTCTTATACTTCGTATGGTCACGTTGTTCTAGTGGATTATAAGAAAAAATGCAAATTTCGTTTATTACACTTTCGATACGTTCAATTTCAATATGAAAGAGATAACTTAACTCTGCTGTTTTTTTTTTGTAGTTGAGAACTATTATAGACAATTTTATTTTAAATTTTAATATTTAACAGAAAATTTTGGATTTTTTTAAAACTTTTAAAGTTTTTTTTTTTAATTTTTAAAACTTTTATGATATATCATTTTTTTGTACTTGAAATCAAACTATTAAAGTTTTCTTTAGTAGTTATCAAATTAATTTCAAGTCTTTTATTGTTTTATGTTAGATCATAACTTTTAATGTTTAAAATTAATGCTTTGTAGTTTTAAATAAGTTTTAAACTTTTTGAAGTTTAAGAATTAGCATTTAATTGTTTTATTAGTCTATAAAACTTTTTTGGTTTAAAAAACTGTTTTAAAATTAGTTTTGATTTTTTACCGTGAACCGAACTGTTTCTGGTTTTTTTTGCCATCCAAATAGAAAAATATAAGGAAGCACTCCCGATTGCCTCGGACTTCTATACGGACGACCATATTTCTGGCGCGAATACTCTAGAAATTAGTATCAACAATAAAAATAATTATAGATGGCTTTATACATTACAATCTGTAGAATTGTATTGTTTCGCAGATGCATCGAAACATGCTGACCCTGCCATGGTAAACTCACGTTTGGTGAGTCAAAATTAATTTAATTTCATCCAAAACGAGAGTAGCCGCGATCAAAATCGTCTCTGTACTTAAATTGGAGCTATGTGGTGCTACTCTAGTTATTCGATTATTATGAATAATCATTGAATCTCTGAAGCCTATAGAAGGTCCTACAATTTATTTACATACCGATTCCACAATCACACTAAAAAGGTTATCCAAACCACCCAAAATGTGGAAAACATATGTTGCACTTCTAAAATTTTACCATATACTAACATAACTCAATAGTTCCATGTGACGTCATCTCAAAACCCACCAAATCTTGCCATTGAATTAGTTTTGGTCGAATGGTTCTAAATTTTTTTTAAACAACTATATCAATACAAAGAGTTCACCATCCGAGTTGCTGTATACAAGTCGAGCCTTCAATTTGTGTACCGCATGAGAAATGTGTTAGCATATTCAAAGGTATATAAAACAATCAAGAAACAAACAAAATCAGGTCAGCCATACGTCAACGATTCCGAGAATAAATAACCTTATCCATCAAGTTGCTCATATATATTTCGTCTGCCGTTGCCAAATAGCTCGGCAGCAACCGCAATTATTGGGTCAATTGCCAAAACATAAGTTGGAACAACCTTGCCGGATCGTTTATTTTAAAAACACATTGCAACCTAGGCGCTAAAACAGCATCTTAATTCAGAACGCTATGGAAAGTCGCACTGAATTCTTGCAAATTCCATATTAGACGAGTGCTAGGAGAAGCTCTTCTAACTTATGAAGTAATTTGAATACTTATAAAACAGATCGAAGCGTTACTCCAGGCCAATTGAAGATTTATGTCTAGAGAGTTATGATCTCTTGAAACCAGGACATTTCTTAGTCACCCAATCATTATCGATGTAACCATGGAATCAGATTTGATACCAGTAAAGATGAATACGTATAGCAGCAGTACATAATACTATTTAGCGATAAACCTTTAGACATCTATTAACCCGTTGTGTAGCACAAAATAGCCTTATGTCTCATAAAAACTAGGGAACTAAAACCGAAATGTTGCAGAATATATTTTTTGATCTCACAAGGATGCTTTAAATTATTTTGCTTATTAGTAAACTTTGCTTACTCGCCTGTACTCTAGCAATTTTATTGAATAACTACGTGAGATTGAGCTTTCGAATGGCACAGAATAGTTCATAGAATATAATTCGAATAACTTGCCAGGAGTAAGACAGAAAGTAAAAAATTATTTTGAACTGAAATCACAACCGAAAATAATTCTGTGACAAGTTGTTGGGCACACTGGTAGTCTTTGAAAACATCGAATAATTTGAACATCTGAATTTAAGAATCAGCTGACGTGAAAAACTATAAAAAGGATGCACTACTAGCAGGCTGCATTTCAAATGCCTTCCAAAATATAATGGGAAAATTCAAACAGATTTGGCAATCAAAGACTGTTAGTGAAAATTGGCAAGAGTACATAATGAGACATAATTAGGTAATTAAATTTGAATCTTGTATGCCATCCTTTTGTTCACAAGTCGATTTTACTATGTATGTGCAAACGACGCTGCGTACAGATTAAATTCGCAATACTTTGCCCGAGTAAACTGCACCTTTTGGTACAATTCTGTATATTTTGATAATTACAAATATTCCACTTTGTGCACTACCCTAAGTTCCTAAGTAGAGGCAATTCATTGGGTCAGCCCACTCGGTACATCGGTACATGCATATGTTAATAGTGATAGCTCTTAGTTTTCATTTATAACCTTAAAGGTACTTTATTTAAAGTCCCAAGTTTATTTCGATTCTGAGTTAAGAAACGACTTGAAGGCAGGCAAATTTGGCTTAATCTCACTCTTAACTCTCACTTTAGATACAGAAACTAATGGTGAGTTTCTCAAATTCAGTGTTTCTTTGTGTAGGATCATTACTGAAAACGTACTTATATTGCGGTAAAGTAGATTTTATTCATTACATAAAATGTACACTACCATCGAATGGGTTAACATATTTGTAAGTAGCAGAACATACGAGTACATATTAATGACAAAAAATCGTATTACACAAAATGATAATATGCGAAAATAAATTTAATTTTTACTGGAATAATAAAAAATGGAAAATTAATCAGCTAAAATGTAAATAGTCGACGTTGAATGAAAATTAAAAATATTTTTATAAGAAAATTCATTCCGTTGTACGTTATATTTTTATGGTATAATCATCCTTTTTAATAATGAATACTCTCTTGAATTCCATTGATTTTTTGAGCTCGAGCGAAAAATGTATTGTTGACTTTTCTTAAAGCAGATAAAAATATTTTTCCATCTCGTATGAAAATATTTTCATTTACAAATACATTTAGATTATATCAAAGTAAAATTTTCTTCATTTAAATTATATTTTTTTTATGTATTATAACATATTTAAATATAAATATTTTGATGTACACCCTCATTATACTCGTACCGAAAATTTTTCGCAAAAAAAATGTGTATGCCAATCGAACAGAACATAATCATTTCAAATCAGATACAAAATTATAAGGTGATTAAATTGGAGGTTACAATTTAATCTGGCAATACAGTTTAGTTTGATTTTCGGAGTACGATGAACTAACTCGTAGCTTGATAAGATTGTGTGAGCTTATGCATATATATTTTTAACTACTGGTTTCCATTACAATTTATGATCTCCAATTTACTCACTCTTTATAATGTATCTCGTACGTAAACATGTTTTCAGAAAACCTCATTAAAGTAAACATCTTACAATCGTTTCCCGTGTAATAAGCAATAAGAATTTATATTTCAGTGAAGATGTTTCTTTTTTTTTTTTTTTCAAATATTAAATAAAAAAATTGTAGTTTTGTAGTTCACATATTTGCAATATTCCCTCCAGATAAAGTAAAATTAAATCGTTAAAATATTTTTGTATATCCAGTTGCAAATTCAATACTAAGAGTTTTGGGCTTTATTTCGGGTTGAGAAGTCTAGCTAAGCATCTACTTATCACCGTGTTTGTACCAACGATAATATTGTACCATTTTAAGACAAAATTTTCGATGATAATTTCAGATCCACAACGTTCTGAGACGTATATCCTTTATGATCGATATTTATTGAGAGTACTAATGACTTATTAAAATGAAATATAAAAATATAAATATATAAAATATAAAAATATAAAAATATAAAAATATAAAAATATAAAAATATAAAAATATAAAAATATAAAAATATAAAAATATAAAAATATAAAAATATAAAAATATAAAAATATAAAAATATAAAAATATAAAAATATAAAAATATAAAAATATAAAAATATAAAAATATAAAAATATAAAAATATAAAAATATAAAAATATAAAAATATAAAAATATAAAAATATAAAAATATAAAAATATAAAAATATAAAAATATAAAAATATAAAAATATAAAAATATAAAAATATAAAAATATAAAAATATAAAAATATAATAAAATATAAATATAAAAATATAAAAACATAAAAATATAATATAAAAATATAAAAATATAAAAATATAAAAATATAAAAATATAAAAATATAAAAATATAAAAATATAAAAATATAAAAATATAAAAATATAAAAATATAAAAATATAAAAATATAAAAATATAAAAATATAAAATATAAAAATATAAAAATATAAAAATATAAAAATATAAAAATATAAAAATATAAAAATATAAAAATATAAAAATATAAAAATATAAAAATATAAAAATATAAAAATATAAAAATATAAAAATATAAAAATATAAAAATATAAAAATATAAAAATATAAAAATATAAAAATATAAAAATATAAAAATATAAAAATATAAAAATATAAAAATATAAAAATATAAAAATATAAAAATATAAAAATATAAAAATATAAAAATAAAAATAAAAATATAAAAATATAAAAATATAAAAATATAAAAATATAAAATATAAAAATATAATAAAATATAAATATAAAAATATAAAACATAAAAATATAAAAATATAAAAATATAAAAATATAAAAATATAAAAATATAAAAATATAAAAATATAAAAATATAAAAATATAAAAATATAAAAATATAAAAATATAAAAATATAAAAATATAAAATATAAAAATATAAAAATATAAAAATATAAAAATATAAAAATATAAAAATATAAAAATATAAAAATATAAAAATATAAAAATATAAAAATATAAAAATATAAAAATATAAAAATATAAAAATATAAAAATATAAAATATAAAAATATGAAAAATATAAAAATATAAAAATATAAAAATATAAAATATAAAAATATAAAAATATAAAAATATAAAAATATAAAAATATAAAAATATAAAAATATAAAAATATAAAAATATAAAAATATAAAAATATAAAATATAAAAATATAAAAATATAAAAATATAAAAATATAAAATATAAAAATATAAAATATAAAAATATAAAAATATAAAAATATAAAAATATAAAAATATAAAAATATAAAAATATAAAAATATAAAAATATAAAAATATAAAAATATAAAATATAAAAATATAAAAATATAAAAATATAAAAATATAAAAATATAAAAATATAAAAATATAAAAATATAAAAATATAAAAATATAAAAATATAAAAATATAAAAATATAAAAATATAAAAATATAAAAATATAAAAATATAAAAATATAAAAATATAAAAATATAAAAATATAAAAATATAAAAATATAAAAATATAAAAATATAAAAATATAAAAATATAAAAATATAAAAAATATAAAAATATAAAAATATAAAAATATAAAAATGTAAAATATAAAAATATAAAAATATAATAATATAAAAATATAAAAATATAAAAATATAAAAATATAAAAATATAAAAATATAAAAATATAAAATATAAAAATATAAAAATATAAAAATATAAAAATATAAAAATATAAAAATATAAAAATATAAAAATATAAAAATATAAAAATATAAAAATATAAAAATATAAAAATATAAAAATATAAAAATATAAAATATAAAAATATAAAAATATAAAAATATAAAAATATAAAAATATAAAATATAAAAATATAAAAATATAAAAATATAAAAATATAAAAATATAAAAATATAAAAATATAAAATATAAAAATATAAAAATATAAAAATATAAAAATATAAAAATATAAAAATATAAAAATATAAAAATATAAAAATATAAAATATAAAAATATAAAAATATAAAAATATAATAATATAAAAATATAAAAATATAAAAATATAAAAATATAAAAATATAAAAATATAAAAATATAAAAATATAAAAATATAAAAATATAAAAATATAAAAATATAAAAATATAAAAATATAAAAATATAAAAATATAAAAATATAAAAATATAAAAATATAAAAATATTAAAATATAAAAATATAAAAATATAAAAATATAAAAATATAAAAATATAAAAATATAAAAATATAAAAATATAAAAATATAAAAATATAAAAATATAAAAATATAAAAATATAAAAATATAAAAATATAAAAATATAAAAATATAAAAATATAAAAATATAAAAATATAAAAATATAAAAATGTAAAAATTTAAAAATATAAAAATATAAAAATATAAAAATATAAAAATATAAAAATATAAAAATATAAAAATATAAAAATAAAAAATATAAAAATATAAAAATATAAAAATATAAAAATATAAAAATATAAAAATATAAAAATATAAAATATAAAAATATAAAAATATAAAAATATAAAAATATAAAAATATAATAAAATATAAATATAAAAATATAAAAACATAAAAATATAAAAATATAAAAATATAAAAATATAAAAATATAAAAATATAAAAATATAAAAATATAAAAATATAAAAATATAAAAATATAAAAATATAAAAATATAAAAATATAAAAATATAAAAATATAAAAATATAAAAATATAAAAATATAAAAATATAAAAATATAAAAATATAAAAATATAAAAATATAAAAATATAAAAATATAAATATAAAAATATAAAATATAAAAATATAAAAATATAATAAAATATAAATATAAAAATATAAAAACATAAAAATATAAAAATATAAAAATATAAAAATATAAAAATATAAAAATATAAAAATATAAAAATATAAAAATATAAAAATATAAAAATATAAAAATATAAAAATATAAAAATATAAAAATATAAAAATATAAAAATATAAAAATATAAAAATATAAAAATATAAAAATATAAAAATATAAAAATATAAAAATATAAAAATATAAAAATATAAAAATATATAAAAATATAAAAATATAAAAATATAAAAATATAATAAAATATAAATATAAAAATATAAAAACATAAAAATATAAAAATATAAAAATATAAAAATATAAAAATATAAAAATATAAAAATATAAAAATATAAAAATATAAAAATATAAAAATATAAAAATATAAAAATATAAAAATATAAAAATATAAAAATATAAAAATATAAAAATATAAAAATATAAAAATATAAAAATATAAAAATATAAAAATATAAAAATATAAAAATATAAAAATATAAAAATATAATAAAATATAAATATAAAAATATAAAAACATAAAAATATAAAAATATAAAAATATAAAAATATAAAAATATAAAAATATAAAAATATAAAAATATAAAAATATAAAAATATAAAAATATAAAAATATAAAAATATAAAAATATAAAAATATAAAAATATAAAAATATAAAAATATAAAAATATAAAAATATAAAAATATAAAAATATAAAAATATAAAAATATAAAAATATAAAAATATAAAAATATAAAAATATAAAAATATAAAAATATAAAAATATAAAATATAAAAATATAAAAATATAAAAATATAAAAATATAAAAATATAAAAATATAAAAATATAAAAATATAAAAATATAAAAATATAAAAATATAAAAATATAAAAATATAAAAATATAAAAATATAAAAATATAATAAAATATAAATATAAAAATATAAAACATAAAAATATAAAATATAAAAATATAAAAATATAAAAATATAAAAATATAAAAATATAAAAATATAAAAATATAAAAATATAAAAATATAAAAATATAAAAATATAAAAATATAAAAATATAAAAATATAAAAATATAAAAATATAAAAATATAAAAATATAAAAATATAAAAATATAAAAATATAAAAATATAAAAATATAAAAATATAAAAATATAAAAATATAAAAATATAAAAATATAAAATATAAAAATATAAAAATATAAAAATATAAAAATATAAAAATATAAAAATATAAAAATATAAAAATATAAAAATATAAAAATATAAAAATATAAAATATAAAAATATAAAAATATAAAAATATAAAAATATAAAAAATATAAAAATAATAAAATATAAATATAAAAATATAAAAACATAAAAATATAAAAATATAAAAATATAAAAATATAAAAATATAAAAATATAAAAATATAAAAATATAAAAATATAAAAATATAAAAATATAAAAATATAAAAATATAAAAATATAAAAATATAAAAATATAAAAATATAAAAATATAAAAATATAAAAATATAAAAATATAAAAATATAAAAATATAAAAATATAAAAATATAAAAATATAAAAATATAAAAATATAAAATATAAAAATATAAAAATATAAAAATATAAAAATATAAAAATATAAAAATATAAAAATATAAAAATATAAAAATATAAAAATATAAAAATATAAAAAATATAAAATATAAAATATAAAAATATAATATAAAATATAAAATATAAAAATATAAAAATATAAAAATATAAAAATATAAAAATATAAAAATATAAAATATAAAAATATAAAAATATAAAAATATAAAAATATAAAAATATAAAAATATAAAAATATAAAAATATAAAAATATAAAAATATAAAAATATAAAAATATAAAAATATAAAAATATAAAAATATAAAAATATAAAAATATAAAAATATAAAAATATAAAAATATAAAAATATAAAAATATAAAAATATAAAAATATAAAAATATAAAAATATAAAAATATAAAAATATAAAAATATAAAAATATAAAAATATAATAAAATATAAAATATAAAATATAAAAATATAAAAATATAAAAATATAAAAATATAAAAATATAAAAATATAAAAATATAAAATATAAAAATATAAAAATATAAAAATATAAAAATATAAAAATATAAAAATATAAAAATATAAAAATATAAAAATATAAAAATATAAAAATATAAAAATATAAAAATATAAAAATATAAAAATATAAAAATATAAAAATATAAAAATATAAAAATATAAAAATATAAAAATATAAAAATATAAAAATATAAAATAATATAAAAATATAAAAATATAAAAATATAAAAATATAAAAATATAAAAATATAAAAATATAAAAATATAAAAATATAAAAATATAAAAATATAAAAATATAAAAATATAAAAATATAAAAATATAAAAATATAAAAATATAAAAATATAAAAATATAAAAATATAAAAATATAAAAATATAAAAATATAAAATATAAAATATAAAAATATAAAAATATAAAAATATAAAAATATAAAAATATAAAAATATAAAATATAAAAATATAAAAATATAAAATATAAAAATATAAAATATAAATATAAAAATATAAAAATATAAAAATATAAAATATAAAAATATAAAAATATAAAAATATAAAAATATAAAAATATAAAAATATAAAATATTAAAATATAAAAATATAAAAATATAAAAATATAAAAATATAAAAATATAAAATATAAAAATATAAAAATATAAAAAATATAAAAATATAAAAATATAAAAATATAAAAATATAAAAATATAAAAATATAAAAATATAAAAATATAAAAATATAAAAATTATAAAAATATAAAAATATAAAAATATAAAATATAAAAATATAAAAATATAAAAATATAAAATATAAAAATATAAAAATATAAAAATATAAAAATATAAAAATATAAAAATATAAAATATAAAAATATAAAAATATAAAATATAAAATATAAAAATATAAAAATATAAAAATATAAAAATATAAAAATATAAAAATATAAAAATATAAAAATATAAAAATATAAAATATATAAAATATAAAAATATAAAAATATAAAATATAAAAATATAAAAATATAAAAATATAAAAATATAAAAATATAAAAATATAAAAATATAAAAATATAAAAATATAAAAATATAAAAATATTAAAATATTAAAATATAAAAATATAAAAATATAAAATATAAAATATAAAAATATAAAAATATAAAAATATAAAAATATAAAAATATAAAATATAAAAATATAAAAATATAAAAATATAAAAATATAAAATATAAAAATATAAAAATATAAAAATATAAAAATATAAAAATATAAAAATATAAAATATTAAAAATATAAAAATATAAAAATATAAAAATATAAAAATATAAAAATATAAAATATAAAAATATAAAAATATAAAATATAAAAATATAAAAATATAAAAATATAAAAATATAAAAATAAATATAAAAATATAAAAATATAAAATATAAAAATATAAAAATATAAAAATATAAAAATATAAAATATAAAAAATATAAAAATATAAAAATATAAAAATATAAAAATATAAAAATATAAAAATATAAAAATATAAAAATATAAAAATATAAAAATATAAAAATATAAAAATATAAAAATATAAAAATATAAAAATATAAAAATATAAAAATATAAAAATATAAATATAAAAATATAAAAATATAAAAATATAAAAATATAAAAATATAAAAATATAAAAATATAAAAATATAAAAATATAAAAATATAAAAATATAAAATATAAAAATATAAAAATATAAAAATATAAAAATATAAAAATATAAAAATATAAAAATATAAAAATATAAAAATATAAAAATATAAAAATATAAAAATATAAAAATATAAAAATATAAAAATATAAAATATAAAATATAAAAATTAAAAATATAAAAATATAAAAATATAAAAATATAAAAATATAAAAATATAAAAATATAAAAATATAAAAATATAAAAATATAAAATATAAAAATATAAAAATATAAAAATATAAAAATATAAATATAAAAATATAAAAATATAAAAATATAAAAATATAAAAATATAAAATATAAAAATATAAAATATAAAAAATATAAAAATATAAAAATATAAAAATATAAAATATAAAAATATAAAATATAAAAATATAAAAATATAATAAAATATAAATATAAAAATATAAAAATAAAAATATAAATATAAAAATATAAAAATATAAAAATATAAAAATATAAAATATAAAATATAAAAATATAAAAATATAAAAATATAAAAAATATAAAAATATAAAAATATAAAATATAAAATATAAAAATATAAAATATATAAAAATATAAAAATATAAAATATAAAAATATAAAAATATAAAAATATAAAAATATAAAAATATAAAAATATAAAAATATAAAAATATAAAATATAAAATTATAAAATATAAAAATATAAAAATATAATAAAATATAAATATAAAATATAAAAAATAAAAATATAAAAATATAAAAATATAAAAATATAAAAATATAAAAATATAAAAATATAAAAATATAAAAATATTAAATAAAAATATAAAAATATAAAATATAAAAATATAAAAATATAAAAATATAAAAATATAAAAAATATAAAAATATAAAAATATAAAAATATAAAAATATAAAAATATAAAAATATAAAAATATAAAAATATAAAAATATAAAAATATAAAAATATAAAAATATAAAAATATAAAAATATAAAATATAAAATATAAAAATATAAAAATATAAAAATATAAAAATATAAAAATATAAAAATATAAAAATATAAAATATAAAAATATAAAAATATAAAAATATAAAAATATAAAATATAAAAATATAAAAATATAAAAATATAAAATATAAAAATATAAAAATATTAAAATTTAAAATATAAAAATATAAAAAATATAATATAATAAATATAAAAATATAAAAATATAAAAATATAAAAATATAAAAATATAAAAATATAAAAATATAAAAATATAAAAATATAAAAATATAAAATATAAAAATATAAAAATATAAAATATAAAAATAAAAATATAAAAATATAAAAATATAAAAATATAAAAATATTAAAAATATAAAAATATAAAAATATAAAAATATAAAAATATAAAAATATAAAATATAAAAAATATAAAAATATAAAAATATAATAAAATATAAATATAAAAATATAAAAATATAAAAAATAAAATATAAAATATAAAAATATAAAAAATATAAAATATAAAAATATAAAAATATAAAAATATAAAAATATAAAAATATAAAATATAAAATATAAAAATATAAAAATATAAAAATATAAAAATATAAAAATATAAAAATATAAAAATATAAAAATATAAAAATATAAAAATATAAAAATATAAAAATATAAAAATATAAAAATATAAAATATAAAAATATAAAAATATAAAAATATAAAAATATAAAAATATAAAAATATAAAAAATATAAAAATATAAAAATATAAAAATATAAAAATATAAAAATATAAAATATAAAAATATAAAAATATAAAAATATAAAAATATAAAAATATAAAAATATAAAAATATAAAAATATAAAAATATAAAAATATAAAATATAAAAATATAAAAATATAAAATATAAAATATAAAAATTATAAAAATATAAAAATATAAAAATATAAAAATATAAAAATATAAAAATATAAAAATATAAAAATATAAAAATATAAAAATATAAAATATAAAAATATAAAATATAAAAATATAAAAATATAAAAATATAAAAATATAAATATTAAAATATAAAAATATAAAATATAAAATATAAAAATATAAAAATATAAAAATATAAAAATATAAAAATATAAAAATATAAAAATATAAAAATTATAAAATATAAAAATATAAAAATATAAAAATATAAAAATATAAAATATATAAAAATATAAAAATATAAAATATAAAAATATAAAAATATAAAAATATAAAAATATAAAAATATAAATATAAAATATAAAAATATAAAAATATAAAATATAAAAATATAAAAATATAAAATATAAAAATATAAAATATAAAAATATAAAATATAAAAATATAAAAATATAAAAATATAAAAATATAAAAATATAAAATATAAAAATATAAAAAATATAAAAATATAAAAATATAAAAATATAAAAATATAAAAATATAAAAATATAAAAATATAAAAATTAATATAAAATATAAAAATTATAAAAATATAAAAATATAAAAATATAAAATATAAAAATATAAAAATATAAAAATATAAAATTATAAAAATATAAAATATAAAAATATAAAATATAAAAATATAAAAATATAAAAATATAAAAATATAAAATATAAAAATATAAAAATATAAAATATAAAATATAAAAATA